>JAWWMQ010000105.1:5902899-5921028 GCA_035047885.1 Chlorospingus flavigularis
GTTTAAGAGGGAATATGGGGAGCAGCAGGGATAACCCATCTTATTTCCATTTCATTTTCCATTTTTCTCTTCTCTGGTGCAAGAGGGGACACAGGGAGCAGAAGGGATAACCCATCTCATTTTCAATTTTTCTCTGGTGTAAGAGAGGACACGGAGAGCAGCAGGGATACCCCATCTTATTTTCCATTTTTCTCTTCTCTGGTGTAAGAGGGAATATGGGGAGCAGCAGGGATACCCCATCTTATTTTCCATTTTTCTCTTCTCTGGTATAAGAGGGCCATTTTATTTTCCATTCTTCTCTTCTCTGGTGTAAGAGGGAATATGGGGAGCAGCAGGGATAACCCATCTTATTTTCCATTTTATTTTCCACTCTTCTCTGGTGTAAGAGGGAACACCAGGAGCAGCAGGGATAACCCATTTTATTTCCATTTTATTTTCCATTTTTCTCTTCTCTGGTGTAAGAGGGAACACGGGGAGCAGCAGGGATAACCCATTTTATTTTAATTTTTCTCTTCTCTCATGTAAGGGGGGTTTGGGGAGCATCAGGCATAACCCATCGCATTTTCCATTTCATTTTCCATTTTTCTCTTCTCTGGTGTAAGAGGGGACACAGGGAGCAGCAGGGGTAACCCATCTTACTTTCCATGTTTCTCTTCTCTCTGGTAAGAGGAAACATGGGGGGCAGCAAGGATACCCCATCTCATTTTCAATTTTTCTCTGGTGTAAGAGGGAATACGGGGAGCAGCAGGGATACCCCATCTCATTTTCCATTTTTCTCTTCTCTGGTATAAGAGGGCCATTTCATTTTCCATGTTTCTCTTCTCTGCTGTGAGAGGGGACACAGGGAGCAGCAGGGATACCCCATCCACGGGTGGCTGCTGGCTTTTCCAATGGCTTGAGGCAGAGCAGAGGAGCAGAGGCTGCCAGAGGCGCTCGGGGAATCCTCCCGGCCCATCCTTCCCGCAGGGGCTGTCCGGGAGGGCCAGCAGATGCTCTGGGTGGGTCTGGGCTGGCCCAGGGGTGTCCTAGCCCCCCAGTTTCCTCCTGGGCTGCCTCCTGCGGGCTTTCAGGATGCTGTAGTTGGCGTAGCGCGTGTGCTGCTCCGACAGCAGCGGCACGTAGAACGCGCGCAGCAGCCGCGAGGACCTGGGGGAGCAGAAGGAAAAGGGAAAATAAATCATCCCTCAGTGCCCAACCCTCTCGTCTTGGTGCCTCCAGAGCTGGCTGGCACGGGTTTAAGAGCCCAAGCTTGGGGCATTCACGTTCTCTGGAAAAATCCCTTCAAGAAATCTCTTCAAAAATCCGTTCGCCCAGGATTTTTCTCCTGGGAAGCTGAGACGCCTCAGAGAAAAAGGAAAACAATTTTATCTATTTATTTTTTCATCTATTTATTTTTATATATTTTTAATCTATTTATTTTATCTATTTTATTGTTTATCTATTTTACATTTCATCGATTTTATTTTTTTAAAATTTAACAATTTTATCTCATTTGCTTCTCCTGTGTTGTGCTCACGTGTGGAATGTGTTTGGAGATTGTTCACCCACAGGTGATTGTTTCATTGGATTCTGCTGTGAGTTGTTTTCACTTACTGCCCAATCAGGGCCAAGCTGTGCCAGGACTCTGGAAAGAGTCACCAGTTTTTATTATTATCTTTTTATCCTTCTGTAAGTTTCCTTTCTGTATTACTTAGTTATTTATGAGAGGAACAGCAGATTTCTCTTTCCAAACCAGCTGTGGGGCTGCTGGTGGATAAAACCAGCACTGGGACAGAAAAGAAACAACGGGAAGGATTCCACTGACTGATGAATGGAATAATATTTTGCTTTTACAAATAAACTTTAGGTTTGCTGATAAATGAAACTGGACATTGAAAGATTAAAAAAACAATGGGGAAGGAAAACCCCTAAATTCCATAAGAATTAAAAATTAAAAGGGAGGGTTATATATTAGAGGGAAATCTTAGTATAGTATTATTTTATACAATATAGTATCATAAAATACTAAATGAGCCTTCTGAGAACATGGAGTCAGACGCATCATTCCTTCCTTATCTGGGGGCAACACAAATCCAACACAACCTCGTGCCCACCGCCCATTCCCAGCAGGACTGAGGGGGAAAGAGGGCAGGGAGGAAATTACTGAGGGTAATTATGAAGTATTGAAATTACTGAAAGAAATTAAATTGAGCTGTAATTATTGAAAGACATGAAATCCCAGATATCAGCAGCCAGGGGGTCTTGGGGGTCACACAGCCCTGTCTTTCGGGGCACTGTGAAGGTGAAGGGGTCGTTTCTCCCCTGCAATCTCCTCTTTTCTATCCCATCTTTTCTAGGGGTCGTTTCCCCCCTGCAATCTCCTCTTTTCTATCCCATCTTTTCTATCCCATCCCTTTTCCCCCACGCCTCTCTGAGAAGCAAAAAGCAGCTCCGATGGGCACTGGCATTTTGCAGTTTGGCTCTTGAGCCGATCTTCTGTGGAAATATTGAATTACAGAGGGCTGGGCAGCTCTCAAAGCCACACTGAGCCATGCCCTGCCAGGGCTGGGAGCTGGCATTTCACAGCCTTCCAAAAACGGGACCAGTGGAGCACGGAGGGTTTAATGATGTCTGGGGGAAATTAGCACCTTTGATTGGGTTGCTAATTGCTGGAGCTGTGCTGGCTGAGGGCGTTGTGAATGGATGTATTCTCTCACTAATGGTACAGTCCGGGTTTCGGTGTGAAGTGGACAAATAAAACCTCCTTCAGCAGCAGCTCTGAGCTTTGTGAGCTTCAAAAACCTGAGCAACTCATTGAAATCAGGCAGAGCTTTGCTTCCTCAGCACCGCAGCTTCTCTTTTTGTGCCTTTGAGATCACCTGGGTGGGAAAACATCAACCCTGCCAGCCACAAGTGTGGCCCCAGCCACAGGAATCCTGGAAAAGCAGCAGCAGCAGCTCTCAGATTGGGATTGCTGAGTGCCCAGGGATGGCACAGCCCTGCTGCTCACTTCACCCCAGCTCTGCTGCTCTGCACACCCAATTCTAGTGAGTTTTTTTTTCCCAGCAGAAAGACGAACTGTGTTTTGTTTGCCTGCACTGGAGATCTTTCAAAAAACACAGCAGAAAAACAAAGGCAGGAACTGCCACTGGGAGCTGCATCTCCCCAGGGGCTGCCGAGGCTCTGGCTGGGCTCAGCTGGCACCAGCAGCTCCTGCACCCTCCCAGCTCAGAGACAGGGGACCTTCACCTCCTGTCACCTCCCTGTGGCAGCTCAGCCACCCCAGACAGCAGATGGCACACGCAAGGGGCTGGCTGACAGATGACAGGGAATATATTTAATGTTCTATTTGCATTTGCTGCTAAATTTGTCCCCCAGAGATGGAGCGTGTGGAGCCTGGATCAGCACTCGGCTCCCAGCAGCAGGGCTGAGCAGGGGATGCTTTTCCAGGGATTTGGGGCTCTGAAAAGGGCACTGCTGCAGGACTGAGCAGCTCCCAGAGCTGGAAGCACACTGAGCCTTGGAGCTAAGCCTGTGTCTGCCCGAATTTCAGGAGAAACAGCCCAAAAACTGCTCCAGCAGTGCCAGAGGAAGCTGCTGCGGGATGGAAGGAAATCCCAAGTGAAGATGTTCCAGATGTTCCCAAAATGCCCGACTAACATGGACTGGCAGCACTTGGACACCTGCAGCGGTGAGAGATCCCTCCTAAAAGTGCATTTTGTAACCCGAGTTTGGTGACAGCAGAGCTCAGAGGGAGGCAGGAGCAGAGCAGGGAATGGCAGGAGGAGGCTGAACTCTGCCACGGAGCCACCTGGGCAGGTCCCAGAGCCACCTGAGCAGGTCCCAGTGCCACAAGGACAAATCCCAGTGCCACCTGGGCAGGTCCCAGAGCCACTTGGGCAGGTCCCAGAGCCACCTGGGCAGGTCTCAGTCACAGGGACAGGTCCCAGAGCCACCTGGGCAGGTTCCAGAGCCACAAGGACAGGTCCCAGAGCCACCTGAGCAGGTCCCAGTCACAGGGACAGGTCCCAATGCCACCTGGAAATGTCCCAGTGCCACCTGGGCAGGTCCCAGTGCCACCTGTAAATGTCCCAGTGCCACCTGGGCAGGTCCCAGTTACAGGGACAGGTCCCAGTGCCACAGGGACAGGTCCCAATGCCACCTGGGCAGGTCCCAGTGCCTCCCAGCCACAAGAAGCTCATGATCAAAGCTCTCTGCAAGCCCTTTAATGTTTGCACTTCCTCTGGAGGTTAAGTTCTGCACCAACACACACATTTCAGAAGCAATTCAGCCACTTTAAAAACAGAACTATGGAAAACAACTCGAGGAAAACACCATTAAAGGGAACAAGACAGCCTCTTATCAAAGCAGGGGAAAGCTATGCTCCAGCAAGGTGACCCAATCATTAATTTTGCACAGAGAATTTTTTTTTTTGATGGAAAACCCAAGTGTTTGGAGCAAGCAGACAGCTCAGCCCTAAAGAGCTGGAAAATATGTGCTCCTCAGAGGGGAGCTGTGATATATTTCCCCTTTTCCGTGCCAGATTCGGAGCATTCGGCCAATATAGAATTAAATGGACCTTGGCAAAGCAGCTTCCTGAGGAGCATAATTAGCTGGTGGCTTGGAGTGCTCTCTAATTCAATTAGCAGCACCATTTATCAGAGCCAGCTGAGATTTACATTTGCACTTGCTGACGTCAATGGGAGACTCGCAGCGAGCCCCAGAGCCTCCAGTGCAGCAGGACTGAACTGAGCTGCTGGGGTCACTGATTTCACCGATTTCACTGATTTTCACACAAGAGCTGCACTTTGGGCTGAGCTGGGGAGGTGCTTGATGGGTTTGGGGTTTTGTTTTTTGCTCCTTGCTCTGCGACCACAGAGCTGCAAACCTGAAACCTCAACTCGGCTCCAGAGATCAGGCAAGCGAGATAAAGCAGCTGCGAGAACACACAAACGTGGCTTTAAAGCAGAAATGCACATTTAAGGGCAAATCCTCTGCACAAGGAGAGCCTTTGATGCCTCAATTGCCTCATTAATGAAAGTCATTGGCCACCTCCTTCTTGCCCCAGTGTAGCAGCAGGTTCTCCTGGAAAATGCAGCTCATGGAAGACCTTGCCAAGGAAAGCTGTTTGTGTCAGAGCCCTCCTGGGAGCTGCTCAAACACCCCCATCCCTCCCCTGCTCTTCCCTGCAGGAAGCAATCGGCTCTCTCATGGAAAACAGGAGGGCACTGAACTCTGGGTTGCTTTTTCACAGAGGTTTTTGCAGTCTCTGTCCTGGGGTGACACCTTCAGGAGCTCTGAAGGGCTAAATCACATCCTTGTACAGCTGCTACAAATACATTCCTGTGTTTGCAGGAATGTAAGGACATCATTCCCAGTTGGACAGCCCTGATCCCACTCCCTGAGAGCCTGGAGGGGAGCAAATCCCAGGCTCTGCCTCTCACAGACACTGCAGCAAGGTGCTCAGTGCAGAACAGGCTCCAGCAGGGATCTCTCCCATGGATTTTCTGCTGCCTAATCAAGGTGTGGCCCTGCTGACTGCCTCCTCTCCCTGCCAGCTTCCAGAACATTCCTCAGAGCTCATCCCCTCTGATGATTTATACCTGTCTTGAATCTGGCTGGGACAGAACAGAGGTGCTCTGTCACCACCTCATTTCTTTGGAAAACAACCCCAAAAACACTGCTTCAGCAGGAAGCTTTATAAAGAAATTGTTTATTTCTTTATAAAAATATTCCTCACCACCCTCCCCACAGAGTTTCACCCTCTAATGCAACTTGGGTCGTAAATTTTGCAAGCAGGAGTTGGACAAAGGCTCCATTTTGCTGGGAATTGCATTTCAAGCTGGCATTTGCCCATGGATCTCTCCTCCCTGCCCACTTTTGCAAACAGAAATCCCAGAGTGCCCCCATCCCTCCCTCTCCAAAGTGCAAATCCTACCTGGAAGCATCAAGGAATGGCTTGTAGGCAATGGTGACCCACTCCTCTCTGTGGGAGGAGTACCTGGGCTCCCTGGGGCTCTCTGCTGCTGTGTCCAAGTCCACCAGGTAGTGGCATTTGGAGATGTCCATCTGCAGGGACAGAGAGAGCTGCCTTTATTTCCTGTGCCTTTGGTTCTGGGCTCACTCACAGCAATCAGAAGGGGCTGCACTCCCAGCAGCAGGTGAATGTGCAGGACACAGGTAACACAGTTCATTTTGGGGGGGAATCCAGCAGGAGACCACAAAAAATACTGATGAGGTGGGAAGGCTTTGATTCCATCTCCATCTCATGCACCTAATTCAAGTTTTACACAGGAAAATCCTTTTCCAAGTGGGATTGCCTATCTGAAAGCTGAAGTATCTGCTTTAATACCAGTCAGGTTTTACATCACTGGAGTTTACTGGGGAAGGTAAAGAGGATTTTTAAGTGATGCAATTCTGGTGACCCACTCATACATATATATGGATGAATGCATAATTAATAATTAATTAATGGTGACCAGCAGAATTTATTCCTTCCCCTGCAGCAACAACACCCAAACTTCTCAAGGACAAGCTTCTCAACAAATTATGTTACCTGCAGGACACAGGTCACATAATTTGAAGGTTTTCAAGCAAAACCTTTGTGGAAGAATCCAGCAGGAGATCACATTATGAAACCTCCCTCTTCCTGCTGGGAATCCTGTGTCTTACCATGCCTTCAAACTCTTCCTTGAGGGATTTCAGCTCACTCTCCCACAAAATTTTACTGCCAACTTCCTTGGCCATGCTTGAGATCCCTTTTCTGAAGCACCTTTGGGGTTTGATGTAACAATTTAGGCTGGAAACAATTTAATTAGGTGGATAGCAGATGGCTCTGTGGCATCACAGCAGAGTGGCAAATGAAATTACACCACAGGAAATGCAGCTGAGGATGCTGAATTCACTTTGTGCTCTGTGTGAGAGGAACATTCCAGGCCCTGGGAGAGGCTCTGGCTTATTAGCACAAGGACTCCCAAACCACTAACCAAGTTTTTCTGGAAGTGATGTGGAATCATTCAGAGAAAGACAAGTTGCTGCCTCAAGGACCTCACTTGTCTCATCCTAAATGCTGCCCTGACTCCAAATTCCAGGTGCAAGCCACGTTTCCCTTGTATTTTCACATTACAATGAAGCCAAGGATGATATTCCTCCTGCTCTGCAGCACCTCTGCATTGATGTGGGGATTTACACGAGACCTGGGTGACGCCCAGACCTTGAAATGAAAGAAAGGAACGAGTTCTACTGAACAAAGCTGCGAGGGATTTCTAAATTACATCCTCTCCTCTTCTGCTCCCCTTTCCTTTTCCTCCTCCCACTCTTTCTTTATTTGATACCACTGCTCTGCCAAGTGAGGAGGGCTGAGCTGGATCCCATCCTGGCTGACAGGAGTGGGAACACCCAGAGCTGGGGCTAAGGGCACATCTGCTGCTGCCACGGGGTCTGGAGGGTGCTGGAAGTGAAGAGAAAATGCTCCAAAACGCTTTTCACTGAAGGCAGCTGCTGTTAGCAGCTTTCAGCCCAATCTGCTGGTCCTGCTTGGACGTATCTTGGGAAGAAATAATATTCCTTATCTGTTTCTTGGCACTTTCAGAGACAAATGCACCTCCCCAGCTGGGCAAGTGCAAGGTAAGTGCAGCTCGATGTGATTAAGGAAAGAGAGATTGCAAAACAAGATCAAATCACTCTTCCCCCAGTGTCTCATAGCAACAGGAACACTGAGGTTCCCTCTTCCATTCCCAAGCAGAGCAGTAATAGATACTCACACCTGAAACAGGGAGATCACAGCCATTAATGCCTTTATCTATGGCTCAGATAATCCTCCTGAATAATTTGTTTTCTCTCCTTTAAATGACCAACAGCCTCGTGCTATTGAGATTTATCTCCTCTCACAGTCCTGTCCAGGTCTTGCTAATTATTCTTCTACTTTTTAAAAAATCTGAATATGCTCATACTCACTAAATTTGGGGAAAGATCTTGATCTCTTGGTGTAATTAGCAGGTCAAAAGTAAGAGTTTTAAACCCCTGTTTAATTTCTGATTTCTCAAGTCCTAGGCCCTTGAGCTCGCATGAGAAAGAACAAAGTTGTAGGGTGACATTAAGGAGCAAGCATGAAACAAAAATGTGTTTTGCTCTATTAGTCACAGGCTGGAGCAGCCAGCTGTCTGTGCTAAAAATAAGCCCCAGTTAAAGATTTCATAAATTAAATGCACTGCAGCAGACAGCTCCTCTCAGGTGGGAACACGCCTCCTTCCCATTTCCAGTAACTGCATAATCAGCCTCAAAATAAGAATTTTAACCCACAAGACTGCCAAGATTGAACCTGTCAGTTCAGCAATAATTTTAAGACATTCCTATCTGTGTTTTGTTTAATTCAACCAGGAAATAAATCAATAATACCAATACACATTATCTTAGCAGGTTCCCACTAATGCAATTAAGCTCCAAATTAAGTTCCTCCTCCTCAGCTGAAAATATGATGAATAGTTTCATATTTAAAAAGAAATAAAAGAGGAAATTTTCAATTCCTACTCAGTGACAAATATTTTCTGTGGGGGACTTCAAATTACTCATTCCTGTGATCACATTAACACACTACACTAAACCCAAAACTGCAATCATTAGGAATTCTTACTTCTGCTGCTTCTTTTATTATCATTTTGTCTTCAAACTGGCAGATGAAAGGCAAACAGAAGCCACTCACAAGAATGGGGAGATTTCCAAGTGCTGCAGAGGGACCAATTTTGCTTTGGAACTCCCCAGGAAACAGAAATGGGGAGAGGCATTGCAATAACTTAAATTATCCAGCAGAAATGGGGAGATCCACTGTGAGGCACTGCAATAATTTAAATTATCCAGCAGAAATGGGGAGATCCACTGTGAGGCACTGCAATAATTTAAATTATCCAGCGAGGTAAGGGAAAGAAAGCTGGAACAAATCCTTACATATCGAGAGGGCTCCTCCTTGTTCTGGTCGTTCATGTCTGCAGGAATGATCCTGGTGGCCAAGGGCCCCTTGGCAAAGGGTTTGGGCAGCTGGCCCCGGAATTCTGACAGGATGAACTGGAGCTGCCAGCTGCAGAGAGCAGGGAGAGCATTGTGTGAGAGCACCAAAACCAGAACCAAGGACTCCATCCCCCGGTGATTCCCAGGAACTTGTGGCCAATGTGCTGATCAAAAACCTTCAAAATCCTGTAGTTGGGTACTTCTGAGCACCAAAACCAGAACCAAGGACACCAGCCCCAGGAACACCAAGGATTTCCAGGAACTTGTGGCCAGTGTGCTCACCAGAACCCTTCAAAATCCTTTATTTGGGTACTTTTGAGCACCAGAACCAAGGAGACCATCCCCAGGTGATTCCCAGGAATTTGTGGTCAATGTGCTGATGAAAAACCTTCAGAATCCTTTAGTTGGGTACTTTTGAGCCCCAAAACCAAGGACACCATCCACAGGTGACTCCCAGGAACTTGTGGCCAATGTCCTGATCAGAAACCTTCAGAATCCTTTATCTGGGTACTTTTGAGCACCAGAACCAAGGAGACCATCCCCAGGTGATTCCCAGGAATTTGTTGTCAATGTGCTGATCAGAAACCTTCAGAACCCTTTAGTTGGGTACTTTTGAGCCCCAAAAGCAAGGACACCATCCACAGGCACACCAGAGACTCCCAGGAACTTGTGGCCAATTTTTCTGATGAAAAACCTTCAGAAACTTTATCTGGGTACTTTAATGCTGTTTATGACACTGCTGGTGACACCAAGAATCCAAGCTCCTGAGGGTTCCCCACACCCATGACTGTGCCCCTCGTTATCCACCTGCCCTAATTGCCCCTTCCCCAGGGCAGCACTCACTTGTCTGGCAGGAGGAAGCTGCTGGGGAACCTGTGCCACTCCTTCCCCACACAGACATGGACTGGCCTCCCCTCGGGCACCGTGTGGATGCTGGGGTCAGTGGCAATCCTGTGGAATTCAGGGTACAGGTCCAGGGGCCCGTGGTAGCCTGTGGGAGGCAGAAAACCATCATTAAGCTTAGAGGGGTATTTAATTAAAGCCTACAAAAGTTGTTTCATGTATAAATTTTTAACTGATAACTCATGAACCGGTTTATGCTAAGAAGTGGCTGGATTCAAAGCTTCCCCTCTTACCCTTTTCCCTTCTTACCAATTTTATTCACATTTCCCTGCCTGTCAATGGCCACTAAAACCCCCAAAAATATTGATGAGGTGGGAAGGCTTTGATTCCATCTCCATTAAGGACTCATGCACCTAATTCACATTTTACACAGGAAAATGCTTTTCCAAGTGGGATTGCCTATCTGAAAGCTGAAGTATCTGCTTTAATACCAGTCAGGTTTTACATCAGTGGAGTTTACTGGTGGAAGGTGAGGAGGATTTTTAAGTGATGCAATTCTGGTGACCCACTCATACATATATATGGATGAATGCATAATTAATAATTAATTAATGGTGACCAGCAGAATTTATTCCTTCCCCTGCAGCAACAACACCCAAACTTCTCAAGGACAAGCTTCTCAACAAATTATGTTACCTGCAGGACACAGGTCACATAATTTGAAGGTTTTCAAGCGAAATCTTTGTGGGGGAATCCAGCAGGAGATCACATTATGAAACCTCCTCCTTCCTGCTGGGAATCCTGTGTCTTACCCTGCCTTCAAACTCTTCCTTGAGGGATTTCAGCTCACTCTCCCACGAAATTTTAGTGCCAACTTCCTTGGAGACGCTTGAGATCCCTTTTCTACAGCACAACTTTTGCAGCCCTGAGCCCAAGAGCCAGGAGGGCAGAGGGGAAATGTGGAATACCGACCTTTGAATAAGGCAACAGAGCGTGACAGTGACAAAAGGCCAAAGAGGAGGACAGTCCCCAGGGCCAGCCAGTTGGAGGACACTGTGTAGTGCTCCAGGCGGTAGCGCTGGAAGATGAAGTGGTAACATTTCTCAGGGAAGAGATTAAAAAAAAAAGAGAGACAATACGAAGTTACTCCAACTCTGATCCATTCAGCAAAATTCTCATTTTTCACAAAGCTCTTACAACAGTGTGCCCCCCACCAGATTTTTAAATTCAGAGCCATCAAAATGCACAGCAACTCATAGGGTTTGGTCATATTTAATTGATAATTTGGGGTATTTCAGCTCTTTCTATGCTTCCTAGGAAAGGCTCTGGACTTAAAGTGCTCTCTCAAGGGTTCCAGTTTGGTTGCTCCCAGGTGAACCAGGGGCAAGAGTCCCTTTCAGAACTTCCCTGCACACTCACCTGATTTTCCGTGCTGGACTGAATTCCTGCCTAACACAAGCTCCATGACCCAGATTTCCAGAGTGACCTCTGCTTGTTTACCCTCCCTGCACAAACCACAGCTTTGAAGTGAATAAAACACCACAGAGCACATTCTGCGTCCAGCTTTGAACTCAAGTCACTCTCTGAAACTCATAAAAGAAAAACTGATAAAAGAAAAACTGATAAAAGAAAAACTGATAAAAAGAAAAGCCCTTTAGGTTTGGGGTTTTTTCAATTAAAAAGCCATTCTGTGAATAGCCAGAAGGACATACACCCAGTCCCTGCCTCAGTCCCTCCCTGCTGCTCTGCAGGACTGGTTATTCACTCCCTGCCCTCAGCTGGTTTCTGTTTCTCTTGTCCTGTTTGCATTTTTCTCGTAACATCCACATAGTCTGGAGGGGGAGAGTTACAGGCTTGTCCTGCTGGTGGGCAATCAGTTCCAGATTCTCAGCTGGATGCTCCAGACTGGGCAAAATGTCATCAAACAGTGGCAAAATACGCAAGAAATGTACAGGGGGGAAACTCTCCTCAAGTCACAATAAAAACAAATGAACATTGCTCTGTGATGTTCTGACAGCACAGAGGAATTCTCAGTCAGAGCCAGAAAACTGGTGACATTCCAAGCTGGATCCTGTGTGGAGGCAAGGACTGGAACTCATCTGGGAGTGATGGAGATCCAGAGTGAGAACAGCACCTGAGCAGGGGGAGGATGAGGGACTGAGGGTGGGCAGGAATTGCAGGACAGAGCAGGAACAGCAGGGTGAGGCCAAACAGCTGGAACAGGCTCCAGCAGGGACTCCTGGCTGCATTCCTGAGCCTTTTTAACAGCAGGAGATGAATAATTCTGAGCTTTGGGAAGGTTTATATCAGTCTCTATTAGTGCTTTGCTCTGTGAAGTGTTTCAAGTGATGTTTACTAAACATCCAGTTTTTGGCTCTTCCAAATGTTCAGTGCAATTCCCAACATTTAAATGAGATCCTTTTGCCTTTTTTCAGCCCAGTGAGGGAGGGATTCCTTCTGAGACACATCAAAATGCATTTCCTACACACCCACATTCCCACAGAGCTGAGCAGGCAAGGAGCCACAATTCCATCAGCAGGTCACTGAACCCTCAGGAATCTCTTGGATTTTGGGTGCTGTTGGCACTACAGCATTACAACTCCAGGAATTCCCACTTGGGATTGGAGAACAGCTCAAAGTCATCATGAAAAAACAGCTGGGAAATATTCTCAGCTATTCATTAAAAACCACTGGAATTTACCTGAAGAGCAGAGAGAGCCACAGCACCAGAGAGACAGATGAGGGGGTAGATGGGGAAGAGGAATCTCTCTTCTTTGTGGGGCTGGCTGAAGAAAATCAGGATCCAGATGTACATGGGAGCCAGGGTCAGCCAGTAGGGACGGCCCAGGTTCTGAACTGGAGGAAACAAAACCTCAGCAAAGGAGAAATGCAGGAATTCCTTCTCTTGCACAATCCCCTCCCACACCCAAAGGCCACTCTGGAGACCCAAACACGCCCTGTCCTGAGCACCGGTGTTGCTAAAACCCAGGTAACACACCCCAAACAGCCAGCAGGGCGTTTTCCTCAGAGGATTTTTGCAGATTCCAACAACACTGACAATTCCAACGGCCTTAGGAAGAGCAGAAGCAGAAAGTAAGAGCTGGTGGATCCAAGGAGACACGAAAGCCACCAGGAACTGCCAGGTGTGAGGAGGCAGACAGCAGTGCTGGGTTTCCTGCTGGGCATTGTGCACACAAAGATCAGAAAGGGCCTCCTCAGGAGCTGCCCTTCCCCTCCCAAATGGTTGTTTGGAGCCTGAGGTTTGCCCAACCTTCATTGCCTCATTACAAAAATAACACCGGGAGAGCTCTCCCAGGCGCCTCCTGCTTAACAGAGGAAATAACTGATTCAAAAATAACAACAATTACCCTGAATTTCAGTCACACTGAGGAGGGCTCTACGCTGCCTGACAATTTTCAGTCCCTCTCCTACCCCTTGCTACTCCCAACAGCAGAGTTAAGCAATTAAGCCACCGGCATTTCACAGACAATAAGAACAAAGCACTTGGCAGAGTCGCTCCTGCTGTTCAGTACAAGAACACCAAGTGAACAGCAGGAAATCTTGCATTTACAGGAGCTCCTACTGAGCTTTTACTGCTTTCTGCGAGTTTGTCACTCACAGCCAAGGAACAGACATAAGCAAGCACCCCTGAACATACATTTTCATCGAGGATTGTGTTACTGTTTGTCGGAGTCAGTAAAAAAACCAGAGAGAGCAAAGCAGTGACTGGACTGATGAATCTAGAGGCTGCTGCTGAGCCTTGATGAATTTTCCTTAGGAAAACAGCAGAAAGGAATTTACACTTCCCCTCTGGAGTCACTCACAAGTGTCATGTGTTCAAACTGATGTCATTTTATTCAAGAAAAAGCCCAGTGTGAAGTAGGGAATATTCTGGTTCCTCTTCTTTTGTTTTGTTTTTTTAAACTCTCATATATCCACACCCACGGGGACACTGCCCAGAGCAGGGCTCAGTCCTGGCAGCTGAAAAACCCTCAGTGCCCAGAGCAGCCCAGCTTCAACCCCAGAAGGTTTCTACCCATTTGCAGCTGCAGACAAGATGGGAACAACACCAGGTTCAGCTTCTTCCCCCTTCAGGATTATTGGCTGGGCCATTCCCGATGGATTAAATGTCACAATGAAGCTCAGGAACCTTGTCAGGCTCACTTTTTTAACACATTTTTCCTCTTGAGGTGGAGGCAAGGAACAATCCTGAACCCTAATGAGCTCCAGGAACTTTCCTGGTGCTCCAAAGTCTCTCCCTGCTCCCAGTTCCACTTCCAGTAAGGAAAAGCTGCTCTTAGGCAGGCAAGCCCTGCACTCACCACGGAATTTCTGCAGCAGACACTCCATCAGACAGGTCAGAGGCAGCACGAGCAGGGCCAGCACAAAAACCACATTGAAATTCAGAAAGCCATTGATGAAATAGAAGTACCAGGGTTCTGTACCTAAAGGAAAGGAAAAAAGAGGTTTGAAACTCAAGTATGAATGGATGGAGCAGCAGTTTTGGCCCTTCTCTGCCTGACACAGCCCACCAGAGTACCTCACACTCACACCTGCACAAGAAACTTCATTGTCTTCCTACTCAGAAATTAATTTTTCTCCTTATTTTTAATCTGAGGGTGAAAAATAGTCAGTATTACACCTGCTGCTCATGAACCTCAGAGCCTGCAGAACTCTGTGACACAGAGCTCACCCCTCCATTCAGCAAGAAAGCAGAAGTGGAAACTTCTAAAATTGGGAAATTTGACCCCAAATTCATTCTCTCTTTCTAACTGCAGAGGAGTCACACAAAACCACACAATGCCATGTAATTCTGGAGTGAGGATGTTCATTCTGGGTTGGCAGCAGCAGAAAGGTACCAAAAAGGATTAAGAAGGGAAGGAGTTTGTATTCTCACCTCACCCCAACAAAGACTCTGCCACTAAATGCTGGTTTTGGTCCCTCCTTTCACTCAGCACTATTTAAATGTCCCAAATTCAGCCTGTTCTGACACCAACAGGAGCCAGGCAGCTCTGCCTCCACACTTGGGAACTGGCTGCAAGCTCTGCAGGATGTAAACTGAAAGAAACTCCAGTCCAACTGTCACTTATTTAGACTCTTAATTCAGGATGCTTAAAGCCCTGAACAATGAGGAATGCCAGTTCCTCTCCACACATTTCCCACTCTCTCGGTGTGATTAGCTCAATCAGCCAGTAAATGACACGCGGGGGCTTTAATCACCGCAGTGTTGTGACATGTGTCACATGCCACAGCAATTTCCTGCAATCAGAGCCACTTACATCGGGTCCGCGTTGAAATTAATCAGACAACTGAATAGCAGCAAGGAAAACCCGAGGGCTCTGCAGCTCCTGCAGCTAAAAAAAGGGGAGAAGCTGCACTGGGGGTGTCACAAACATGGCACTGGAGTCACAGCCTGGCCAAGCAGCTTGGGTTTGTAGAGGAAACCCTGAGTTATCAACAGCAATTATAGAAATAGGTTCTAAATCTTTGAAGAGTAAGCCCAGGGACCATCCTGTCACCTTTGTGGCTGAGATGGGAAGCAAAGGGAATTCACCCTGAATTCACCTCTCCCTGCTCTGGTTTCGGATTTGGCAGCCTGGGGGTCAGGAGTGAAGGACGCCTCATGAAACACAACTCCTGCACAACCCAAACACAGCCCAGATAACACTGCTAATAAACACAGCAGCTGCTCTGAAGCACAGCTTTCACCAAAAAATAGCTGCTCGCTCACATTTTATGGCAGTGTGACTGAATTGCCCAGAAAAAAACAAGCACTGAGCCTCCCCTGCTTCTCCAATGAGGGATTTTCTTCTCTGTGAGAGGCTGAAAAAAAATAAAAAGGGAGGAAAAAAGAGAAGAGAACAGTGCACAGCAGGCAGAGAGCACCAGGCTGGCTCACTGGTGACGCAGCCATTCAGAGGCACTCAGGCTCAAAGCCTCCCAGGGCAAAAGGGATTTTATTCCTCTTATCCACATGGCTCAAGGTGAACTGCAGCCTCAAAAAGGAACAACCTCACTGCAGGCAAGAAGTCCTGGCCCAGAACGTCATCTTTGAAGCAGGGAGGGACACTGAGAACTCTCCAGTAATGGGAATGTGCTTGCAGAGCAGGAGAGGAGCTGGAGAATCTTCCTGCAAGGATGCACATCCCAGAGCTGGGCAGCTGTGGGATCCAAGACACAGACTGGTGAAAGCAGAGGGAAAGGAACACCCAGGCAGCTCCTGGCACGCTGGTTCCATGGGGAAAAGCAGCTGGAAGCTCTGTCAGACCCCAGTGAGAAAATGCTTTGAACTCTGGGGCCTGGGAATGGCCCCAGGAGCAATTCCAGAACTCAGGAGTGAATCAAATTTATCCACGCTGCACCTCGAGCACAGGAATGGTGGGGGCAGCTCAGGCCAGAGCAGGGGAGCTGTAAAAGAGGTTTGGGACAAGGAGCCCCACCCTGGGCTGAAGGCTGAGTGCAGGAACTGCAGCTGGCAAGCAGAAACTAAGCTGCAATAATTTGGTCATGAATCACAGCCCTCGCTCTGATTCAGTGCTGCTACAATGAACAGTCTGCTCACTGCAATATATTCATTTATTCTCACTCTGCTCAAGAAGCAGGGCTCCACAGAGAAAGGAGGGACATGAACAGCTCCAGCACCTTCCACCCAAGCTGAATAAAGCTTCCCAAAGTGGGACAAAACTCTGGTCACAAATTAAGTACACAAAAACACCCCAAAGCCTCAGAAACAGGGATATGCTCTTGGCAGCTGTTTTCCCTTGGCTGTAGAAACCAAATCACTCCAGGGAAATATTAATTGCACAGACAATATTCATGTAGAGGGAGCATATTGCTAAAGACAGAGGAAAAAAAATTAATTGAACCTTGTCTCAAAAGCAGTGCAGTGCTTACACTGGAGATGATCTGGGCTGGTGACTCTGCCCCCATCATGTGAACGTTGGGAAATCCCAGCTTGCAGAGCCAAGAGGGATTGGCCAGCCTTTCATCTCCCCTGGCTGTGTTATTTTTCCCCAGTGTTTTGAAGCTCTCTAAACACACAGCGCTGTCCTGGCCACACTGCATTAAAGAGCAATTCCAGGCAGGCTCCTTTACTAGCCCGAGGATGTTGTGTGAATGTCACTGTGAATAAAACTCTTCAGGACAGATGGGTCCCTGGAGGCTTCTGCAAACAACTCATGCACCAGTGTGGAAAAGGTCAGGCACAAGGCCCTGCCAAAAGCTATCAGAGACAGAGCCCGGAGTTCACTTACACAAAACTCCCAGCCCCACACTTCAGAAACTTCCTGCAGAGGCCAAGAGCCCTGGCAGAGCGGCTGCTGTCCCGCTGTGCCAGGCACAAGTGACAAATCAGCACTCAGCAGCACCCAGAACAGCCCCTCAACACAACCAGCAGTGCCAGCTGCCAGAGAAAGCCCCGATGCTGCTGCTCCCAGTGCTGAGCCCTCCTCAACAGCTCCTCTGGCCTCACACAGAGCACAGAGATGCTGCAGGCATCCCCTGGGCTCTGCCAGCCCTTCTGAAGCCCTGCTAGAAATTAATTTCCAGCTCTAGAAGTGCAGGATATGGACAGAAAGAAGTCTGGATTCTGCACCATTCCTCACTTTCCCAAAGTTCTGCAGCCTGACTGCGAGGAGCAGCAGCCAGGAACGGATCCAAGCTGACAAACACACACGGGCCACTTGTGCCCAGGCAGTGAGACACCTCCTGGCAGTTTCACGGGAGCGGAAAGCGAACAAAAGCAGCACAACTCCCAGCCTGGAGGAACCGGCAGCGCATTGCCAGCTCGACAGAGACATCCCGTGTCCAGAAGCTGCAGCTGCAGCCCTCGGAGCTGGCAGGAACAGAAGCTGGCAGCTGCTTTTGCTTTAGGGCACAAAAAGCACTGCCAGTCAAGGACCAGGGCAGCCAGAAAAGCTCGGGCTGCCTCCCTGGCTCGTTATCCCAAACTCACCGTAGAGATCAGGCCCGTGGGGGGTGAAGACATTGTACAAAACGATGTTGAGAGGTGCCACCACCAGCTTGCCATAGTAATAGCTGTCCACCACCACCAAGGGCACCTGGGGGAAAGCAGATTTTGGTTAAAGTGCAGCAGCTCCAGCAGATTTTCCTAAAGGAACTCATTTCCTAAAGGAACTCATTCCTTGTGTTGCCATCCATTCCCTCTTTATGTTGTGGCATGTCACAGACACATTTTATGGAAAATCCTTTCCTCAGGATTTTTTTGTCCTGAGAAGCTGAGAGGCCTCAGGAACAAAATGCAAACAATGGTTATCTGCTGCTGTGGAATGCAACAGGTGCATC
>JAWWMQ010000105.1:5974963-5988755 GCA_035047885.1 Chlorospingus flavigularis
TTTTTATTTTTATTATTTTATTCTTTTAGTATTATTTATTTTTATTATTTTATTATTTGTTATTTATTTTTATTTTTTATTATTTTTATTATTTTTATTATTTTATTCTTTTAGTATTATTTATTATTATTTTATTCTTTTATTATTATTTATTATTATTTTTATTCTTTTATTATTTTATTCTTTTATTATTATTTATTTTGATTATTTTTATTATTATCATCCTTATTTTGGTGGTAAGCAAAAATCTCTCTGCACATCCTGCGTTTCTATTTTATTTTTCCCCACAATGTCACGGATTCTCTGGTGATATTATTGCTGATAGGGCAGAACACAGTGAGAATCATTCCAAAATGATCAAAAACTGGGAGAGTTCTTCCCCTGCAGCTGCTGGGGGTGTCTGTGCTGGCACAATTCTGCACGATGGAAACGAGATGCTTTGAGATGCTTTCCCTTTCCTCGCGGGGAGGAATGGGCTTGGCTCGGTTCGGAGAACAGGCTGGGAGGAACGAGATGCTTTTTTAAATGGTGACAGACGTTACTGAGTGCAGGGACCCTTCCTCCTGCCAGCTGAGGTGTCCCAGGGCAGCATCCCCGGCCCTGAGCCCTCCCAGTTCGCAGGGAGGGCAGCGCAGGCTGCCGAAATGATTCATGGAGAAATCTGCCCAAAATCAGCTGATTCCCAGGCTGCCGAGCCCCTCACCCATCCCTCTCCGTTTCCCCTCCCCTTCCAGCAGCATTCCCTCCCCCACCCCCGAGCCAGGCATCTCGGAGAAAGGCTGTGCCTGCACAGCCCGTGTGACAGCAGCAGGGACAGGGACAGGGACAGGGAGCCGTGCCTGGGGCTGGGGAGAGCCTGGGCACAGCCTGCATCCCTCTGGAAGCTGAGAGCAGCTTGGACAGAGCCTGCATCCCTCTGGAAGCTGAGAGCATCCTGAGCAAAGCCTGCATCCCTCTGGAAGCTGAGAGCAGCTTGGGCACAGCCTGCATCTCTCTGGAAGCTGAGAGCATCCTGAGCAGAGCCTGCATCCCTCTAAAGCCGGGAGAGCATCCTGAGCAGAGCCTGCATCCCCCTAAAGCCAGGGAGAGCTGCCTGAGCAGAGCCTGCATCCCTCTGGAAGCTGAGAGAACAGCTTGAACAGAGCTCACATCCCCCTAAAGCCGGGGAGAGCAGCTTGGCCAGAGCCTGCATCCCTCTGCAATCTGGGAGAACAGTCTGAGCAGAGCCTGCATCCCCCTAAAGCCGGCGAGAGCATCCTGAGCAGAGCGCACATCCCTCTGGAAGCTGGGAGAGCTGCCTGGAAAGAACCTGCATCCCCCTAGAGCCGAGGAGAGCATCCTGAGCACAGCCTGCATCCCTCTGGAAGCTGTGAGAGCATCCTGAGCACACCCTGCATCCCTCTGGAAGCTGAGAGCAGCCTGGGCACAGCCTGCATCCCCCTGGAAGCTGAGAGCAGCCTGGGCACAGCCTGCATCCCCCTAAAGCCGGGAGAGCATCCCGAGCCCATCCCGCATCCCCCGGCAGCGCACGGACCCCGCACCGACAGCAGTTCTTTCCCTCCCTCCTCGGATGCTCGGCAGCGCAAGGAGGGCGGGATGGGATGAGAAGCACCCCCGGCAAGCCCCGAGCCTTGTGATGAAAACAGGCGGCTGTGCAGCTGAGCAAAATGCGGCAGCAGCGGGAGGCGAATAACGCGCGAGGGAAAGCAGCGGGAGCCACGGGCAGGCTGCAGAATTCCCCCCCGGCTCCCGAACCCAGCCCGTTCCTGGAGCTGCCTCCCAGCCGGAGGAGCCCCTGAGCCGGTTTTGTGTGTGTGTGTGTGTGTTGTTCTGCCGGGAAGCTCCTCGGCGCTCGGGCTCGCAGAATTTGCCCCGGAGTTTGGCAGGAGCTGAGTCCCGGGCGGTGGAGAAGGGAAGGAGGAATGAGCAGAGCCGGGACCCTGCGGATTCTGTGAGGCCACAGCTTCAAGTGGGATCATGGGAGGGAAGCAGGTCAAATGGTGAGCGATTGTGTGCATTGTGGTGGGTGTTTGTTAGAATTCGGGGCATTCAGGGGCTCGTGGCTCTGAAGCTGGGCTGTGCTGGAGGATCTGGGGCTCTGGGGAGGCAGGATGTGGGTTAAGGAACCAAGTGGTGGAAGGAATAAAGTGGAGCAGTTTGCATCATAAATCTCTCTTGGAAAGCTTTCATTTCCCAGCCCTGGTTCCTGCATGCTTTAATAGGGAATTGTTGTGCACTTTTAAAGGCATTGCATCAGAGGCTGTTTCATTCTCTGATGGCTCAGATTGATACAGAACCTGGGCAAGTGTTTGCAGCATTGATTGGGTGATGCAGAAAGCAACCTGACCTGTGCTGCTGCTTCAGCTGCCTCTGGCCCTGCCGCTGTTTGGGAGGAGGTTGTGGATGCTGGCTGAACCCAGGGGCCTTAGGAAATAGAAAAACTGCCTGGAAAGGGTCTGGGGTTGTGGGAATGCCTCAGGAAATGTAAAGCTGTCTGTGCTGGGGGGACCTGTCCCCACCTGTGGTCCCTTTTCTTGGCTTTGGGCTGTGGATCCAGTGCTGGGAGAAGCAGATATGGAATGTTATTTCCAGGCTTGTTTTTCATCCTGCTCATCCTTTTCCCTTCCCCTGTTTCACCACCTTCTCTCCCATCTGTGCCTGGTGGTGTTTTTCTGGGACAGTTTCTGCATGGATGAGAACCAGCAGTGCCTCGGGGTGAGGGCAGGTTCAGAGCATCAGCTGGGAGCAGGAGGGAGGGAATTCTGAGATCTGTTCCTAGAAAGAGGTGAAATCCCTCCTGGAACTGCTGGCCATGTCAGACCAGCTGGGCTTCCTGCTGGCATCTGTGTGGTGTGAAAGTCCCATCCTTTCTTCTGGCCCTTGTTACATAATGCAATCCCAGCAGAACTGCAAATCAAGTCATAAACAGCATTTTAAAAAACTCCAAACCCCATAATTTTATGCCATGCCCCCTTTCAGCAATGAGCAGGAGCAGGGACTGGTTTAGTATAAAACTGATATTAAATTTAATATTAAAAATATGTCTCATGAGGGACTGCTGTGATGGATTTGGAGTTCCTGGAGGTAAATCCTGGAGCAAAGCCAGGAGCCCTTTAAGCATCATGGACACACCTGAAAGGACTGGCACTGTCCCTGTGGGACATTTCTATTGGACATTGATTATTCTTTCACTTTAACTCAGGATAAGTCTGGGCCACAAAAATCTGGCCTCAGGTCTGCAATTTGAATGAGGAGAGGCTGTCCTGGCCGTGGGAGTGGGGCAGGCAGGAGCAGCAAGTCATTTCCATCTCTATTGCAGGGCTTTCCCATTCTGTGGGAGCTGTGGGAGACGAGCAGCAGTGCTGGGAAGATGCAGGGAGGGAGCTGCTGAAGCCTCTTATTTTTCTAAACCTATTATATTATTTCCACACTGTTTTTTCTTTTTGTTCCCTGCCCTTTGTTTCTGTGTTGGGGGAGAATGAAAAATTAACTCCTGCTCACACTTGCAAGGATTAATCCCTGCGACTTTCGGGGTACATTGAATGGGTCAGTGAGCTTCAGCCACCTTTTGATGTTGTCTGGGAGATGCACTCAGGAAGAATTCCTGAGAAAAAGATTGCTTGAACCTCCCAGTCAGCTGAGATGGCTCCTGTGAAAATATGTGGGCACTTGCAAGAAGTTTTAATCGAAGAACACGCGTGAGTTGAATCTGACTCTCAAATATATTGGGATAAAGTTGGAAAGATTAATCTGAAAGCTCTAGAGCAAGAGATGAAGCCAGGATGGATTTTTGTCCAGCATAAGGCTGGCAGTAAATGACTCCTCAATGTGGTCCTACCCCTGTGTGAGAGTCTGAATTCAAAAAATTACATGTCCAGGCTGGGTTGTTGAAGGTTCCTCTGGGATGCAGATAATTCTTAGATAAAAGTGAATATGGAGAAATGCTTGTTCAAAATTAGTGTTGATTAACATAATCTCCACCATCTAAAAGAGCTGTTCCTGCCTTGCTCTGCAGCCTGACCTCACCCAGCCCTGTGCACAGTGCAAAGAGTGAATCCACTGTAGCCCCCTCGGAGGAGAAGGAGAGGCTGGTGATCCTCCAGGCTGAAGAAACAGAGCCTAAACCAGGTAAAACCTTGGGCTTGTTCTGTGTGATAAACTGGAAACGCTCCCCAGGGGCTGCAGTGGGTTAGTGCTGCCTCCAGGGTGTCCTTGGGCTCTGCACAGCCCCCAGTGCTTCTCCCCCTCTGTCACTGTCCCCAGTGCTGAGCGTGGAGATCTCCCTGAGTGCAGTTAGAAATAAATTGTGTGTAGGACAGCTTGGATGGCCTCAGGCATGAGGCAGGGATCCTGGGGCAGCTGAGCTGTCACCCTTGGCTCTGGCAGAGCAGCAGGGCCCTCCTGGGCTGCCTGCAGCACATCCAGCCCCTGTCTCTTGCAGAAGAGGCCGAGGCTCACTTCCAGCCCGAGTGGCAGCCGGGGAGCTCTGGGTCCTACCTGGAGAGCTCATGGGAGGAGCAGCTCCTGGAGCAGCAGGACCACCTGGAAAAGGAAATGGAAGAGGCGAAAAAGATGATTTCGGGTTTGCAGGTGAGAGATTTCTCTTCTCAGGGAGTGTTCCCTCCCAGGGTCACCCAGCCCTGCATCAGTCAGTCTGTCAGCTTGGCTGAACCTTCACATTTGGCACATTCTCCCCACAGTTCTTAATTTCTGGGGCCTTTCCCTCACTTCCCCTCCCTGCCCCTCAGCCCGGTGTGTGTCTGGCTGTGCCTGGGGAGCAGAGCCCTTGATCCATATGGTGAAGGCACTGAACTCTCTCAGAACATCCCTTTCTGTTTGTGCTGGGAACCACAGTGGCTTTGAATTGTAAATATTTATGTGGCAGTAAACAAAGCAGAGATTGTGTGAGGAGCACAGGCAGCTGGGCGGGCACTTTCCCCAGGGGACAATGGGCAGGACACAAAAGAGTCACCAAAAAAAAGAAAAAAATTCCTTGGTTGACTGGTAAAATCCCTGCATTTTGTGCCCACTGGGAGCAGGGACTGGCACTGCTGCCCCCTCGTCCCCTGGCAGTGGGGAGAGGCAGCTGATGTGGCCAAGCAGGAAATTGGATTTGGTTCATCGATTTTCCTCCTCTTACTCAATAATTGAGAGGTTCCAGATTGTGACAGTTTGGTTGAAACGTTGGGGATCTGATGCACACACACCCTATAAGGTGCCAAAGCTGAGACTTGACTCCCTGGAAATCTGAGTTGTCCTTGTTTGGTTCTTTCTGTGGGGAAGAGCATGGGCTGACAGACCCCTGGGAGAGTTTGTTAGGGGATAAATCTTCTTGTTCATTCCTGAAAAAAAAAACAAAACAAAACAACTAATTTTACTCATTTTTGAGGGGAATAAGTCAGCAGAAATAGGAAATGAAGCTGGTTAGGGACTGTTGATAGAGTGACTGCTGGCCAGAGCTGCAGCTCACCTCTTTCCCTTTGAAATCTCTGAAAATGAGATTTTTTCCCCCCCTTTATGTCCCCAGGCTTTGTTGCTCAATGGGTCTTTACCTGAGGATGAGCAGGAAGGATCCTTTGAGCTTTCTGAGCGTGGAGCCTGCCCTGAGGAGCAGCTGGTGAGCACAGCCCTGGACCCACTTTCCCTGCTGCAGCTGCCTTTGGGCCTGCCCTGCCCCTGCTGCACAAGAACCACATTAATGCTGATGTTTTGCTTTCAGATCATCATCCGCAGCCGCCTGGACCAGAGCGTGGAGGAAAATCAAGATCTGAAGGTTAGAGGGTGACAGATGGAGGGGAAGAGACGTTTTGCAGATTGTCCCACTTGATTTTTTTGGGGGAAAACAGGGTGGGGATGAAGCAGGGTGGGCAACATGATGGATAAAACTGGAAATATTCTGTGAAGGCTCCAGCTCTGGAGGCTTGGGACCAGTTCTGATGCTGGGGAAGTGTTTGATGTTGGCCTGAAGGACAGATCTGGGGGACTGGGCAATTGTTATTTTCCTCAGGACTTCAATAACAGAGCTCAGCTCTTTGTCATGTTTGTAACTCATTAAAATGTCTCAGGCTCTAGGATCTGTGGGAAGAGGAGGGATGTGCTTCCTCCTGCAGAGAAAACACCAGCTCTGCGTGGTCCTGAAGGGGTTAACGACACAAGGTGCCGTTTAACCAAAATTGTGTTGCATTTGCAGAAGGAGCTGCTGAAATACAAACAAGAAGCTCGGAACCTCCAGGGAATAAAGGTGAGGAAAGGGGCATTGCACCAAAAATGAACAGTAGTGCTGTAGGTGAGTAGGACCAGCAGCAGCCACACACCTCTGAGGAACCTCAGATTGTGGAAAGAGGAGTACTGGAGGATCCTGTGGTTCATTTCTGAATTTTCAGGCAGGTGCAAGGAGCTGGGTTTCCAGTTTTGCGCTCTGTAAGATTGTGGTTAAATATTCCCCTTTTTCTCTATTTCCCCCTGTTTCTCCTGCACAAAAAGAGGCATAAATTGGTTGGCTGGCTCTTTTATTCCCTCCTCTCTCTTGGAGTACCCACCCAGCAGCATTGGCCCAGTGAACTCATTCCTGGCAGCACAGGAAAAAGAGCCTGGGGTGTCCCTGTCCTGGCCAGAAACAGCTCAGTTTGTGCCTCTGGAGTGCCAGCACTGCTGATCTCCTCCTGACAGGGGTATTTTTAGAGCTGCCTGTCAGAAGGGAGCAAACAGCAGTAGCTGTGCAAGGTGCAGCTGGGTGAGTGAAAGGTGCAGAATTAGTGCTGACTTTGGCCTCTGCAGAGAGGATTTCACTGCACAACTGGGTCACACTCAGGCCTTAAGGCTCCTTGTGTCCTGGGCTGGTCTTGGCCTCTCTGTGCCCTCGGGATGAGTGGCTGGGGCAGGAGCTGCAGGGCTCAACGCCCTCCAGAGCTGTTCTGTCCATCACAGCCAATACTCATCACTTCTAGACAGGGAAATTCAGGCTGAAGCACAGAAATCCCTCTGTGCTGGTGGCCAGAACGTTGGCAGGGAAATCAGTTTTGGCTAAGAGAGAGGCAGGAGGGCTGAGAGCCCCTGGCAGCAGCTCAGGCCTGGGTGGCCACAGGGTGTTGTGGCCCCTGAGCCCCAGGGAGGGGTCCCTGTCCCCCCTGCCCTCCTGCAGAGGTCACCTCTCCCCAGGACGCCCTGCAGCAGAGGCTGCTCCAGCAGGACGCTGCAGTGCTGCAGCTCAAGCAGGAGCTGCTGAGAGCCAACATGGACAAGGAGGAGCTGCACAACCAGAACGTGAGTCACTGCTGCTGCTGAGGCTGTTTTGGGGGGGTTGGTGGCCCCAGGGGTGGCTGCAGCAGAGATTTCGGGGTCGTGGGATAGTGAACACGCAGCCAGAGGTCTCTGCACAGCACAGGCTGCTCACAGCCTGCTGGCCAGCTGAGGCTGGACATTCCTGACCTTCACTCCCGCTTCCTGTCCTCCAGGACCTTCAGCTGGGACAGGGAGGGGCTTTCCCTGATGTTTCCAGTGCTGTTGCATTTGTCCCTCCTCATTCCCAAAGGTGCCGCCCTAAACAGCAGCTCCCTTGAGCTCTGTAGGTTTCTGCTCACCCTTCAGCACAAGGGGCAGAGGTTTTCCCTCTCTGGGAATATCTGCCTCACACCTGGCTGTTACTCCTGCAGGTTGACCTCCAGAGGAAGGTTGAAGAGAGGAACCGGCTCCTGGCAGAGTACAAAGTAATGGAGCCTCTTCCATGGGGTTTGGGTGGATCTTCAGTTCTGGGGATGGCATTGTTCTTTCCCTGGCACTTGGACGGCCCTGGGAAGGAGCTGTGGGAGCCAGGGTGTTTGCAGTGAGGTGGGGGGATCAGAAGTTCTTTGCATTCCCCCCACGGCTTCCTGCAGATCTTTTATTGTCGTGGGTGTTGGTGGTGGCTGCTGAGCGTCCAGCACTTGTGCAGATGAGGGTGGGTGCCCTGTTTGTGCTCTGATCCCTGGGGAATCTGCGTGCTCTGGGACAGCTGTGTGACCTCAGCAGCAGATCTTTGGCCAAGGGGACTTTGGGCAATAAAAACCTGATTGATCTTGTCCAAAAAAAGCTCTGACACTCAGCTGTAACATCGGGCAAAGCACACCCTGTGCGAGCCACCTGATCCTGGCAGAGGAAAGGATTTTCCCTGCCATGGGAAGATGACAGAGCCTCCCTCCTGCCCTGCTGATTCCCTGGCTCCCTGTGTTGCAGAAGGAGCTGTGCCAGAAGGAGCGGCACCTGCAGCAGCAGCAGAGCAAGCTGGATGAGATGCTCAGGCAGCTTTCTGAGGCCAGCTACCAGCAGGTAGGGAGAGCTGGGCTGGGCTGGGAGCTGCTCTGGCTGGCCCGTGGGGTGCTGACTCCTCTGCTGCCCCTCCACAGGTGGATTTGGAGCGGGAGCTGGAGCACAAGGAGGCCCTGCTGGCTCACTGCATGCAGAGAGAGGCTGAGGAGGTACGGGAGCCTTGCTCCACACCTGGAGTGGTGTTTGCCCAGCACCCTGCAGGGACCTGTCTCCAGAAACCCTCCCCTCCATCCCAGAGGGGTCTGGCTCTGCTTTCTCACTGACCAAGGCAGGCAGAGCCCCCAGCACTGAGCACTCTGGCTCAGCCTCTTGGCTCAGAATCCTCGGAGATGAAAGCCAGAGGCTTTCTCAGCTTCCAGCTTCACCTCTGACCATGCTAGTGGTTAGACCACAGCTCAGTTTACTTCCCCCTTTTCCTGCTGACCCTGGTATTGAGTCTTTCCACCTTTACATCAGGAATCAGGTCTGTGCTGTGAGCAGGAACTCCCTGCACACTTTAAGGAGTGTCTTTATCTGGGAGAAGATGGGAGCTTTATCCCTGATGTGGAAAGCTCTCATTCCTTCTCACTTTGAAGTGCATCAATGTGGATTTTTGGGGAGGTCCTGACCCTCACACATCTTCCCCTGCCCAGGTGATGGCATTCAGCAGTCACAGTGCCCAGAGCAATGGCTTTCTGCAGCCAGCAGGAAAAGGAGCTGCTCCCCCAGCCCACCGAGGGGTAAGTGCCCCTGGGGGCTGCATTCCCAGCCAGATATCCTGGAATTTTTATTTCATTGCGAGAGGTTTCCCCTTGCTGGGGAGGCAGCCCTGGGCTGGGCTCAGCTGTGCTGTTTTGGGCAGACCAGTGACCTGCAGCTGGTGCGGGACGCGCTGCGCAGCCTCAGGAACAGCTTCAGCGGGCACGACCCGCAGCACCACACCATCGACAGCCTGGAGCAGGGCATCTCCAGCCTCATGGAGCGCCTGCACCGCATGGAGACGCACAAGAGGCACGACAGGAGGGTAAGGGCTCCCCAGGGCACGCAGCTGCTGCCCCTCGCACCCCGCCCTGGCTCTGCCTGCCAGGTGACACGCTGTTGTTTGGTTTTGTGCCCCAGGTGAGGGGGAAATCACCAGCAAGCAGAGCAACCAACGAGTGCAGAGACTCCTGGCCTCCCAAATCCAGTAAGTGCCTGGCAGATCCTGCCCTTCCACTGCTCAGTTCCCAGGTGTAGAATCCCCTTGGGAATCCCAAATCCACTGCTCAGTTCCCAGGTGTAGAATCCCCTTGGGAATCTGCCCCCTCCAGGATCCTCCCTGGAGCAGACCTCCCTGCAAAGGGAAGGGACACCGTTTATGGCTGGTTTTCTGTAAAAACAAATCATCCACCATCACAGCGCTGCTCTGGGCCTCTTGGGCAGTGCTGCAGCAGAAATAAGCATGGCAATCACTGGGAAAAGGGATGTCATCCCAGCTCTCTGCTGCTGTGCACCATCTAGTGGGGACAGAGGAGTGTTCCCTCCTCAGTGTTTACTGCATTTCACATCCACAGAATGAAACACCACATCTCCTTTTTAAACACCACATTTCCATGTGTGCAAAGTATTTTCTGCACAAAAGGAGCCTTAAAACTGTGGAGTTCAGTTCCTCTGTTTTAGCTCTTGGGGGGAAGCAGGAAGCAAGGCAGGAGCTGGGGAGAGAAACACAAATGGGCAAATTAAAATGCACGCACCACCATCCATCCTGACCAGCAGGGAAGGGAAGCTGGGGAGGGATAATGATGATAAGGGATGATAATCAGGGAGTTGCTGCCTTGCAGAGCTGCCTCACTCTCAGAGCACGCCCGTGATGAGCACCAGTGCCTGCACCAAAGTGTTGTACTTCACCGACCGCTCCCTCACCCCCTTCATGGTCAGCATACCAAAGAGGTGAGCCTGGCCTTCCTAAGCCTCCTGTGCCCCTAAAACCAGCACTCTGCTTTCCTGGAAATGCTCCCAGCCAGCACAGGTTTGCTGTGCTTTAACTGAACTTCATGCTGTTGGCTGGGGAAGATTATCTGCAGTAGTCCCGGAGCTTTGTTTTTGTGTTTTGCATTTGCATTTATTTCCCTTGCAGGTTAGGGGAAGTGACTCTGAAGGATTTCAAGGCAGCCATTGATCGGGAAGGAACCCATCGGTACCACTTCAAAGCCCTGGACCCAGAGTTTGGCACAGTGAAGGAGGAGGTAAAAGTGGGACTGGCCTTGGGATCAGTGTCAGCACACAGCCCTGGGGACCATGGTCACCTCACTTTTAAGCTAATGAAATAGTGGATGTTCCCCCAAACAAAAGTGTCTGCTTTCCCAGCTGTGGGTTAAGCTCCTGTTGTGCTAAAATATTTTTATCCTCAGCAAAAGCAACTCCATGGATGTGGCTGTGAGTGCCTGGGAGCTGCAGAGCCCCTTGGGCAAAACCAGCCCAGGGACACAGCAAAAATCTGGGCTGCAGGTTTTATAAACCCTATTGCAATGGGAGAGCCTGTATTAAACATACAATCTCTTCCTTTTCTCTGAAGGTTTTTCAGAGAGAACTCTGTGTGTGTGTGGCATCGTTCCCTTTGTGTGCTGCAGTGCAGCCTGTTGTGCTCAGGCTGGTGTGGGTGTGGATTGGATTCATCTCAGGTTGTTGGGACAGTTCTTGCTTCACAAATTGATTAGGGCAAGGGCAAAGGGTCACCCTCTCTGGGGACAGGCAGCAGCAGCAGCTGGAGGTCGTGGTCTGGCTCAGAAAAGGCGTGATTCCTGTCTTTAGTTTACCTTTAATGTCAAAAAAAACCAGCCGATAATAACCCTGATATTCATTGGTTAATGAGGCCTGGTCTGTTATTTACCTAAATTGTGAAAATGTGACTCATACCTCAGCCATCACTGCCGTGTGTTCCCTGGATTATTTTGGGAAATCTGAGCTAGGATTTGACTTCATGCCCCTGATGCCACTCACACTGCAGAACCCTGTCTCCAGACCCCAGACATGACTGAAATACTTTATTTTTTTAATTTTTTTTTTTTGTAGGTGTTCCATGACGACGACATCATTCCTGGCTGGGAGGGGAAAATCGTGGCCTGGGTGGAAGAAGACCACGGGGAGAATTAATGGAGCTTTCAAGCCCTGTTTCTATGGAAACCTGTGACTGTCTGCAGAGCTCAGAGAGTGACCAGGGAGCCCAAGTGCTGGGAGGAGGCCAGTTCAAGCTGCCAAAAAAGAGCCTCTGTGCCAGCCACGGGTGCTGCAGGCTGTGTGCATGGACAGCTGGCACCTGAGTGCCCGTGCCCGAGGGCAGCTGCTGTCCTGAGGCTGCAGGGATGGCTCTGTGGGACAGAAAGACCCGGCTCAGCCCTGCCAGCAAAACCCTGGAGGCCTTAAGGATGCTTTGCCCCCTTCTCCTCCATCCCTGCACTGTGTGCTGTGGGCTCAGCTGGGCATCTCCTGTGCTGCTGTCACAGAAAACTGCACTGATGGTGAAAATGCGAAGCTTTGCCTTCATGGAGAAGAGGTTGCTGGATTGTGGGAGCTGAAGCTGGACCAGCTGTTGTCCTGCAGGAGCAGAGTGACTGTGGGCATTGCAGGCTGACAGGACCTGCTCTGGGTGGGGGAAGACTCCTCTGGAGGGTTGATGCATGGTCTGAAACAAAGCTCACCAGCCTTTCTCCCAGACTCAGGCTCCCACCTCCCAGCCCTGCTTTCCCCACTTCCCAAAGCTGTTCCCATTTCCGAGGCCCTCGGGGTTTGCTCTGCAGCTGTGGGGACTGTGGGATCTTGGCGCTGTTTGTTTGCTGAAGGATTTCACGGCTGGGGAAGCTGGAATCAGCTGCTCCCTGAGGTCTTTGCACCCCCTGTCCTTGCTGAGCCTCTGTCCCTGCGCTCCTGCCCTCGCTGCTGTCACCTCCTGTGCACAGGCATCCCCTGCTGCTGTCCCCACTGCCAGGGCCACCAAGCACTTACCCACTCCAGTTCCTTGCTATGCTGAGTCCTGAAGGATCAGGAAAGAACTGCGGGGGGAATAACAAGCCCTACAATCCCCCAAGGGAGGGGTTTTCCCTTTGGTTTTGTGGTTTTGTTTCTCTACATTGCCCATGGGCTTGGGAGGTCAAATGGGCTCTGCTCCTTCCCAGCTCCTGTGGGACTGTCTGTGTGTGCTGTGCATGAGGCTGGGAGAGGGGGCAACCTGGTTTTACTGTTTTATATTAACATGTCCTTTTGTAAACCTGTTCTTGAAATTATTTTGTACCGATTCACATTTGTCTGAGGACTGTGGATTATTTTTATACTAGTGCAAGTGCTCTCTGTATATTTCTGCACGCATTATACTGTGTTTTACTCCTTTCCTGGTGGATGCTGAGATGTTTTGTATCGTCTTCTGTTGACACAACACTGGCCTTGTAATTTTATCTTACTATGGAAATCCAGCTGGTTGATACTGGGTTTTATATCAAGGTTCCTACGTGGTTTTGTGCCACGTTGGCACAACACAAGCTGCCTCCTGTTCTGGACAATTTGTGTGACTTTCTGCTTACAGACAGCGGGAGGAAAGTTCATCAATGAGCAGGTTAATTAATGAGGGAAATACATCCCTTTGGAAAAGAAGCAATGATTTTCTTTCTCCCCTGGACACAGTTTCTCTGTTGCATGGTCTCTAGTGGAGAGGGCATGGGCTTGTGCTACTGAGATCAATTGTATTTGAATTGCAAACTTCTCACAAGTGTTTCATTCTTTGGGTTTTACTCATCAGTTTTATTCCAGCAACAGCCACACACCCGGGCTTGACTTTCATGGAGCAAGTTTCGAAGCTTTTCAAGGTCTGATGTTGGCCAGCCTCGTGTCCTTCTCTGCTATCCAGAGGAGCAGTTTGCTTTGGAGAGGTTTCTCCCCCATCAAAGCAAAAGGTGTCAATTTTAAATGAGTTTTAACAGATGTCAATTTAAAATGAGTTTTAAGAGATTTTGCTACAACATCAAGTTGACAAGTACAGGAACAGGAAAGTAACTCTGAGGAAATTGGCAGAAATAAACCAATTGTAAACAGTGAAACAGACAAGCCTGGGATATGGCAACGAGAGCACACCTCAGAACAAACCCACCCTCGTGGGAAGACCTTGCTTAGCTTGAGGTGGAACTTGATACGTTTTAGTTTAGGACTGAACAGAGCCCTGGCTCTGGGTGTATTTATTGTGTTCTGCCCCATCCACAGCCTAAGGGGCCGTTCCCGGGGAGCAGAGCCCATCCGCGGCTGTCCCCTCTTTCAGGGAGCCAGAGCCAGAACGAGCCCCATATCCCGTTTTCGGCAGGCTGAACCCCGTGCACTCGCCGCTCTGGGCATGACGGCGCCGAGGCGGGGTCTGAGGCGATTCTGAGGCGGTGCCGAGGCCGTGCCGAGGCGGTGCCTGAGGCGGGCCGGTTCCCGCCCGCCGCCGCTTTACGGCCGCCCCAGTGTCGCGCCGCGCCGCCCGCACGGAGGTCACCGAGCGCCGGCG
>JAWWMQ010000105.1:6003942-6035713 GCA_035047885.1 Chlorospingus flavigularis
GCGGACATGGCGCTGGCGCTGCTGCGGCCGCGGCCCCGCGGGGCCGCCCTGGGTCCGTGAGGCCGGGGCGGCGGGGCGGGGAGCGGGACCCGGAGGGAGCGGGACCCCGAGGGTGCGGGACCCGGAGGGTGCGGGACCTTAATGGCTCCGGGACCCCCGAGGGTGCGGGACCCCGGAGGATGCGGGACCCTTAGATGGTGTGGGACCCTCGGGTCCTTCGGGGTTCCGGAGGGTGCGGGATCCTCGGATGGTGCGGGACCCCGGTAGCTCCAGGACCGTCGGATCGTGCGGGATCCTGGTGGCTCCGGGTCCCCGGAGGGTGCGGGATCCTGGTGGCTCCGGGTCCCCGGAGGGTGCGGGATCCTGGTGGCTCCGGGTCCCCGGAAGGTGCGGGATCCTGGTGGCTCCGGGTCCCCCGAAAGTGCGGGATCCTGGTGGCTCTGGGTCCCCGGAAAGTGCGGGATCCTGGTGGCTCCGGGTCCCCCGAAAGTGCGGGATCCTGGTGGCTCCGGGTCCCCGGAAAGTGCGGGATCCTGGTGGCTCCGGGTCCCCGGAAAGTGCGGGTTCCCGGTGGCTGCGGGTTCCCGGAGGGTGCGGGATCCTGGTGGCTCCGGGTCCCCGGAAAGTGCGGGTTCCCGGTGGCTGCGGGTCCCCGGAGGGTGCGGGGTTCTCACGCCGCGCCCCCGTTGTCCCCGCAGCTCTGCTGGGCTCGGCCCTGCTCCGCCGCCCCGCCGCGCTCGGTGCCGCCGCCGCCCGCTGCGCTCCGGCCCGCGAGAGCCACGGCCCGCCCCGCCAGGGACACGGTACGGCCCTGTCTGTCTGTCTGTCTGTCTGTCTGTCCGCGCTGGTGTGCAGGGGTCTCGTTTTCCCGGGATCAGGACCCCTTTTCCCATCCCTGCTGAACCTGAGCACCCGGGTCTAGCCCAAGGCATCCTGCCCATGGCAGGCTTGGGGTTAGGTGATCCTTTAGGTCTATTCCAGCTTCTCAATATTCTGTGATTTTGCCAAGAATCGGCTGTAAAGGACCAGATTTTGGCTGCTTTGGGTCCTTCAAGGCACCAACAGTGGTGCAGGAACAGAGGTGACAGAGGTAGTACCTGATGGCCATACAGGGACTTAAAAACAAGATGAGCTTTAAGGTCCCTCCCATCCCCAAACCAGGCTGAGTCTATAATCTTTTGGGCCACTCTAGGAGATTTTAAGTGGCAGCTGTAACAAAGAACAGGAGAGATTTACAGTGGTTTTCTTGGTGTCCTGTTGGGTGATGTACAGTTGTAGGTGTTACCAGGAAAGGAAAAGCAATCCTAAATTCCTGTAGATTTAAGGGAAAAGCTGTGAAATGCTGAGCGTTGTTAGATAGGGCAGTAACCGTGCAGAGATGTTATTTGTGATAAATAATGGTGCAGTTGTGGTGCCTCAGGCTGTGAGGAGTGTGTGTACCCTCCCCTTCAGCAGCTCTGTTACCAGTTAATAGCACTCAGGTTTGCACTTTGCCCAAGTCCAAACTTCAAATCCTTTGCTTTCCTTGTCGTGTTGCTTTCTAAATTTCTTTTCTCCGTGCCAAAACAAAGGAAACCGTTTGCATTTTGGTTTAGTGGATGATATCTGTGTGTTAGTTGAGCACTTTGGTTGCATTGGTAATTTCACAGAATCAGTTTTTGATGGTCTCAGCGTGGGCTGATGCTCCCGTTGTGTTGCCAAGCATTGCTCCTGCAGGGTTTTGGTTTGCAAACTCCCCAGATGTGACAGCCATCCAAGCCAGCCGTGCAAGGGCTGCAGAGCCCTTGGCAGAGGGGCTTTTCCCTGAGGATGTCTCTCCCTGCAGGCGGTTCCAAGGCTGCATCTCTGCACTGGACAGGGGAGCGAGCTGTCAGTGTGCTGCTGCTGGGGCTGCTCCCCGCAGCCTACCTGTGCCCTGGACCAGCTGTGGACTATTCCCTGGCTGCTGCCCTCACCCTGCACGGCCACTGGTAAGCACAGCAGGGCTCAGCTCACAGCAAAGGAACTTTGGTGCCTCCAAACCTCATCCTGGGCTAGTGTAAAACAAGGAAAAAGTCCTTGGTTTCTGCGTTCGTTGGCAGGAGTGGTTGTACTTTGGTCTTCCTTTCTCACACTGTCCTCTCAGTCAGAAAAAGAATCCATAAAAGTTCTGCACTATCTTAACCTTAAGAGCACTTCCTTGCCCCTGGAGGTGCAGAATCCTGGATGTTTTTAGCCCGTGGAAGAACCAGTGCTGTCTGAACAGGAGGGAGCAGAAAGAGGACAGATCTGTATAAAAATAATATAAAAATATTCTGCCTCTAAAGCTCCATGCAGTGGCTTTGTAATCTCAGTGGTGATAAGGTGGTCATCTCATCCATCTCAGTGGTTCTGCATAATAAAGAGCTCACAGCAAATATTCCACTAAGGAGACCTGGATGATGATTTCCTTAATTCCTGGATGGATGTTTGCTCAGTGTAGTTCTGTGATCCTTAATGAGAGCAGGGACAGGGCTAGTTAGGAGTGGATCCAGCTACATGGCTGGCCAGGCTGGCAGCACCCACCTTCCTGAGGTGATCCTGGTTTGGGAGTTCCTTGCCACAAGGATAAAGCAGATTTTTGTGGTACTTTGGGGGTGCCAGGTTTTCTTAGACCTCAGTTTTGCCCTTAGCAATTTGTGCCAGGGATTCTTGCACTTTCCTTGCTCTGACTGGGAGCTTTTTCCCAAAACAGGCATCCCGTGTCTCGTGTTGCTGGATAGTTCAAATCTGGACAGGAGTCCACTTCCAGATGTAGAAAAAACTAAAAATGTGCTAATTTCTTTGGTTGCCACTCTTCTAATCTAAATGAGTACCCAGGAGTCTTCTGTGTCATTGTGACAATGGCTAGTCCCAGATATTTCCTTGCTTTTCCTCTTTTCCAGTCCTTGGAAGTCAGATAAGAAGGCAGATCCAAGGATTCTGTTTGGAGAGCTGTGGTCAGCACTTGTTTTCCTCAGGAAAACTCTGAGCCAATCTGTGTGTTTTCAATAGAATCTGGAATGTTTTGGTTTGTTTTTGAAATAGATTTTTGCTCTTTCTCTGTGGGAACTGAGCATTCTGCAGGAAAGTCTGATGGCAGCAGGGGGAAAAAGCCAGTTGGCAGAACGGGGGACACAAAGAGGATGGATTTCAGTGAGTGACCTTTGCTGATTTGAGCTTTTCTCTCTCGTTTAGGGGTCTGGGCCAGGTAATTACTGATTATGTGCACGGAGATGTCCCCATTAAAGTGGCCAACACGGGGCTGTACGTCCTGTCTGCCCTGACCTTCGCTGGCCTCTGCCACTTCAACTACCACGACGTGGGCATCTGCAAGGCTGTGGCCATGCTCTGGAGCCTCTGAGGAGCCCCAGCCCTGACACACACGATTGTCCTCTGCTGCCTCTGCTTCATCAGCTTGTGAGCAACATCCTGCACCACAAAGGAGCAGCCAAGGGTCCCCAGTGAGCCTGCAGGGGACTCAGAGCTAGTTTAGGATATATAGAGAAAAAAACAGGTTTAAATACAGATTTAACTGGAAGATGTCCAGTGAGATGAGTGGATTCAAGCTGCACTGTAAATTGGGATGGATGGATGGATGAATTACATCAGTGGCAGGTTTGCATAGCTAAAGGGAGCTCTCCTTCTAATACCAGTTTTAATGAGTGTTTTTCTAAATGTTGGTTGGTTTCCTGTTCTGTAAAACAAGCTTGCCTTGTGGAAAACTGAACTGCTTCTTCTGACATCAGTGTATAAGGCAGACCCTGTAACTCTTTGGACCCTGGGAGCTGATGTAGAAAAGGGAATACTTTTTTTCAGATTCCATGCAATAAAGAATTTACAGAAATTTTGTGTGTGCTTCTGAACCATTTTTACTGCTTTGGGTTGCCTAAAATGTTTTCTCTGTTGATAGGTCTGCTCTGCCTTACTTCATAAAATGAAGAATATTTGTATGAATTAATACTTAGAGGTGACTTAGACTTGACTTAACACAAGGATAATTAATGTCCCTTAGAAAACACAGCAAGAATAAAAATACTTCTGCAGATTGACTTTAGGAACATTTGACTTTCAAGGTTTTTATGTTCATCTACAACACTTTATTGAGGTTTATTTTCTAAATACTCTGGTCTGTGTTGTCCTGTGTGACAGAAAAGAACAAAGAGGAGGCTGAGGGAATGTTCTGTTCTTTAACGGATTTTTTAGGGGGGAACTGAGATTGTGGTTTTTAACTTTTGCTTCATCCTGTCTGACTTTCACATTGCCGAGGAGTGGAGAACTCTTTCCACACTCTCATGGTACTTTTGTGGCACTATTAATAGTGAGAGGAAGAGAATTTGTGTTACCATCAGTGACTCTGCAATGAACAGAACAACCAAGTCACTGTTTGGATTCTACAAGACTCTGAGGGTTTTTTTCTTTTTAATGTGGATTGGAAATTTTATTTATTAGCAAAAGCAGGTAGCTGGCCAATTTTTTGATGGCGTTGTGGCCAGCATGGAGCTGTGGGCTGGTTTAAATGCTAGCGTGTGTTACTGTAGTGCCAGGAGGAGGAGCAGGCAGATGGTGAGTCATGGGGAAGTCCCTCTGGGCAAGCTGAGGGTCTCTCATGGAAAGTGTCTGAGATTTCCTCACACAGGATGCAGCTGGATGTGGTGTTTAAGCTGCTTGGGTGAGAAATTCATTATCTCAGAGGTTTGGCAATGTAGAAGTCCAAACCTAATGCAAAAGCTGTTGGGTTGATGTTAACGATTTTAGGGATTTAGGCATTAAAGATTTTAGGGATCAAATTCTCCAGGACTATATTGACATGGACATTCTTGTTTCTTCAGTATGTAGTTCTCTTCTGTCTGGAAAACATGCTTGGCCTTTTGCCAAAAACTTGCATTTATTTTTTTTAATGAGTACTGACAGTAGTTAAAACATAAAACTGACTTGTTTAGGATAAAGAAAGACAAAAGTTTATTTTATATAAAAAAACAAACTGTATTTTAAAACTGTTGAAGTGTTCCATCATAGGTTGTGATTTTCATTCTGACTGAACTTACATACACTTATCTTCATGGTTTCATCCACTTCATCTTCTGACAGTTTCTTAAGGATTAATTTTCTCAAGTAGCCTTCTTCCTCAAAGGCCAAGAACATTCCTTGCTCCATGGAGTATTCAAACTTAAATGCTTGGGAGCAGCAAGATGAAAATGTCTTTTTGAAAAAGATGAAGTTGCTTTCACCAGGAATTTCTTTGGGAACTTCTCCTTCCTGAGGAGGGAAAAAGGGAGCAGGTTAACCCCAACACAAGCCCTGACCAGTTTTATTGCAGCTCTGAACTGTTAATTGTGCCTGTTGGGTTGGTACGGATGAGGAGAGGGAAGCAGATCCTTACCTTGAACCTGACGATCATTTTCCCACATTCCCTCTCACAGCACATGTAATAACTCTTGTTTTCCACTTGGACACTGAAGGCCACGGGCAGCCCAGCTAAGGGCGTGGTGGTTTTGTAGCAGTGGATGCTGAAATGCATCCCCTTGCCTGGAAAGAGATGGGTTATTGCGGATAACCTGCTGATAACCCATAATAGATGGGTTATTGCTCCAAGAGAGGTGCAACAACTGCAGCCAGTGATGCTTTGCCATTCCCCTGGCAGCTCTGGCTAGCTCACCAGGGTATTCTTCCTGACAGAAGAGCCAGGACTTGAATTTTTATGGCTTCTGGTTGTGCTTTGTGCAATCAGGCAATAACCAGGGTGCACCAAGGTCACCAGGCAGGGTCAGACCCTTCTATGTGCATGCAGGAACTGAGACTGGCACGTGGAGCTGGCTGGCTGTAAATCAGAGCATGGCTGGATGCACGTGATCCAGAAATAAATATGGGCAATAAATAGAGTTGTAAATAAATTGCTGAAGCACCCCAAGAAGTCAAAGCCAAAACTGTAAGTTTATAGCTAGTATTATTAGAAGAAAGTAAGACTTTTTAGTGCCAATACATTTTTTCAATTTTAAAGTGATTTTTTGTAATCCAGCATAAAAAAGGGGGAAAATAAGAATTTTGTGATCAGAGCCAAGCAAAAATCTTAACAGCCCTTTTTCTGCATGTGACATCCTGCAGGCTTTGGTCTAACCCAGAAACCTCGTCCATCACCAATGCCCAAGACACAAAATTTCACTCTCAGCTTAGTTTTCTTCTTTCAAATGAAGTTTTAAGTCGTTACTCTCAGTCCCATCACTGAGTGGATGATCACAAAGAACAAAACCACCTTCAGGATGAAGCAGCAGAGCCGTGGGGATGGTTTGTGTTTGTTTGGAAATTACCAGATTGCATCTCCTGGTCTGTCACATCCTCAAAGGCTGCCACGTTCAGGTCGGGGCGCACCACCAGCAGCTGGCTGTTCACATTCCTCAGCACTCGGTGCAGAGTCTTTTCCTTGCACAGGGCATCACACTCCAGCTCTGCAGGGATAAGCAACCAAAATTCTGCACATTTTAGCTGTTGTCGCCTCACATCCTGACAGTTAATCCTGGCATTGTGGATGTCACGTGAAAGGAGTTCTGAGAATGACATCAAACTCATCATCTTTTACACCTCTGCTTGAAGCAGATTTCCAGAATCCAAAATTTAGTTATATAAGCAGAAATTTATTTATAACACAAATTTATTTATATAAAATTATTTATAGATATTTTATTTCTAAGAAAAGCTGCTGTGTTTGTTAATGAGAATTCAGAAACATCAGTTCTCTTCTGCCCAGCAATTAAAGTGCACTGAAAGGTGCTGTCAGGGAAGCCACCACCCTGTGTCTTAAGAGGAATTAAAGCAACATCAGCACCACAAGGAATGAGCTGTAGCTCTGTGGTTTTTGCAGCCACTCTCAGTGTGAAACTTGTCCTCTCTGGATTAGCAGGTATGAAATGAGTAACAAAGTCATAAAAGATGAGTTCTCAGCTTACCATCGTCGTCTTGGTTCCAAGTGAGCAGTGAAAAAAAGGAAAGAAAAACAACATTAAGCTCTGCCCCCACAGAAGTCACTTTGTGCCCAGGCAGCCACCTACACGTTCCCACAGCCCAGTGCCACCACGGCTGAGCTGCTCACTACAGACAGGAGTTATCTGTCAGCAAAACAAATGACAACCCAGTCATTTGAGAACTGAGTCACCACCAAACCAGAGATATGCAAAATGCTTTTTTAGGGTTATTTAAGGGTGAGGAGGTCACTCTGAGCCTAAAACTGAGGAATAACTGCATGCAAATTTTTGGTTTTATCGGTGCCTTCAAGTGAGCGAAAGGACAAGAAGAACTCATTACAGGTTGCTTTTAAAGAAGAAACTGTTTCCTAACTGACTTTCTTCCTCAAGATCGGAAATTACTCACTCACTCAGTCACTCAGTCACTCCAGCTCCACGCCCCAGTATTCCAACCCTTCTGAGCGTCCTTTCCCAGAGCTTTTTGTAAACGCAACAAGTATTGCCCTGACTCAGCCACTTGGCTAGCAACACTTAAAACTGAAGCTTATTGGGGAAATTAGGTGAAATCAGACTGACAAAGGAATTGTGTTAAATCAGTATTCAAACAGAAAAGGTCATTAAATGCTCTAATTACCTTCAAAATAGAGGCAGAAATTTTTTCCAAGTTCTACTGCATACACCAGAATCTCTTCAGCACTCATCTTCACCCTGCCCACAGCACAGGGAGAGGAATCAGAGTTAACCTCGATGCTTCTTATCCCATAAAGGGATAAAAGCTAGGTCTGCACACACCGATCTTACCAGGTTCCCCCTAAAATACCATGAGCTTCCAAAATACCCCAAAGTTAGAACCCATTTCTGACTGCCCCTAGGCACATCATCCCTTGCACTAAAGATAATAAATGTCTTAAAACCAGGTGAACAGTGGGGAGATCTGGCTTTTGCACGGGGATTTGATTGTGCAATCAAAACACCCAGCTCACTCCAAAGCTTTTTCACCAGATGAAAATGACCTTTTATACAAAAAGTGAGCAATACAAACATAAGTAAACATGCACACCCAGAGGGATTAGGGTGGAAATCGCTGTGGTTTTCTTTGTCCCTGTAGCAAAGCACTTTAAGGAATGATGTTTTTTTAAAGAGTGATTTTTTTCTCTGTATTTCATATGGTTTTTATGTAGCTGCAGCTGAGCAGAAGAGACAGCAGGCTCCCAGCAGCATCTTTGTTTGCAAACACGCACGTTCACACCTTGGAAACGAGACACCACAACACCCACCCGAGCACGTCTCATTCTTAGCACATTAACCCCAAAATCCTCTGTTTTTCTAAAACCCAGGGACAAGCAGAGGCAGAGGACTAAAGGAAAAAGTGGCCCTTGGTTTAATGGGTCAAACGAAACGACTGTGCCTCTCCCCTTGATCACAGAATCAAAAACGTTGGAAAAGACCAACGCCAGGATCATAAAACCCAACCCTGAGCAATAAAAGATGGTTGTTTTACCGAGGACCGTTTTTAGATTAGATTACCCTTTGAAAGGAACGGCAGGAGCTCAGAGGAGTTCCTGACTCGGTCGTGGACTGACTCACCCCGGGAAGGCGCAGGGATGCAGGATGGGAGCAGATGTGGCTCTCAGTGGTCCTTTCTGGCTCTCAGTGATCCTCTCTGGCTCTCAGTGGTCCTTTCTGGCTCTCAGTGATCCTCTCTGGCTCTCGGTGGTCCTTTCTGGCTCTCAGTGGTCCTTTCTGACACTCGATGGTCCTTTCTGGCTCTCAGTGGTCCTTTCTGGCTCTCAGTGGTCCTTTCTGGCTCTCGGTGGTCCTTTCTGGCTCTCAGTGATCCTTTCTGGCTCTCAGTGATCCTTTCTGGCTCTCAGTGGTCCTTTCTGGCTCTCGGTGATCCTCTCTGGCTCTCGATGGTCCTTTCTGGCTCTTGGTGGTCCTTTCTGGCTCTCCGTGGTCCTTTCTGACACTCGGTGGTCCTTTCTGACTCTCGGTGGCCCTTTCTGACTCCTGGGGAGCTGCAGCCGGGCAATGGGAGCCGGGAGAAGCACAGGATGCAGGATGGGAGCAGATGTGGCTCTCAGTGGTCCTTCCTGGCTCTCAGTGGTCCTTTCTGGCTCTCGGTGGTTCCTTCTGGCTCTTCGGGAAGTGCAGCAGAGCGATGAGAGCCAGGAGAAGCGCAGGATGCAAGGGCGGTGGCTCTCGGTGGCCCTTTCTGGCTCCTTGGGAGTCCTTTCGGTCTCCTCTGGAGCTGCAGCCGGGCGATGGGAGCAGGGAGAAGAGCAGGATGCAGGATGGGAGCAGATGTGGCTCTCAGTGGTCCTTTCTGGCTCTCAGTTATCCTTTCTGGCTCTCAGTTATCCTTTCTGGCTCTCAGTTATCCTTTCTGGTTCTCGGTGATCCTTTCTGGCTCTCAGTGATCCTTTCTGGCTCCCGATGATGCTTTCTGGCTCTTGGTGGTCCTTTCTGGCTCTCGGTGGCCCTTTCTGGCTCTCGGTGATCCTTTCTGGCTCTCAGTGATCCTTTCTGGCTCCCGATGATGCTTTCTGGCTCTCGGTGGCCCTTTCTGGCTCTCGGTGGCCCTTTCTGGCTCTCGGTGGCCCCTTCTGTCTCCCGGGGAGCAGCAGCCGGGCGATGGGAGCCGGGAGAAGCACAGGATGCACGATGGGAGCAGATGTGGCTATCGGTGGCCCTTTCTGGCTCTCGGTGACCCCTTCTGTCTCCCGGGGAGCAGCAGCCGGGCGATGGGAGCCGGGAGAAGCGGAGCTGCCGGGGGAGGATCGGGGCTGTGCCGAGGCCGGCCCGGGTCAGTGCCCGCCGCCGCCGGGGCTGCCCCAGCCGGAGGGAAGCCGGCGCTGCCGGAGCGCCGCCGGGAGGGGTTTTATAGCGGCCGGGGCGGCCGAAATCGGGACGTTTTCCCAAGGTCTGTGCCTACGTCCGCATTTCTCGCACGACATTTCCCCTCCTCGCTGCAGGAGCCAGCGCCTTATGCAAATCTGGGGTTCCGAGGGTGGCTTCGTGCCGCTCGCTCGGTGTCGCGCTGATGTCAGCGGGCTCGTCCTGTTGCTCCAGCGCTCTGTGTGCCCGGCCGGCTCCCTGTCTGTCGGAAAAGCCGCTTTGGGATGGAATCCCGGCGCTGCTGCTCCTCCTCTGCTGGTGGCAGCAGTGCCCAGGAATGCCGGCCTGGGCGGGGAAATCTCCCCGAGGCAGCCCCGAGTGCAGGAGCGGCTGCATGGGAGGAGCTCGTGGACGGGGAGAACGCCCCGTCCGCATCCCGCTGCCTTCGGGAGGAACGCTGCCTGCCACTGCCCTAAAAACCCGGGCAGCCAGCTACGGAACGAATTATTGCCCAATGTCTTGGTTTAGGGCAAATTTGGGAGAAAACCTCTGAAGGGGTTTTCTCTAGAAAGCAAATTTAAGTGGTCTTTCTTCTTTTTGGTTTGGGAAAAAATATTTATTTGGAGAAAAGTGGAAAAAACCTGTTTATTTAACAGGCAAAGCATTCACTAGCACATAATATGAACAATATTAAACAATAAAATTTGATGCTCCAAAAGAGATGACACACTCAGGAAGTCTCTCTGTGGGCTGTAGTTTGACTCACTCAGTCTCTTATCAGTGTCTTATCTGTCTCTTATCAGTCCCCCCGGTGCTGGAAATGCCGCTGCCCAGGCCCAGCCTGGTGGGCTATAGGTGCTCTTCTGGGTGTTCAATCCAGAGCAGGTTTAAATAGGTCCAAACAAAAAGAAAAACCACATTCCATGGAATTCCTCTTCCTCAGCTAGCTAAAAAACTGACTGAAAACAAAGGAGAGCTCTGTCCTGCTGTCCGTCCGTGCTGCAGACAGCACAGTCCAGGAGCCGGAATGTGGAGGAGTGCAAATTCTGAAAATAAACTCTGCGTTTCTTCTCTTCCCCCTTCGCTATCAGAACCAGCCTTAAAGGTGCAAAACTTATTTCTGGGCTAAACAGAGAACGGGGGATACGAGCGCCATACAGCCCCCCCAGTTTGTTGCATCTCCGTGCCTGGATTTGCTGTTTCTGTGGCTGGTCACAATTCAGGGCACTCAGCCCTGCAGCTTGGGGGGTAAACTGAAGAGCCCCAGCTTGTGAGGATTATAAAAACACTCCCACAAACTCCCATATCAAACCCAAACCCGGGTTTCCAGGACATTCTCTCAGCTGCTCACATACCTTTTACTGCTCCTGGAGGCAAAAACAAAAAAACCACCAAAGTTTACAGGGAGGCTTTGATATCTGTATGATAAACATGAGGTGGTTTTGAGGTTAAAAACTGCCTCTTTTACTAATAACCCTGGATTTTGGCTGGTTTAGCCAAGAACATTTTTCGAAAATGAATGCTGTACTACTAATTAATCATTTAAGTTTAAATATACATTCGGATAATTATTTATTTTGTATTAGCTGCTGGCACTGATATTTTTGGCCACTTGATATTCCATACAAAGCTATCAGGAAGAAGGACTTTCATGTCAGCCTTTGAGAGCCTTAAAATTCCATTAGTTCACTGAACACATTGAATAAAAGGCATTTCCTTATCCTTTGTGCACATATTTGCATTTTTCAGGACCAGATCTAACTCATACAATGACTTTTGTGGTACAGTTTAGACTTTTCATTTCTCCTCGAATTTAATATCTCCAATCTTAGAGGAACTGCAACTACTTTTAGAGTAATGGTTTTGATCATTTTGCTCCAGTTTGAAAGGAACTGGAACTCCAGTAAGAGTGAACTCTCTCCTCTTAGATAATTTTCTTTTAAATGTTTTAGTGTTACTTTTAGTCCTAGTTTTATTTATAGACTATCATATCCATAAGAATATGGAAATGAAAATTCAGATGTGTAATTTGTTTTACTCTAGGTGGTCTGTTAGTAAAAGCTATTACCATGACACAATGAAGTAGACGTCTTAAGAATATTTTCCTAACATGTTCTGTCATATCTGTTTATTAATGTTTTGATAGTAATGCTTACAACATAATTATATATGAGATATCTGATAATTAAATGAAGTGGGCTATGGCTGCTTATTAAAAGTTGTTTTTACTTTGAGGAAGTATTTAGTTCTTGTTCCTTCAGGAGTTTGATTTCTCATGCTGATATTTTAATTTCTTCTGTGGATGATGTATGTGAGATTCAGGTCCTTTCCTGTCTTCAAAAGAGAAAATAAAAAAAGGAAGAAAAGAAAAAAAGGAACAAAGCACAAGTCAGAGGCAAACTTTACATAACCTTACATGCCATAACTTTAATATATCATAATTGAGACACATAATATAGCATAACATAATCATAAATTCCCATCTTTTATTTTGGTCCAGTGAACAAAGACTTGGTTCACCTACAGCAGTGAAGCACAGCCTCGGGAAATCTACAATTTTATTCTCCACTCTTTAGAGAGAGAGAGAAAATATGGTCTTGGCAGCCCTGTGTTGTGGTGGTGTTACTCATTTTAGTGTTACTCATTTTAGTGTTTTTATGAGTTTTTAGTTTTTACTCATTTTAGTGCTGTTACTCATTTTAGTGCTGTTACTAATTTTAGCGTTTTTACTCATTTTAGTGCCTGGTCGCTCCAACTGTGCTCATTTCTCTCTCGTTATTTGAGGCAGATCCATCGCGCGTGAGACGCGTTCCAAGGATTTCGTTTAGAAGGTGAAATTTGACGGGAAATTTGAGGAACTTCTTAAAGTTTTAATTAATCGAACGGCCCGGGCCGGAGCCGCTCTCTGGGCCCTCAGGGCGCGCCTTGGGCCGCTCCTGCCGCTGCCACCGAGGGTGGCACCGAGGTGCTGCCAGCCCTGAGGGGAGCGGGTGTCCCTTGTGTCCTTTCTTGTCCCTTATTTCTCGTCCCTTGTCCCCTTTCCCTTGTCTCCACAGTCGCGGCCCGTCACGGCCATTGCCCGCCCTCCTGAAAGGGAAGCGGCGAGGCCGGGGCGTCCTGGGCGCCTCGGTGCCGTCAGGCTCTGAGGGGATCAGAAAGGTTTAAACCCCCTCGGATACCGAATTTAAATCCCATCGGATATCGAATTTAAATCCCCTCGGATATCGAATTTAAATCCCCTCGGATATCGAATTTAAATCTCCTCGGATATCGAATTTAGGCCGGCCCGGGACTCCCCGCCATTTCCCCGCCGCCTCCAGCCCTTTGAGGCGCTGCCTCCCCCGTGAGAGGAGCGCCCTTGCAAAGGAACCAGCTGCAGGTTTTACAGGTTTTTATTTAAACATTCTTCCCAGCGTGACCTCTCAGCAAACATCTCGTGCTTTTCGTGAGGCAGCCATGGCGAGCAACTCGCAAAAAGCAGATAAAAATAGAAATAAAAGCAAAAAGATGGAGGTGAGCGGTGCTGTGTGAGGGAGGACCCCCCCATCCCATGTCCTCCTCTGGACTGAAGGAACAGAGATCCACGGCACGTTAGGGAGGTTTAGGGGAGCAGAAATTACTTTTTCTGTGTGGGGAAACCGCAGTTTCCCTGAGGGCTTGAAGCCCAACAAAATCGGATAAGCACTGGGATATATTTATGTAGAACTTCTTGAGAGCGAGCTTCTGAAGTGCACCAGCTTTTACTGAGCTATATATACTACATATATCAGTATATAGATATAAATGTGTGTGTATGTATAAATAAATGTGTATATACAGTGAGATCTCAATGTGGTACTTCCACCCACTCCCCAAGATGCTCATGGTTCTGTGAACCCACTTGCATTTTCTCCAAAAACATCCTCAAGGTCTTTTTAAACCTTTTCTTTCTCTCAGTTAAACTCCGTGCAAAGCTTGTTTTAAATCCCACAACTGTGTTTTTCCTAATGTGCTCTGTTGTTAGAATGAAGCTTCAGAAAATCCTCCATTGTCTGACAAAACAGATTTGGCTCCTTCTGAGGACTCGCAGTCCCTTTTCAAGACTGAACCACTGGAAAAGGTTTTAAATGGTGATGTAGTAAATATACTGGAAGTAAGTATGGAATGACCTAATTTCATCTTGAGATTCATCCAAATGTTTAAATAAAATTATCTTTTTTTCTCTTAACAGAGATCAGCAAAGAAATTAATAACTTGCTGTCAAAATATGCTGACACTATAAGGCAAGTTAACTTTGTGCTATTTGCACAGCAATTTTTAAATTCTCTAGATAAGATGGATAGGTGACTGCAGTTTAGGGAAATTAACACTGAAAACTGTCAAGCAGATCTTGAAAGAAAAATGGTGGTTTTTATTACAACAGAGGATTAATTTGATCAGAAACTGTGTATTGATAGACGACCAATTTTTAAGAAAAACATAAAAGTAGTGAGAAAGTTAATGGCATTAGCACTGATTTTAACCAGAGATTTCTTCACTTTAGTGCAAGAATAGCGTTGGATTCTTCTTATGTCCAGGAATTTGATGAGATCCTAAAAGAAGCCAGGGCCATAGAAAAGCACTTGAAGCAGAAAAGGGAGAAGCTGAAACAGAGATTCGCTGTCATTGCCAATAGTCTGCAAAGCTAAATGGAGTTTGTTATGAAAACATAGAGCCAAAGTTTTGTTCGTGTATGAAAACAAATCGCGATGAGTGTTGTGATGTCTGTTTCTTGTATAAATATTTCTGTCAGTTCAGGAAACTTCCAACAAGTTAAGCAGCTACTTAGTGTTTCAATACATAGTGTAGTGGTAGTTAATAAAAACAATTCTGAATACCTGTTTTAAATCCTGTGACTCAAGGGATTAAGACATTAAGTTATGTTAACCCATTAAACATAGCAAAAAAACCATTTCTATGAAATATAGAAATTTATGATATAAGTGGAAAATGACCTCAGATTATTTAATGTTAACAATTTTCTGGTTATGAGTTGTTTTTTTTCCTTTCTACTTTAAAAAAAATGTGGTTTTTTGCTAAAATCTTAGTAGAATATACTTGCAATGTTATTTCCATTTGGCCTCAGAATGTAAACAGGCTGAAAAGATCAGCTAAGAAATAAGAGAGTTCTGTAAAGAACTTTGAGATAAAGTCTTAATTTCAAATGCATTGTAATACTGGTAATATGTGTTATATTTCAAGGCCATGTAGTTATAAAACATAATCAAAGCTTTGCTGTTGATGTCAATAAGTAAATAGATAATGTCAACACGATCTAGAATTACAGTGTTATTTTATTTGGCTTCATGAATGTTGTTTGTTCATATTCAGTCTTTCTGCGAACACTGAGCCCTTTTTTTTCTTGTCATTCTACTCTTGTTAAAAAAAAAAAGATGAAAGATGGAATGTACAAAGGATCACTTGTACTAAGTGTGGGGCTTATGTAATAAAGAGAAGTGCTGAAACAAGATATATTTCCATCTCTCCCCCAGCAGTGTGCAGTGATTTCCTCTCTAAATCCTCTCAGACCTAATCCACCCTCCTTTTCCCCTTTCCTGAGCTCACAGCCAAACGTGCTACGTGTCACAGTGACACGATTTAAAGCAAAGAATGAGAGGAACTGGACATGTAGGGTGAGATTTAGATCCCTAAAGATGCAAGATATGTCCTTAGCAGGATTTTCAAAGTGCCTAAGCATGGTGTAAGCGCCTTACCCGCTTAGGAATTTTGGAAAATCCCATAAGGTGCCTATCTGCATCTTTAGCATCTAAAGGCTTTCCAAAGTCTCACCACTGCTCTGCTATCATATTTAGCAGTCTCCTATTTTTTCCCTGATACTCTCAGGCTTTTCTGTTTATATAGAGAAGATTTAGGAAGTGACATTTCTTAAAATATTGTGCTGGGTGTTTTTTAAAATTCTGGCTCATCTGCAGTGATGACACAACCCGGAGTTTCCCAATGACGCCTGCCAAGGGCCTGAACACAGACATTTACCCACAGTTATTTATGAATGATAAGGAAAAGTTACACAAATCTAATTACTGAGGAGCATCTGCCTGTTACTGCATTTGAGCTGTTTGCTCTTGGGAAAATGGTGCAACCTCTTTAGAGCATCTGGCTTTGGATTATCTCAATTTACTTTATGTGGCCAATATATCCAACTATCATTAAGCGCCAGAACTTAATTTTGGGATACAATAATTTTACAATATTTTTCCCATGGGAAATCAACTGCTCCTGTTGCAGAAGTTTGCTCTATTTAAAAACTTCATAAAATCCAACAAAAATGAGTAAAGTTCCACTTTTAAAACAATGAAGGACTGTTTAGTGCAGTTCAATCCAAGATATATTTTTAGAATGATGACTCTAGGTTTTTTACAGTGATTTCTTATAGAGTTGATTGTCATTCCAATGAATAACCTTTAACAGAGTGGGATCTCTGGGATAATAAGAGGAATTTAGAATTTGAGGAGTAAAGTCAGTGAGTATGGCCATAGTAACCTAGGTGAGCTTATTATTGGTTATTAAATTTTTTAAATTACTAAGAGCAACAAAGCTTCTGGTTTTGCTGCATGAATATAGGTGAGGATACATACATACATACATACATATATATATATATATATATGTATATAAAGTAAAATGAATTCATTATCTATTTTATAGAGTTTAGGCTTGAAATGGTGAGTTCAGAAATTTTAAAACACCCATTGAAAATGTCAGCCTCTCCTCTTGTGAAGGTAAAGAATATTTCAGTAATGGAAATACTTCCTTCATTGGAAATTGAAATTGAAAATGAAAATGGAAATCAATCTTACATTTATTTCTCCCTGTTTAAAGAGAACCTTCCATAATTATTGTGCTGGTCAGAAATACAGAGCACTTTTCTGCTGGCTGCTCTTTAGTGTTCCACTCAGTATCTTAATATATGAACACAGTCATTACACACTGTTATCCTTCTAAGCCATTAAAAATAAAAATTTATCACTTTCCTATTTGACTAAAACTCATCCACTCTGCTGATTGCCCCTTTTATGGATTTCAGTGTTTATTGGGAGAAATAAAACAACTTTTCTCTTCTGATCTGATACTAAGGGCTCCTTCCTGCTCTCCCTGAGGAGTGAGCTCCTAGTGAAACCCACCTGGCACCATTCCCATCCCAGTCTGCTGTCCAATTTTACTGCAGGAGGTTTGGACAGAAAATTAATTGGCTTTAAAGCTGCTAAACCTGATCAGCAAAGCTCAGCTGGTAACTGCGTTTTCTTTTAAGCTTCTCTCCTCCTTGTTTAAGCTCCAGCCTATAAATCAACAAGAACATCTAAGATGACAGATCAGTAACAGAATATAAATGGATTTTTTTTTTTAAATCTGGAAGCATTTTAGATGAAGTTCTGACCCCTCTTGGAGTCAAGGGGATCTTGACACCGAGCCTTTGCATTTCTGAGCTTGCTGTGAATTTCTTCACAGGCTGGAAAGTGTAAGTGATGAAAAACTCAGTTTCTTTCATTGCTTTTCTATTATCTAAAAGCTAAAAATGGGAAATAACAGATAATGCAGAGAGTTTAGATAATCAGTGATGAGAATTCTTTCCTGAGAAAAGGCTAATCTTGATTGTTTACTTAAAATGAGATCACCTTTTAGCATAAATGTGGATCAGAATAGAAAAAAACCCCAAATCTAGTGGGGACTAGTGGTGTTTTAGGCTCAGGACATTCTGTCCAGAACTAATCAAAATTCAATTTTGCTAATGGTAGAATGCTTGACCTTTGAATTGTCTTTGAAGGTGGCACTGGAAAAGAACAGAGTGGGCATTTTGCATCAACAGGGGAACAGCCAGGAAAAAAAGGAGGGCAGAGATCCATAGCTCAGTCAGCCTAAATCCCATCCTGGAGAGAGGCTGGAGGAAATTTCTTAACTATGACTTGGATAACAATAAACTGAAAAAAAACCCAACAAAACTGATTTATGAGAATAGCTGACTTAATATGGAAAATTTACCAGTGGGTACATCTTGGTGTAAGGTCATTGACACCATCGTGTATGATGATATAGAAAATAAGAGCAAACAGAGAGTCAGGGCAAACAAATGAGTTTAAAAGTAAATGAATACTCTTTTTTTTTGGTCATAGATCAGCCTATGGGGTATTGTATAGTGATCTGCTTCCTGCTTTGCTAATTCCACATTATCCCAAATGATTTAGAAAAAACCCCAGAATTAATATAAAACCAGAAAAAACAGAATTAATATAATTTTTTTTTTAAAGAGCAGCAAACTAGAAGTCACAAATGCATCACTAACATACATTAAAAATTCATGGTAATCTCAAAACCATGAAGGGTTCAGTGGAAATCAAGATTTCCAGAAACGAGAAATAATAAAGAGCTGAGAAAAGATGATCTGTGGGAAAAGGTTGAAGCAGTTGGATTTGTTGAGAGAAAGCACAACGCAAGGGAGGGGATAATAAGAGAGGAGTTTTAAAAGTGCAGGAAGGACAGAAAGAAATCAGCCTAATTCTCAGCAGGTTTTGGATGAGATTTAATCTGTCTGTGGAATGGGGTCCCTGGCGCGCCGTGCCTGCTGCCCAGCTCCCTCTCCAGGCACAGCACAGCTTTAAGAGCAGATTAATGACATGAAACCAATGTTCCATCACAAATCCAAAGCGCTGGCAGCTCGCTCCTGGCTTCCCCAAGGGGAAGGCTCTGTCCCAGGTGCAGCTCAGCAGAGCACAGCCCATCCTGCTGGGTTTGGTGGGGGAACCTGGCGTGGCAACCAGTATTCCCAAAACCCTGAGATTCATTAAGGTGCAAAATGGCTCCTCGGGTTTTGAAACAAAACTGTTTTGCATCCCAAGTATTTCTGGGAGCTGAACACGAAGGTGAGGTGACGAGAATTTCCTGGAATTACCTGGAAGCCTGGCTGCTCTGATACACACATGCACGTCCCGTTCTTGCCTGCTTTTCCATCTCTCTGGCTGGCACAAAGTGCTGGAGCATTTCTCTCAAGGCACTGCAGTGCCCTGGTAGCAGCAGCAGCAATGCCCTGGCAGTGGTGGCAGTGCCCTGGAAGTGGTGGCAGAACCCTGACAGCAGCAGCAGTGCCCTGGCAGCAGTAGCAATGCCCTGGCAGTGGTGGCAGTGCCCTGGCAGCGGCAGCAGTGCCCTGGCAGTGGTCACAGTACCCTGACAGCGGCAGCAATGCCCTGGCAGTGGTGGCAGTGCCTTGGCACCGGCAGCAATGCCCTGAGAGCAGCAGCCATGCCCGGGCAGCAGCAGCCATGCCCGGGCAGCAGCAGCAATGCCCTGGCACCAGCAGCAATGCCCTGAGAGCAGCAGCAATGCCCTGGCAGCGGCAGCAGTGCCCTGGCAGTGGTGGCAGTGCCCTGAGAGCAGCAGCAATGCCCTGGCACCAGCAGCAATGCCCTGGCAGCGGCAGCAATACCCTGGCAGCAGCAGCAATGCCCTAGCAGCGGCGGCAATGCCCGGCCACTCGCAGCTCACCTGGCCCAGGTGCACGGAGCGCTCGGGGCCGGCGAGCGCCGCGCTGGTGGCAGGACCCGCCCCGGCCCGCGGGACGCGACGCTGCTGCGGACACGGCTCTTATTGTGAAAGGATGATGAGAGGCAGCGCTCACCTCTCCCGACCATCGCTGCCTCCCTGCTCGCTGCCCTGGCACCGCTACCTCCGCCCGGCCGCTCCGAGCCGATGCTTTCTGCCCGCCGGAATATGTTCGCCAAAATCCTTTTGTCCGCCGCCAGCCTTCTGCTCGTTCACCTGCTGCATTTCCTCTGCTCTTTGATGCAATTCATTCCAGGTAAAACGCGTTAAAATCCCTTTCATCCCGTGCCCTCGGAAAGGGGCTGCTGCTGTTAACGCGGGTGGGGAGAACGATTCCTATTGTCAGGCATTCGCGACGGAGCGATTTGAAGTCTTTGTTAGATGGCAGAAAATGCCTGTTATTTGTTGAATGGATAAAGGGCAGAGGCAAGGATTACAGCAGATACAGATGGTCTGGAGCTGGAAAAGCAGCGCACAGCAGATTCTCTGTGCGAGGGAGCCAGCTGGAAGTGGGCAGGGAGAGGGTTCTTTGGAGCCGCATCGTTGCCGGGGCTTTAACCCGACCGTGCAAACGGTGAACTGCCCCAAAGGATTTGTATCACCGCTTTGTGTCATCATTGCACCGCTTGAGCTGCTTTTTGTTTGGCTTTTTTTCTCCCCTTCGTTTTATTTTGTTTATTTGTTTACTCGTTGTCAGAAATTAGGAACCAATGAAAATCATGGCCGACCTCACGGGAATTTCTGCTGTTTGATGGTAGTGGCAGTTTTGTGCCTTTTAAATTCAAAGCATTGCTTCCGAGGTATCCAAAGAGCTGAAAAAAAAATCTCAAATCTGCCTTGTTGTGCCACCAGAAGACCCCAAAGTGTAAACTCTAATTTTTCTGGGAAATCAACAGCTATTTCATGTGCCTTCCTCCTTCCCTTCCTTTGAGCTTTCCCCTGCTCTTTTTCTCCATTTATTTTTTCCCTGTGTTTTCTGTCGTTTCTTCTCTGTTTTCCTTTGCTCCTCGGGCTGTTAGAGAGGAAGTCGGTGCCTGAGCCCCTGGCCATGGGGAACCAAGCAGCTGCATGGAGCAAGGAGCCCAGCACGGGCACATCCCGGCACTCGCAAGGCAAGTGCTGCACCTTCCCTTGGAAAATCCCACTGGGAGCTCAGGGCTCCAACCCTGGGGATGGCTGGAGCCCAGAGGGCACAAATCCACAGCTCTGGTTCGGGCTGGGGTCGGGGAGAACTGCTTTGCTTCCATGTTGTGCCAGTGTTTTATATGGAATAAACACAGCCTATGCTGGAGGAAAATTCCCAGTTTGAACGATCCTCAGGGAGAACAGAATTCTTGCCTCATTCTCCCTACTTGAAGAATATAACGAGCATTCTGTTTGCTAAATTTTGCCCTTAATTCTGGAGTCAAACAATTAGACTGTGCATGGAGAGGTGGATCCTGAGCCTTGGCTTTGAACGTGGAGATTAAAATCAAAATGGCGTTGCCCATGTAGCAAATGGCTCCCATGCTTCCATCATCCACCATTCCAGATTTCGTGTCCCACCCACTGCTGTGGAAATACAATTTAATGTCTGATTCGTGGTGGTTGCACCCACAGCAGCTTTCTCTTCAAGAGCCTGGTCCTTCATCCCACCATATCTGCATATAAACAATCAATAAATAATCGATGCTGGGCTGTCAATTTGTACAGGTCAGTGAAATCATGGTACACTGTGCAGGGAAACAGGAGCTGAACAAAGGATAGCTCTGCTGTGGTTGCCTGCTATGTTAAGAAAATATTGGAGGAAAGTTACACCTCCGTGTCTGGCACTGCCTCTGCTTGGACATGCCAAAGATCTTAAGCGTGTTTTTAAAAGTCTGAGGTAGGATGGAAAGGAACTACAGTGGAGAAATGAGGGTTCTGTGATCTTGTGCCGATTTTCAGGTGTTCAAGCACACACAGAGAGCCCCACTGGGACTGTCGGGTTTTAATTGTGGATTCAAGTTCTTCCATCTTGGAGCGTGGCCAGAACTGAAGGAATAATTTTATTTATGCATTCTTTAATGTTAAAAACCAGCCTATCTTCTGCCTTCCTTAGAGAGAGATTGATCCGTTCTTGGGGAGCCGGATGTTTAAAAAGGGTTTTTTCATGAGTGAGTTTTCCCCTGAAGCTGAAACGGCTTTTTTGAAATTACTCAGGAGCATTGTGTCGAGCAGGAGTTTTCTGTGTGCTGTGCATTCAAAGTTTAGTTAAAGTTAACAGTTATTACTCACATATCTTTTTGCTTAAGAGGGAAGATATGTTGGTTTGGTTTTTTTCTTCTTGCATGCCTTCCCTCCCACTAGCTATTCAGAATTGTCTGCAATGACTTGTCTTGTTTCTGGAAGTTTCTGTTTTGGCTCATGTTGGTGTTGGGATTCGCTCCCATTTTGCCAGGCAGCGAATTTCTGCCAGGATCTTCAGCTCATTTGAGTGATGCTCAGAAGAAAAAAACCAATCCGTTCTCTTGCTGTGCTTCTTTCTCCCTTTCTGGCCTGGGTTTGGGGCATTCCCTTAAATATTCTTGTTGTTTATAGTCCATTCTATTGAAGTCCGGTTTGTAGGGGATGCCTTGGAATGAATTCTAATGAGATGAGTTGTAACTAGATCAGATTTCAAGGATTACTGAGATGACCACGTGAATGGTTATCACAGGACAGGAAAAACAAAAAGAACTTGGCTTACTTAGCTTAGGAAGTGATATGATTCTTCACCCTAAATACAAGACAAGGAAGGGAAAACTACCAAAACCACACACCAGAGCTGCCAGAAAAACAAGAATAAGACCCTTTGGTAAATTGGAAGCATTTTCCTGATCATCTGGACAAGGAGCAGTTATCAAAAGAGGGAATACGTGCATGTAGACATAATAATTTTTAAGACAGAATTCTTATATAAGAATTTCTGGGGCAGCAGTTGGGAGGGGTGGACTCAGGAGGTCTTTTCCAGCCCTGGTCATGCTCTTTTGTGGATTGTATCTTTGCAAAATTTCCATTTACAGGGCTCTCCAGGAACTTTCAATGTAGTGCTGTCTTGAGTCATGCCAGCTTTGTTTCTGCTTGGATGTGAATTATTTCCTTAAGGATGTGTTCCTCTCATTCTTTAATGCGCATTTTGCACCTTTGCAAACGAAATCTTCAAAATATCTCCTTATGGTTGTGTTCCTCTCATTTTTTAATGTGTATTTTGCATCTTTGCAATCCTCATCTGCATTTCTGTAAACACTTCAGAGATCTAAAGGAGGATTTGGGGATCGGCAGATTGGAGAGCTAGATTGGAACCTTGCATTTTACCTTCTTGCAATCCTAACACACAACCTGTGGGTGTTTTTGTGTAGGGAAACTCAGCAGAGTTCTGCCTGCCAGCTCAGCTCCTTTGCAGATAGTCCAGCTGAAATAGTAGATTTCCTCTGGAGACGTTGAGCAAAGGGTTTCAGAGGAGGGAAATTGGGCAGCAGCTACACTTGGTCACCTGGATTAAAGGATGTAGGCCAGAAGCAGCGGTGGCGAAAGAACAGAAAATCAGAGTGAATTCTGTAACAGCCCGGACTCCCTTCAGTGTGTGGAGTCTGAGCAGCCCTGGGTGATGGAGCTCTGCCTGCCATGTGCCCCTTTTGGTCAGCATTTCCCCCATCTCAGTGCTCAGCAGTGCAGGCTGGCTCCGTGGTCTCGGAGAGCACAGAGCGGCTGCACTGAGGGCAGGATGGGCAGGTGCCAACCTGGGCAGGGAGGCACCCCCAGCTAAATCCACCTCTGCAGCTAAATGGATTGCTAAAACAATCCTTGTGTTGATGAGGCTTTGCAAACCAGGCTGTGGGAGCCAATCACTGGCATCGCTGGTAGCTCACAGCATTCCAATCACTTCATGCTCTCCTGGGGCTTTTGTTCTCCAGAAGGGGTGGTTGCAGCCAAACCAGAAATTATCCTTCTCTGCTTATCTCCCTGCCGAATAAAACTCGTAAATCTATTTTGTGCTGTAAATGGCCTTGGGCTCAGTTTCATTGGTGTTCTTCCATTTTTGCAGGTTTTTTCTCTTCTCTTAATTATTTGCAAAATTAAATCCAAATATGCATTTTTCTGATTAAAAGAAAAGTCATCTTTTCTATCATCCTATATTCTGTTACCTCCTTTGGGCTGCAGAAATAGTGTTTCTTGTGGATTAACTAGAGCAGAGTATCTACAAGATTTTCAGCTCCCTGTGGATATGTTGGGTTTTGTGGCTTTACTTTGAGTATCCACCACAACTTGGCTGCTTGCTGAATGCTCTTCTCCCTGACATCCAATCTCAAGATCTAGCATTTGTCACTCAATTCCAGTGAAAATCTCAATTCCCTGTGTTTTGTCCTCCCTGCTCTCTTTGCAGGTTTCAAGCATTACCTGCCCAGCCCACCCAAGGAGCAAACCCTCTGCCACAGACCCCGGGGGCTGCAATGCATCTCCCCCTTAGTGCAGAGCGTGGAGGAGACCCCCGAGCCCATCCCAGCCAAGATCAAAGGCCATATTCCCAAGTGGATTAATGGAAATCTCCTGAGGAATGGCCCTGGCAAGTTCGAGTTTGGCAATGACAAGTAAGTCTCCTTTAAATGAAGTTTTAAATGCTTCTAGCCAGAACTCTGCCTAAACCTCATGACTATTTAGAGCATCTTTTAGTTTCTTTTTACGTAAGGGAAGGGAGAAATACCGATGTCACTCTTTTGAGAGCAGTTGCTCCCTCGTTTGGGAACTCCCATTTTCTGCAGAGAGGAGCTGAATGGTGAAGTCACCCAGGCTGGAGAAGCTGAGTCACAGAGAGGCTCTCGCCCACTCACCGTGGTGGGGTGGGGGATAAAACATGCCCAGCTTTGTCCTCTGTCCTGAGCAAAAATCCACCCCTGAGTACTCTGAAATAAATCCAGGGCAGGAATTTGGAGAGTTGGTTGCATCAGATGGTGTGAACTGCTTTAGAAGCAAATCCACCCAGTTGTAAGAATAATATATTAAAATATCCTCAGAAGGCACTTACTCCCTCTGGCTTGGAATGTGCCATTGCAGTAACTGACAGCTCAGCTGATGGCAGTAACTGGCCAAAGCTGATCTCCTCCTCATATTCCTAGAGTGAGACCATCAGGTGTTCTGGGAGTCTCACAAATTCCTTGGTTTGGAGACAATAACATCCTGCAAGAAGCTGAGAGCTAAACGCCTCTGGGTTTGCAGTAATAATTTATGTTGTTGTACAGTACAGCACAAACTCCATTCCCTCTGCAGAGGTGGGTGGTTTATCTATATAGATTATTCCCAAAAAACCTTGCAGCATTTGCAAACACCACATCCCACAACTATAAATATACTTGTTTCGTTTTGTTTTGATTTGGTTTGATTTGATTTGTTTGATTCAGGGGTTTTCCCAAACAAAACTGTGCTTAATAATTCAAGAGATCTGGGAATCAGCTTTTACAAACATCAATAAACCTAAAAAGAGGGTACTACACAGCATCATATAATGCCCAACTCTTCTTCATCTCTTTTTTTCTCCGTCCTGGAAGGTTTAACCACTGGTTTGATGGCATGGCCCTGCTGCACCAGTTCCAGCTGGCCCATGGCACGGTGACCTACAGGAGCAGGTTCCTGCAGAGCAGCTCCTACCTGAGGAACAGCCAGCACAGCCGAATTGTGGCCTCAGAGTTTGGCACCTTGGCCATGCCAGACCCGTGCAAGAGCCTCTTTGGGCGCTTCCTGTCCCGCTTCGAGCCGCCACGTAAGAGCGCTTCTGTAAAACCTGAGTGGCTTCTGAGATCTCCTTGGAGGAACTTGTGGTTAGGTGGAAAGGGAGGGGTGAGGAAGTCTGGCAGGCTTTCTGTGAGCCTGTGTTTTTCTTAGAATATGGCCCAAATTCCAAAATTATGCAAATTGGTGTCAGCCTCAGCAGGAGGAGGCAGAGTTTGATGTTTTAATGCCACTTCAGCTCGCTGAATCCTGGATCTTTCTGCAAATTTCCCAAAGAAAGCTGTCCCCGAGAGAACATCCTGTGCAGTGCTGATAATGAGCATTACAGCCTGATGTTCTACCTGAGACACAGCTTTGCCCTTAGAACACCTTGCCTTGCTAAGCTTGTAGGGTAAGTGGGCTAATCCCTCCCTTCCTGGACTAAGGGGCAGGAGATTATTGGGTAGGGTGAGGGATGGAGCTGCACAGGAATGGAAGTTCCAGTACCTGTAGGATTCTGTGTACGTCAGGGAAGAAAGAGGCTTAAATGCAAGCAAGGTGTTCCCCACTGAAACCAGTGCAGGGCTGAAGTTTGCAGCTTGTTGCTGATGCTGTGACCATCCTCTGTTTCTCCTCTCCCCTCCTGCCACATCATCTGTCCTTTCCCGAGGTGCTCACACCTTCACTCGTGGTGACACCCCCCAAATCCCCACCCCAGCTCCCTCAAGACATTCCAGACCTCTCCACATCCCTCACCTGCCTCTGCCCAGCTCCAGCAGTGATTTCCATCTCTGTCCTTGTCCTTTTAATCCAGCTCCACCTGCACAGTTTCCCTTTGTAGATTATCGAGATATTTCCAATCAATCTCCCAGGGATTAATGCCACTGCAAATGGGTTTATTTGTTTAAACATGTCTCACTTGCCATAATTCAACATGAGCTGCACAGAGCTGTGCACAATGCCAAGGTTTCTGTTTCAGAGCCCAGTGACAACTGCAATGTGAACTACGTGCTATACAAAGGGGATTACTATGTCAGCAGCGAGAACATCTGCATGCACAAGGTGGACCCAGAGACGCTGGAAACGAAGGAGAAGGTGTGGGCAGGTGGGATAAGGGAGCTGGGGTACGGTGGTACAGAACCACACCTTGCTGGCTCAAGGGGAATTCCACCTCCGGAGGAATTTGTCTGTGCCTGCAGCATCTCTCTGCCGAGTCCCTGGGCAGCTCTCAGGGGTGGAGGTGCAGTCACTGCCTGGCTGGGCACAGCTATCAGTTCTCCTCTGCTCTCCCTGCTTGCCTGGGCTTGTCTGCACCTCTTAGCAGAACAGGAAACAGCTTTTTTCTGTGCACAAGAAAAAGTGAACATTGCTGATCTCACATCTGCCTTTTCCCCGCTGCTTTGTTTTCATGTCGATTCTCTTGATCTGCTTTTTACACCTCAAGCTTTGCACGCTCCAGAGCTGCCCCTGATCAAACCCTGTTGTAAAGGGGTGGTTCAGCTGCCACTTGATTTTCTCCCCCTTGCTAGGAAATGACCAAAACATCAGAGAAGTTTTCCCTGTGACTGGATGTGACAGAAGAAGGTGACCTGTGACAGCACAGCACAAGCTATGTAGGGCTGTCCTGAGTCATGCCAGCTTTGTTTCTGCTTGGATGTGAAATATCTCCTTATGGATGTGTTCCTCTCATTCTTTAATGCATATTTTGCACCTTTGCAAGTGAAATCTTCAAAATATCTCCTTATGGATGTGTTCCTCTCATTCTTTAATGCATATTTTGCACCTTTGCCAACGAAATCCCCCCTGCCTGCACCCTTAGAGGGGATTTGGGCTGGACAGCTGTGAGAAGGGCTGAGGGAGGATTCTGCCCTTCCTAAGTCAGTATTTGCTGCTGGGCCTGTTTGACACCAGAAAACGCCAGCTCAGAGCATCCCTCAGGTTGTGAGGGAGCCACTCCAGCAATTCTGTCTGCAGGATCAATAGTGAGTCATGAGTAAGCTGTGTGTAAAGCACAGCCACCGAGCTGGAGCTGTCCTGGGTGGTTTGCCAGCTGATCTGTTTGTAAACCAGACTGCAGTCATGAAAAGACACATGGGGATTTTCAGGTTCAGCTCTGTTGAGCCATCTCATCATAAAATGAAAACAATTCCCCTCAAGTGTTTTTTTTAGATGCAGACTGTTATTTTTTTGGGTAAGTGAAGAAATGGAAGGGCTGATCTCACATTTAAGCTCTCCAGTTTGAGATGCCTTAATAGGACCTGGTTTTCTGAGCTTGCAGTGACAAAACTCCTGGTGGTTTCTTGGGGCAGTGACCATCCCTTCACACACCTGCCTGTGCTTGTTATGGGCATCATTCCCACTGTGCCAGCACCTGTACCCTAAGGACATCTGTGTCTTCCAAGGAATGTCTCCTGCTATTAGTCCTGCTTTACTGATAGAGAAATATCCTTATTTTCAAGGATTTGCAGGCAGAATGGAGGCTGGAGTCCAGATGCCACATTATTAATAATGAATAAAATCTGCTCTTCTTCCTCAGACTTCCACAAAAGCGACCCTTGGGGAAGTTCTGCACTGACTGAAAATCTCTGGCATTTGCAGGTGGACTGGAGCAAGTTTATTGCGGTGAATGGGGCCACAGCTCATCCCCACTACAAGTCTGATGGGACAACCTACAACATGGGCAATTCCTATGGGAAGCACGGTGAGGAGGGCTTGGCCAGGCTGGTTTTTGGGCAGGGGGTACAGGATCCCTCCTGGTGCTGCTTCAAGGAGCAGCTGTTGGAGAAACACCCAAAGAGACCTGAAAGTTGCTGTTCCTCAGTCAAAATGGCAGTGTCAGTCTGTCCCATAAAACTGGCTCCTCTCAGGATTTAGTTGCAGATGCTTCTGACTTTGGCCTGTGAATGTCCAGCAAATTCTCCTCTTCCTCCCCCAGGCTTTGCTGGAAAACGGGAGAATGATTTTTTTAAAGTCCCCTCCACTGTTGAAGCCTCATCTGAAGAAATTTAGCAATGCATGTTTTTCACTTAGAATAAATTGGCTTTTGATGAGCACCATAAGGGTTTTTGCAGGAGGGAGGATAGAATTTATTCTGGTCACCTGGCTATCTTCCAGCAAAGCTGAGTTTTATGGGATATTTTTCTTCTTCTCAGAACTCTGAGCATCTTGATAGGATCCTGTTCCATACACATGGCTGCTCAGAGCAATCAGTCCCTGTCAGCTGTGTGAAATCCTTCTTTTCCAGAGGCCTCTGAGAACAGCCACTGCCCTTTATTGTGATCCCTTGTGATTTTCCCAGTTTTGACCATTTTCCATTCTTTCTACTTTCATTTCCTTTTGGCCTCAGCAAAGCCCAGCTCTGTGCCACGTGCTTTTTCCAGCTGGACATACCAAGCTCTAGATCATTATTATTCAGAAGTGCCATCCTTTCCTGCTCATATGCCAGGTTTATTAAATGAGCATTACTAAGGCTCAGAGTTTTCATTTCCTGTGGACCTGATTTTCATCCTGCCCATGTTATCACAGGAGAGCACTTCAGGCAGAGCTGGCATTCTCCCAGGCTAAGATCCCTCTGTTTCCTTTCGAGCATCCTCTTTTCGTTTTTCTTTTGGTAGATAAATCCTCTGTAGAATGCTTTACTGCCTGTTGGGAGATGTTTAGGAGGGGTTGTTCCAAGTATTCCTGGAGGACAGGAAGGAGCAGAGCCTGAGTTTGGTTTGAACACCTTCTCCCCTTTCCAGGCTCCAGCTACAACATCATCAGGGTCCCCCCACAGGAGTCAGGCCACGGGGACACCTTGGAGGGAGCCAAAGTTCTGTGCTCCATCCCTCCCAGGAACAGGGCAAAGCCATCCTACTACCACAGCTTTGGTAAGAGTCCACCCAAACTCAGGGAATTTGGGAAAGTGTGATGCAGAAAGGGCTGGCCAGCTCTCTCTGCCCTTGAGATGTTTTCTTGCCTCCCTCTTGCCTCCCTCCTCTCCTCAGGGATGACTGAAAACTACATCATTTTCATCGAGCAGCCCCTCAAGCTGAACCTGCTGAAGATCGTCACCTCCAAGCTCTGTGGGAAAGCCATCTATGATGGGATCAGCTGGGAGCCTCAGCACAACACCTACTTCCACGTGGTGAACAAGCACACTGGGGAGGTGAGGGGCCCCTGCAGCAGCTAATCTGGAACTTCAGTTCCAAATTTCCAATTTTTTTTCCAACATTCATTCCCAAAAGTGCTACATAGCAGCCTTGGGGATTTCAAGAACCAATCCAGAAGTTACTGCAATAAACACTTTAAAGTTTATTGTAATATAGATTTACACTACAATGTTTATTTGTAGATTTGTTAAACATGGGATTTCTTAGTGCATTTTCCTCTTTATTCATTCATTTCTTTGCCAGTCCTAAAAGGACAGGCAGAAAGAAGCAGTTTGGAGGGACAGGGACTGAAATGTAGGTCCCGGGTACTACAGGGTATAAAAAGGTCAGAACCTGGGGAAGATGCACAGTAAGGGGCTACTTGGCATTTTGGGTTTTCTTCTTCCACTTTTGCTCCTTAGTTGCTTGAAGCAGCCCTTTTGTGGTGACACAAGGACAGAAGGCAATCCCCAAGGGATGAGAGGGGTTGCAGTGGGGGGCAGAGTGTGTTATTTGCAGGGATCCTCAGCGAGGGGAGAGAATGATGCATTTGACTCCATCTTATCAGAAGGCTAATTAATTACTTTATTATAGTATATTCTCGTGACTGTCAGCCAACAGTCCCAACACACACACACGCCTGGCCCTGATAGTCCAAGGAAACAAAACACCATGACTTTGGGTAAACAATCTCCATATTGCATTCTACTTTTGCACAAACACAGGCACAGCAAATGAGATAAGAGTTGTTCTGATCATTCTCTGAGGTTCAGAGGATGTGAAACCCAGGAATATTCTCGGGAAGAATTGTGCCTCGCTTTTCTCTGTGAAGGTGAATTTCTCTGTGAATGATGAGGACTGCATTGATACCAGAAGGCTAATTAATTACTTTATGATACTACATTATTCTATACTATATTACATTGCATCTAAACTGAATCTTCCAAGCACCCAACTCTGTACACAATCTTGTGACTGTCCTGACTCACACACACACACTTGGCCCTGATAGACCAAGGAAACAAAACCCCATCACTGTGGGTAAACAATCTCCATATTGCATTCTGCTTTGGCACAAACACAGGCACAGCAAATGGTAAGAATTGGTTTTCGTTTCTCTGAGGTTCTTGGGAAGAATTGCACCTTGCTTTTCTCTGTGAGAAGAAATGTGGTGACACCAAGATGGTGCACACAGGTATGCAGTGACCCTGGAAATACCCCGCTGTAGAGCCCAGAGCTGCACTCCACAATGGCTCATGGCATGGGCAGGGTGCCCTGGCTGTCCCAGCCTTTCCACACAGGCACAGGGCTGCCTGCAGCACCCACAGCTCCTTCCTGCTTTGGGGCTGCTCTCCGAAAGCCTGTGCTGCTGTAACAGCCATCTGCCATCCCAGAGACCCTGCCCTTCCAGCCCCGTGCCCCCCAGTCATTCTCTCAGATTGCACACTTCTCTTTTCTGTGAAAATAACAAGAAACCTCAGAAAGAAGCCATGAAAAAGCGTTTTCCATGGCTGCAAGAAGAGCCCTGTGTGAACAGATCCACCAGGCATGTAAACAGCAGGTTGTGCACCCAATGTTTGTTTTTCATCTCCAGCAAGAAGTGTGCTTAGTGATGAAGGAGGCTGAGCAGACTTTTATCCAACCACTTCTGATCTCCTGATTTCTCTTGCACACATCCTCAACTGCCTGAAGGCAATGTAGAAAACCCCACAAAAGGCATAAAGCACAAATCCTCAAAGCAATGTTTGTTCCTCTCACAGTTGGCTCGTGCTTTCTTCCCTCACTGCTCCCTTCCTCCACCCTCTTCTCCTCCCTCTCCCATTGCTCTGCAATTCATTTTATTTCTTCAAAACACACTCCCTACTGGGTACATGCCTATGTGGAGCTGCAGTGAGCTCCCAGGTGATGTGACAGACCTTCACTGTCTCTCTTGCATCCAGCCTGTTTTCCTGCACTGCTGCAGCACAGGTGAGGTAGTCCAGCACCATCTCCATGCCATGAAATGTCAGGAGTGTGTCTGGGTACTATAAGAAATAAGGAGTTTTAAACACTCCATAGCTGCAAGACAAGTCTATACTGCAGATCTTTTCGGACACTTCATATATTTTCATTCCAAAGGTCCCACTCCCTCAAGACAAAGACTTGCCAAGGACCACAGGGCCACCTGTGCTTGCAGCACCTCCCCACCCAGCTCCTCCCATGGAGCAGGGCTGAGCTCCACCACAGAGCTGGTATTTATAGCCATACCACTCCCAGGTTCTGTAGCATGCAGTCCTGGAGGCTTTGGTTAGGGCTTGTCTTAGCTTCTTACTCCTCAAGAACAGTAAAACCTTGTTTAATATTTCATGCATGCCTTAAAAGCAAAGGGACACCTCCCTTCTCTCTGCTCAAGCACCAGGGGCTTTCCACAGGGCACAGCAGCCTCTCCTGCTGTCAGGGGGAGGGCTCCCTCAGGGACATTGTCTTTTGGAGGTGTCCAAGAGTGTCACACACAGCTCCCTCAGGGACATTGTCTTTTGGAGGTGTCCAAGAGTGTCACACACAGCTCCCTCAGGGACATTGTCTTTTGGA
>JAWWMQ010000105.1:6105158-6122625 GCA_035047885.1 Chlorospingus flavigularis
CTTCTATTCTTTTAGTATAGTTTTAATATAATATATATCATAAAATAATAAATCAAGCCTTCTAAAACATGGAGTCATCATTCTGGTCTCTTCCCTCATCCTGGGACCCCTGTGAACACCACCACACAGGCAGTGAGCAGAAAACCCAAAACATGGCTGGGACAGGCAAAAAAATAGAGTTTGGGACTGTTTGTTCAGCATAAAACTCTTTTTTAGCGCTTCCCCATTTCAATTAAGTTACCAGAAGCGAATCCAGATTGATTTTCAGATCTAGATCTGATGAGCAAACGCTGCTTTGCTTCCCTGTCTAGCAGCTCTCCTTTCAAATATCGCTCGCCTCTGTTCTGGCCGCTGCTGGTGGAGAATTTCCCCGAAGGAAACTGCTGCTTGTGGCCTGTGGGAAGAGCTCTGGAGCAGGAATTGCCCTCCCAGCAGCTCCCACCTCGTGTCCCCTGCCAAGGAGCCAGATGGAGGTGGGCTCTAATCAGGTCATGCAGGAGAAGGGAGCTGAGAGACTTGGAGGAGGCAAGAGCTGGGAAAGGCTATCACAGCTATTTCTGATTCCCGAGGAGGAGAGATTAATTTAGATCGTCTGGTGTACACAAGGAAAGAGGGGGAGGGAAAAAAAAAATGATAAAAAAAAATCTGTTTGGAAACAAAGGGGCCCAGTCCTGAGTGTTCCTCTGGGCTCCGTCATTAAGGGCGCTGATGAAAAGGGAACAAACGGCTCCTGCATCATTACTGAGCCCGGGCTGTCACACAAACTGCTCCAGACACGGGGCTTTGTTCCCAGCAGAAAGGGAGGCACGCATCCCCTGCGTGCACAGAGAGCTGCGGGCTCCCATGTGCCTGATTAGGGCACACAAAAGTGAACACACAAACACTGACAACGCACCGAAGCCAACGGTGCCTGGTGACCTCAGGCCAAAACGGGAAAACATCCCAAGGTTCACAAACTGCAAACCAAGGGAGAGGATTTCTGTTGAGTTCTGCCATTCTTCACCAGGGAATCTGGGGAGAAAACGCTCTCCTGAAGAGCAAACCACCAAAATGCCTCAACCTCCTCCTCAGGCTGGTGAGAAGTGCTGCATGGTTGGGGTGCTGAGCTATGAAACAGGAGAGAGGGGTAAAATTCTGTGTTCTGGGTGATCTGTGCTCCCCTGGCAAATGTTTGAACCTGGAAATGTCGATGGGAGAGCAAAGGAAGAAGCTACAAAGGATTGTGCAGAATTACAGAAATTGGGGTGTCACATTTTCAAACTTGAATTTAGAGTGATCCTGCTCTTTGTAGTTGTGGGAGGTGAAGGACTTGAAGCATCAGGTGGGAATAGTGCAAGCCCTTGGATATTCTCATTTTCTTGCCCCTTGTCTCCCACAAATTAGCAGATTTTACTTTTCTGACAGTGCCTAAGGGAGCTGTGAGCTGGGGGAAATTCTGAATTAATGGAAACTGCTCAAAACAGGAGATGAAATACAGAATAAAGTGAGGTTGGGTTTATTCACAAGCCAGTTCCGGGGGTTATTAGCCCACTTCTACTCCTCCATTCATCAGGCAAAGGTAATTTCTTTATTGCAGTAGGAATCCTAACACAAACACAGTAAATGGAGTGAAAACCTCATGTAAATGGAGTGCAAACCTCATGTAAATGAAGTGAAAGCTTCATTTAGGACTCCATTCCTTCGCCTCACCTTTTCCTGTCAGAGTAGAGAGAAGGAAGAGTTGATAACAGGGAGAGGTATTGAACCAACCTTTCCCCTGCTGAATTTGAGTTTAGCTCAGTCTCTGACCAAAGGCTCTGCAAATCAATTAGGGCTGACAAGCCCAGCTCTGAGTGCAGCACAGGGCAAACGGTGATGGCCCAGCACTGAGAAAAAACCTCCAGCACTTCTGACCCTTGGGTGGAGTAAAACACCCAGGGCATGAGCAAAACAGAGAAAAAAAAAATCATTTATTGGTGAGCACCAGGGTTGGAGAATAATCAGCTCCCTACAGCTGCTGGGTGGCTTTGGCTGGGATGTGTCCAGATTTTTGGAGAAAAACTGAATTTCTGGCATGATTTCCAGCCTTCCTGGGAGAAAGTTAGTGGAATTTCTTTGGAGCACCCAAACTTAGGGCTCGTTCCTCCCTAGAAAAATGACATTTGGCTCTGGAACTCCATTCTCTTCCCTCTGGTGCTGACCATTCTCATTTTTTGGGTTTAATCCCTGTCACTGCCACCTTTTGGGTGCACACAGAGATGGATTTTGGCTGGCAAAAACAGCCCCTCATCCCTGGTTTTAGAGCTGAAATGTTTTCAGCCCACAAATTGCTGCTTATTGGGATCACTCTGATGGGATAAGGACAGCCTTGGGGGACTTCAAACTTCCATTACTTTTTAATGGGAGGAACTTTAATAGAAAGGCTGAGATGCAGCTCCTTATTGCGGTACCTCAGCATTTCTGGAGCCATCAATCCTCCCCTTGCCCCTCCGTTACTACTGATGTATCAATTCTTTCTACTTCTCTGAGCACTTAAATTGAAATAAAATCAGGTTTAGGCTTTATGTGTCTTTAATATAATGAAATTCAGCTAAAAGTCGTAGGAAAACACTCCTTGGCATGGAGTCCTCAATAAATGAGAGCAGCAAGAGGGGAAATGCAGGATTGTAAATCTGGGAGGGGGAAATTCCCACTTTTGTCTCTCTCTTATTTCAAATCCCCAAATCTCCCCCTTTTCCCTGTTAATTCTGCCTGCTGGAGTTCATGCTGTATTTTATCTGGTTTATCCCCTTTCCTCAGCCAAATTGCTGAGGCACAAAAATATTTTCACATTCCACGTGCCCCAGTACAACAGCAGAGGGCTTTGACACACCCACATTTCCTTTTTATGGGCTTTGCCACACCCACATTCCCTTATTTGGGCTTTGCCACACCCACATTCCCTTATTTGGGGTTAGTCACACCCACATTCCCTTATTTGGGCTTTGCCACACCCACATTTCCTTATTTGGACTTTGCCACACCCACATTTCCTTATTCGGGTTTAGCCACACCCACATTCCCTTATTTGGATGTTGTCCCACCCACATTCCCTTATTTGGGCTTTGCCCTGCCCACATTTCCTTATTTGGATTTAGCCACACCCACATTCCCTAATTTGGGATTGGCCACACCCACATTCCCTTATTTGGATGTTGCCCTGCCCACATTCCCTTATAGGGACTTGGTCACACCCACCTTTGCCATATTTGGATTAGCCCCACCCACATTCCCTTATTTGGGCTTTGCCCCACCCACATTTCCTTATTTGGGTTTAGCCCCTCCCACCTTTGCCATATTTGGGTTAGCCCTGCCCACATTCCCTTGTTTGGGTTTAGCCCTGCCCACATTCCCTTATTTGGGCTTTGCCCTGCCCACATTTCCTTATTTGGGTTTAGCCCTCCCACCTTTGCCATATTTGGGTTTGGACCTGCCCACATTCCCTTATATGGACTTGGCCACACCCACCTTTGCCATATATGGGATTAGCCCCTTAAACCCCAAAAAATCACCTTTTTTTTGTGGATGAAAAGCCACAGCAAGGGCCACAGCTGAGATGTGGGGCTGGACAAGCTGAAAAAATTAAAAATCATAATAAAAAAATGGTTCAGACCAAACTGAAACAATTTGTGTGCTCACTAAATGATTTTTTTTTCCTTTGTTTAGGCATTCCTGAATACTTCATTTTGTTCCAGACCAATAAATCTTGAGATTTATCAGCCCCTCCACCCAAGGTTGGCTGTGGTTTTTTTTCCCCAATAAATTTAATTGGTCCTGAGAATTCTTCTGTTTCTTTTCCTGCAAAGAACGTTGTGCCCTTTTGATTAAAAAAGGAAGAGCTTGGTGGGGAAGTCAGTGATATCTTTTCTTTCCCTGCCCTCCTGGTGCTCCTAAATCTGATTTTAAGTGTCTTCAGTGGGGATCACACAGGATCATTTGTCCATGTGTGAGAGTGCCAGTTGCTTCCAGGACTCTGTGGAGCACCTAAATAAATTAAAAAAGGAGGGGAAAAAAACCCAGGAAAAATAGAAATACACGAATTTCACAGGAAAATATCCCCTGCCCTAACAGCAAGGTTAGGACTGAGTCTTTTGTCCTTGGCTGTGTGTGGCAGCCATCTTCACATCTTCAGTGTCATGCTTTCTATAAGCTACAAGAACCTAAAATTTGGTGGGTGGTTGGTTGATGATTTATGATCATGATTTGTATTTTTGTTGGGTTTTTGGAGGGGGCCAGTTCTGGGGTTTGTTCTATGCTTGTTTGGGGGGGTTTTGGAGGGATGATGATGGTTGATTGTTGTTTTTGATAGTAGGAAATAGAGAGGAGGGTTAATTGAAAGTGTATTGGTGACAAGTGATTTGGATAATGCAGGGATAGATGGTTTAATTATTTGACAAAGAAAAATAAAAAATGTCCAAACTGCATCCAAACAGCATGGCAGCAGTTTGCAGGGAGCCTCCTGAGCAGGCATTTGTGGATTGCTTGGGAAGGACATCCAAATGTCAATGAACACAGGCAAAGGCATCATTATCAGTGCACCCCGAGGCTCCCAGCCCTTCCTGGCTGCCTTTAGGAGAGTCATGGAGCAAATTAAATCATCCTGGGCAGGGCTGCAGCATGCAGGAGCCCTCAGCAGGGGCTGCTGCAGAGAGAAAAGGGGATCAGGTCAGGGAAAGGGGAAAAACTCTGCCCAGAGCAAGGTGGGAGCTCTGTGTGCAGCTGGGAGCATCAGCCCCGGGTTCTGGAGGGGTCTGAGGTGCCTCCTGCAGAAATCTGCATCATTCCTCATCCTTCCCAAAGCCTCTGGGCCTCTTCCCTTCCCAAGCTCTCCCTTTCTCCTCCCTTCCCAAGCTTTCCCTTTCTCCTCCCTTCCCAAAATTTCCCTTTCTCCTCCCTTCCCAAACTTTCTCCTTCTCCTCCCTTCCCAAGCTTTTTTTTTCCTGCCCTCCCAAAATATCCAGCTCCCATTCCATGCTCCACATCCCAGAACACTTGTTGGGCCAGCAGGCAAAAATTCCCTTTTTTCCAGATTGGAAAAAACCTTTCCAGCAGGAAAAAAACCCCTTCCAGCCCAAGGACAAGGCTTGGAGTAAGCTGGGAGCTGTCCCTGCCCCTGGAATGGGGTTTAGGGTCCCTCCGAACCCAAACCATCCCAGGTTCTGTGATTCCCAGGCGTGCACAGAACCATCCCTCAGGTGTGGGAAATGTGGAGGTGCAAACCCTGCAGCAGCAGCAGCTCAGGAGCCCCTGCTCCGGGTGAGGCACAAATGCACCGAGCTGAGCAATCAGGTGGTGGCAGCTGAGCAAAAATGAAATTACAGCAGCCGTGACCCCTGGCTGGAGGCCAGGCCTGCACTCAGAGGGATGGTTCTGGAAAAACCAGGAGGCTGGATGACATTTTTCACATTAATATCTATTCCTTCCCTGTCCCCCAGCTTGTCAAATTCAGCTGTGCTCCAGCCCTGCCAGTCCAGGCTTGTATTCCCATTTTCCAGCTGCGTTTTGGGATCATTTATTAAGCCAGAAACAATTAAATCAAATCCTGCTGTAGCTGTTAATTATAAGGAAATAAGGGCTTATTTCAATAATCCTACTGTTGTGTTCTGCTTCTCTTTTGAACTGAGTTTTTTAATCAGATAGAAATGGGAGCTCGGGATGCTTGGAAGAATCTCAGCATCCAGATTTCCAAGCCTGGTGCCTCTGTTCCTTTAAGCCCTAACCCAAAAGCTTTATTTTTAAAACTGCTCTCACTCTGTGGTATCTCTTCAGAGCTTCTGTTCCATTTGGCAACTTTAGCAGCTCATTAGGGCTTCTTGCTTTTATTTTGACTTGGGTAATGAGGGCTGTAAAGAATTGCCAGTCTACACTGGTGCTAATGAAAACCAGAGTGCAAAGGGCAGAGCTGATAAATCCCGCTCTGTGAAGGGCTCAGGAAAACATCTCAGCCAGGATTTAGCTCTGAGCTGCCCCAGCAGGGCCCAGCTTTGCCAGGGGTGGTTTGTGTGTGGGGATAAAACCAGCCCCTTGATTTCCAGCGGGTTTGGGGCTCTCAGGCTGCAGGGACAGCGCTCCCAGTGCCCCCAGGCTGGCTGTCAGTCTGTCCCTGCCTGGGCAGGTGGGGACAGCACACAGCTCCTCCTGCTCCTCAGCCTTCCAGCTTGACTCAGGGCTTGGCTTTTCCCAGGGTGAATTAGGGACAAGGAGGGAAATGCCTGCCCTGCTGCCCTTCCCTGCCAGCCCTGCTGTCCCTGTGTGTCCCCAGCCCTCTCTCACCTGGATTTCTCCCCATTGTCATGGCACAGGCTGGGGCTCTGCTGTCCCTGTGTGTCCTCCACCCTCTCTCACCTGGATTTCTCCTCATTGCCATGGCAGAGGCTGGGGCTCTGCTGTCCCTGTGTGTCCTCCACCCTCTCTCACCTGGATTTCTCCCCATTTCCATGGCACAGGCTGGGGCTCTGCTGTCCCTGTGTGTCCCCAGCCCTCTCTCACCTGGATTTCTCCTCATTGCCATGGCAGAGGCTGGGGCTCTGCTGTCCCTGTGTCACCTGTTCCCACCTGGATTTCTCCCCATTGTCATGGCACAGGCTGGGGCTCTGCTGTCCCTGTGTGTCCCCAGCCCTCTCTCACCTGTCTCATCTGGATTTCTTGCCAGGCTGCCCAGCCCTGCTGTCCCTGTGTGTCCCCAGCCCTCTGTCACCCCGGTTTCTCCCATTTCCATGGCAGAAGCTGAGGCTCTGCCCAGCCCTGCTGTCCCTGTGTGTCCCCAGCCCTCTGTCACCCGATTTCTCCCCATTGCCATGGCAGAGGCTGGGGCTCTGTTGTCCCTGTGTGTCCCCACCCCTCTCTCACCTGTCGCACCTGGATTTCTCCCCATTGTCATGGCAGAGATTTGGGCTCTGCTGTCCCTGTGTGTCCCCAGCCCTCTGTCACCCCGGTTTCTCCCATTGCCATGGCAGAAGCTGAGGCTCTGCCCAGCCCTGCTGTCCCTGTGTGTCCCCAGCCCTCTGTCACCCCGGTTTCTCCCCGTTGCCATGGCACAGGCACAGCTTGGCACCTCTGCTGTCACCTGCACAGCTGTGAGCACGTGTGGCTGCCTCTGCTGCAGTGCCTGCACATGAATATTTCATGTCTGCAGCCAGGGATGCATTCCATCACTCTGAGGGCTGGATTTGCAGGACTAAGCCAGGCTCAGTGACGGTGTCAAGGCCTGGCTTTTCCTTCTCTAAACCCGCTGTGAAACCCGGCCTGGCACTGCCCGCATCGCCCTGTGCCCCCTGAAAATTCATCATTTGTCATCCCCAGAGTTCTAAGTCTGGCCTGGCTCCAGAGAGGCCTGACAGAGAGGAGGTTTGGGCTGGAAATCAGGGAAACCCTTCCCAGGGTTTCTCTGCCACAGTTTGTGCCAGGGAGGGATTTTTATGGTGGCTCCACATTCTCCTCTCCCCCCAGCTGATCTCATCTATCAGCAGGTTTTGGTTTTTTTTAAACCTTTTGTTGGCAAAAAATCTGTAATTTTCCCTGCGTTTTCTGTCATCTCTAAAGGCAGGGACCGTGCTGCTGTCCCAGAATTGTAATAACTTATCTCTCCTTGTTGCCTTTGTGTCAGGTGTTATTATTAATCCTTATCAGTCTGTTGAGGGGAGGAAATTAAAAGGTCTGAAGGGACTGAAAACTCAGAAAAAAATCTGTACTTTGCTCACAAGCAGAAGCAAAAAAAAAAAGATTATGTACAAGATTGAGAAGTATATTTCAAACTGATTTCTTTTATTTTTGGAAATAAGCTGTACAGAGGCCAAAAAAAAAAAAAGGAAATTTTCTCTTTATCCCCAAAAAGGGGGGGAAGCCAAAGGAGAACCACAGTAAACCCAGATAGGGCAATTCAGTCCAGCATGAAATTGCAGAGTTAAACATATTTAACTGCAGAGAAGTTATTTGAAGTTGCTGTGAATAAATAATGGATTTCATTTTCATAAACAACTCATTTTCCTTCACAGAAAGCACCCAGAGCAAATGTTGCTCTGAAATTGTTTAATTACCAAGCCTTGCACTGAGTTATTTGCTGTGAACTTTCTGTCTTTCAGCATCTTCCCCTCTTAGATTAAATCTCATTTTCCCACTCAAATGCTGGGGTGTGAATGGAATCAGCACTTTCTGTATTTAGAATGGAACTGGTTTCTGCATTATTAAAAGAAAAAAAAAAGGGTTTTTCAGGAATCCTGGAGCTCATTTAGCTTTTCCGTTTCTTGTTTTCAGAACTGCTTTCCAGGGCAGGCACAAGGAGTGGGGGCCAGCTGTAAAAGAAAAAGGAATTTTGCTCCAGTCCCATCTCCATGACCTTGTCCAGCTGCTCGTAAAATGGGATTTATTCAGCACCATCCCAGGCTTTGACCTGAAAGGTTAATTTTAACCAAACTGGCCAATTTACCTTTAATGGGATTTATTGGCCCCCAAATAGGAATCAATAGGAACTTTCCATTACTGGGCTTGTAAAACCAGCCCCGAAAATAGAAATAAATAGGAATGAGCAGAATCAGGAGAACAGCAGTAACAAATCCAGAGCTGTGCCTGGAACTGCTTCTTTGGGGTTTAGGTTTCCATACCCTGCAGGATTTTGGTGAGGCTTTGGTGACCAAATTTCCTCCCTGCAGTTCCTAAACTCCTTTTTGAGCAGAATTTCCTGCAGGGCTTTGGGAAATTGTGATGTGTGCCCCAGGAAGGTTCATTTCCCATCTGTGCCCCAGGAAGGTTCCTCTTCCACCAGAATGCATTAAAATCTCTCTTTATTTATTTTTCTTTTCCATGGGGAAAGATCTCTTTGAGCTGTCCCCAAAGCTCCAGCCTCATTCCAGACACCCAACAGGGTGGAAAATGTCCCAGCTCAGGATCTGTTCTCCTCGGGTTTGGCTTTCAGTGGCTGCAGCTCTGGGGGCTGAGCTAAAGGAGTTTATTTTTCCACCCAGACATGGATCAGACAGTGCTGAGGCCAGGACATTCTATCAATAGAGCAGGAAGTGCAAAGCACTTTATGCCTGAAAATAAATATTAATATTTGAGCTAAAGCTCATGGGGAAAAAAATCTGATAACCAGAAACAGCTTTAGTTGTGGATTCTTTTTTTCCCCCCTGAACTTGCAGGAATTCGGGGGCTCTGTGCACCTTGCAAAGGGAAAAGGAAAACACTGAGGACAGCTCAGGCTCTGCTGGGTTTGGGATGAGGACATTCTATCAATAGACAAGGAAGTGTAAAGCACTTTATATGGGAAAAGAAATATTAATGTTTGAGCTAAAACTCATGGGAAAAACAATCTGTTTTTTCACCCACCCTGGTTCAGAGGGAGATTCCCCTCAGGAGGGTCCTGATTCAGCTGCTGAATCCATGGGGGATTTCTCTGGATCATTCCAAGGCTGGAAATCAATCAAAATCCAGGTGTGGCCACAATCACAAATGTTCCTCTCTGTTCTCTGCAGACTGAGAGCATCCCAAGGGCCTGAGCACAATTCCAGCTGCTGGGGGTGAGAAAAAGTTGGATTTTGGGGTGTTGATCAAAGGCTGAGTGCCCACCCTGCCTGTGCCACCCCTGGGTTTGTGGCAGTGGAAATTGAGTTTCCTCATCCCTGCCAGGGTCTGGGTGCTGCTGCAATAATTTGGGGATGTCTAAAGGGGGCTCAGGGGGGACTTTTCCCTGCACAGCTCCCAGGAAACAACAGGAAAAGGAGAAACAGCCCCAAATTGTGCCAGTTTTCCCAGAAATTCCCCCATCCTCACCCCGTGGGCTGAACTGGGAGCCTGGCAGGAGCTGAGGGCACCCCAGTGGAACCCTGGCGTTTTTATCTCATTCTGCAAACCACAAAGAGCCGCAGTGAAGATGCCACTGCTTTCCCTGCTGGAAATGCGTGTTTTCCCCTCTGAAAATCTGTGTTTTCCTGTCTCCTCCCCTTTCCCTGTCGCTCCTGCCACTCTCCACACCTCCATTTGCAGCATATCTAAATTCCCTGGTAACAAATCCCCTCTAAACCCTGCTCTTAAACGTTTCCCTGCTGCCATAAATCCAGGCTGAGGAGCAGATTGGAAGGGGTGTAAAAAATGCCACGTCAGGCAGCAAAACGGGCAGATAAGGGGCTGAACAAGCCACCAGGTGTTTGATCATCCCTCACGTGCCGCCAGAGCAAACAAACCTTTAAAAAGAAGTAAATGGACACCGTGTCCTTTTCATCTGCTTTATCTCGCCTGCTCCCAGGCAGGAGATTCATAACCGGCTCTCCCTGGGCCTCGTAAATTGTTTCTATTATTCATGATTAAAGTCCGGAGCAGAAGGTTCTTGCATATATCAGCAGACACTTGTTAGAGACAGCCCGGTGTTATTAAGACATAGATCCAGGCAAAGGTCGTTAGGAGAGCGTCCAAATGGAAACATCACACGGGAGACAGAGGAGAAAATCGGGGCTGAATGTAAAACAGGAGAGGGGAAGCGTCACAGAGGGACAAAAAGGGGACAGTGGGACAGTTTTGGGACAGAGGAAAAGAGGGAAGAGCTTCAGCACATCACCATCACATCACATCCACCAACCTGGTGGAGTTGAACCCCAAAACCCCACCCAGTTTGTTCCAAGCATCTTTAAATTGGGCTTTATCAAGGCCCATGGGGGACAGAGCAGAAAATGTCACAAGGGGGGACAGAGGAGAAAATCAGGGCTAATTATAAAATTGAATATATTTACTGGGAAGCAGGGCAGGATAAAAAGGGGATGGAGGGACAGAGGAAGAGCTTCAGCACATCATCATCCTCTCCTGGTGGAGTTCAACCCCAAAACCCCACCCTGTTTGTTCCAAGCATCTTTAAGCTGGGCTTTATCAGGGCACATTCTGAGTTTAAAGCCACACTAGAGCTTATCCCTGTGTGAAAAACGCCAGTCACTTGTTTTTAAAATGTTAAAAGTTTAATAGTAATAAAATGGTTATAAAAATAGCAATGCAATTAGAGTAATAATAATTTGGACAACTAGGATTAGAACAATATGAGACAACAAAAACAAAGGGTTATGGACACTCTGGGTACCTTTTCTGGGCAAAATAAGCTCAAAAAAGGCCCCACATTAACAGAGGATTAACCCTTAAAAGCAACAGCCTGTTGCATATTCATACACCTCATCCATGCTGCATAAACTCCATTCAAACACAGGATTCTGTCTGGGCAGTGCCAGCTTCTTCCTCTGGATCCTGACAGCATCTCCAGGACTGAGCAAGGCAGGAAGAAGTTCATTTCTTCTGATAATGGGGCAATAAATTCTCTTTCTCTGAAAGATTCAGCTGTCCTGTGGCTGCTATCTTGCTGTGAGTCCTTTCTTTAAAAAATATCTTACACAGCATCGTTTCTATTTTAACATTATACCCTAAAACTATATATGACCTAAAACTTATAACCTAATAATACCTAATAACCTTGTAACCTTATAACATTTACTTATAACCTAACATTATAACCTAAAACTATATTAACACACTACTAAAGAGAATTAATACAATATAACTTTCTAACACAACACAGATAATATTTATTTGAATATCTGCCAAAAGCCAATGATAAAATGTGCATTTTTCACACCTGTTTACCAGAGCCCCCTGCATGCCTGGCAGGAATATCAGGTTGCAGATGTTCCAGATGTTGCAGAGCCTCACTCAGGCCGTGCCTGCAGCTCCGAGAGCAGCTGGGGCCTGGACGAGCTGGGAGCTGCTGCTGCTGGCCCAGATGAGCCCTCCCAGCTCTGCCAGCCCCCTCCTGCTCCAGCTGGAGAAACCAGAGGTGTTGATTCATTGGTGGTGCTTTAATTGGAGCAGCTCCACAGGGCAGGAATGGCTGCGGCTCCCAGGGAAATCCAGGCAGGTGCATTTGTCACATTGGCTCATCTGGAGATCCACGGAGGAGGCTGAAGGGGAAATAAAGGGTAGTGAGAGGTGAGGAGCTGAGCCCCACATCTGGGAGCTGAGCCCCACATCTGGGAGCAGGTTCCTGCCTGCCCAGCCCCTCCTGTGCACGGTTTGGGGTGTTTGTGTCCCTTTTGTTTTGGGATGTTTCTGTGTCCCTGAGAACACAGGAATTGTGTGGAATTGGGATGTTTCTGTGTCCCTGAGAACACAGGAATTGTATGGAATTGGGATGTTTCTGTGTCCCTGGCAGGAATTGTGTGGAATATGGGATTGCCACAGCCTGCTCTGTGGTTCAAAAGTGCCAACACAACTGTACCTGCCTTGTCTTAGACTGGAGTCAGAGCAGACCTCAGGAAGGTACAAATAGTCATTATTCAGTCGTAGAGCCTGTTTTGTTAAATCAAAAAGGAGCCATAGACAATGGCTGTCAGTGGGGTGGTTGTTAATTCTCACAACACCTGGGCCAACACCACCAGGGCCTTAAACCAGCCTTTTTATCCCATAAATATTTATTTTTTACTGCAGGGAGAAAGTCCAGAAAACAAGATGATGTTGCCTTTTTAACAGGGAATGGGAATCCTTTCCTTTTTGTTTTGTTTTAAATTTAAATTATGGAGTGCTGTTTGAGATCCCACCTCACTGGGATCACCTCTCCTCCTGGTGAGAGCAAAAGCTGGGCTGGGTCTCTGCTCCTAACCCAGCTCCTTTTGGCTCCCTGGACTCTCTCCCTGGATGTTTTAAGGGATTGTGGTGAGAATTCACAACCACCCCCCTGCCAGCCAGCCATTGTCTATGGCCCCTTCCTAACGTGATTTAACAAAACTGCCAGCAAGTCAGAATTAATGCAAATGAGTGCAAATTCACATATTCCAAAAGGATTAGAATATCATTAATGTGGGCATTAAATATTTAAACAATATCTCTATGAAAGAATTATGAGCTTTCAAAGCTTGTCTGTGTTTTATGACCACATTAAAGCAGTTGTAATGACATCTTCTATGCTGGGACTTGGAATTATCCTTTTTTTTGAAGGGATCATCGTGGCCAGAGCCCCCAGTGTCCCCCCAGGTCCTGGGTGTTGTTGTCAGTGGAATTGTGGGGCTGGGAGAGGCTGTGGGTGTAAAACCCAAGCAGAACCACCAGCAGAGCTCTGCAGGATGATCCCACCTCTGTTTTGGGGTCAGAGCTCATCCCTGGCCTTGATCCCTACAAGACTGAGCTGATGGAGAGCTGGGAAGGTTCTCCTGGCTGTGGGGGATCCCGTCCCTGCAAACAGGGCAGGAATTCCCAGGAGAGGATTCCCAGAGCAGGAATTCCTGTTCCAGCTGCTCACTCTGGGTTTGGGCTCTAAGGGGACTCTCAGGGCCGAGCATGGACAGGGATCTCCTTCCTCGTGGAATGAGTCTGATCCATCTTTATTTACACATCTGGTACTCTGCTTTCCCATCCAAACCAAATTCAGGTCAAGTGATAAAGCACAGGCACGCTCCATGGCCAGCTGCAGTGAAAAGTTCTGATTTTCTGGGAATAACTTGATGGAAACTCTGCCCAGTTTCAGTTACTTGGAGAATGTCTCAGCTGAGAGAGGAGCTTGCAGGAGAAACAGGTGAGCACAGATCAGATGGGGACAGTGGGGATCAAGGCATTTATTTGAGTGGCAAATGTAAAATTAAGATGAACTTTGATATTCCTAGCCTATCCTGAGCCTGTCAGGCCTTTCCCTCCAGTGATCCTGGAGCTCCTCAGGATAACTGAAGGGATCCAAATGTAAGATTTGGGATGGTCCCAACCCCACAATGATGATTTTAGGGCTGTGACAGGCAGGGCTGCAGCGGGATCCGAGCTCAGCTCTCCCCTCCTGGCACACAGCACTTCTCCTGTGCCACTTCCAGCAGTGCCATGTGTGCCTAACAAAGGGATTGAAATTAAAAAATCAAAGGGAATCAAGTGCATTATTCCTCTCAGGGAAAAGAGAGAGCAGTGAAGAGCCCACTTGTGTGATTTAATGCGTTTTTGGAGGAGCTCTCTGGCGCGGTGGGGAGGATTGCTGGGACAGAGCCACGGGTCCAGAGTCAGGGGCAGATCCTTGGTGGTGGCAGGGATTGTTCTCCAGGCTCTCCAGCCTCTGCTGGAGGCTCTCAGCTCTGCCAGGGGCTGGGAGCTGCCTGGGAAGGGCAGGGAAGGGATGTGCAGGGAAGCACAGGGGGCTGGCATGGTTTCCCAAAAACTCTGTGCCTCCATCTCTGCCTCTGTTCACAGCTCTCTGTAAGGGTTCAGGTGAGCTGGGCTGGGATGATTTCCCCAACTCTGTGCTCCAAGTTCTGCTCAAAGCTCCCTGTAAGGGTTCCAGATGAGCTGGGTTGGGATTATTTCCCCAATTCTGTGCCTCCAAGCTCTGCTCACAGCTCCTGTAAGGGCTCAGATGAGCTGGGCTGGGATTTTTTCCCAAAAACTCTGTGCCTCAATCTCTCCTCTGTTCACAACTCCCTGTAAGGGTTTAGATGAGCTGGGCTGAGATGATTTCCCCCGCTCTGTGCTCCAAGCTCTGCTCTGCTCCCTGTAAAGGTTCAGATGAGCTGGGCTGGGATGAATTCCCAAAAACTCCGTGGCTCCAAGCTCTGCTCACAGCTCCTGTGTAAGGGTTCAGGTGAGCTGGGCTGGGATGATTTCTCATTCTGTGCCTCCATGCTCTGCTCTGCTCCCTGTAAATGTTCAGATGAGCTGGGCTGGGATGATTTCCCACTCTGTTTTTCCAAGCTCTGCTCAGAGCTCCTGTAAGGGTTCAGGGATAATTTCTCACCCTGCTTTTCCAAGCTCTGCTCAGAGCTCCTGTAAGGGCTCAGGTGAGCTCACCTGACTGAGAGCTGGCATGCAGTGAGCCAGGGGACCAGGACTGGGTGGTGCCCCTGGGTCCCTCCCAGCTTATGGGGTTTCCATCAGAGTTCCTTTCCTCAGGAATGGCAGCTCTGGCTCTGCTTTTGGGAATTGTGGCCCATTTCCACAGGGCTGCAGGCTGGGGAGGGGAGCAGCAGGGAGCTGGGCTGGGTGCACAGGGAAACCCTGGGCTTTGGGATCCTGGCAGTGGCACTGGAATCTCCCCTTCAGCAGCAGGGAATTTCCTTGTGCTGCTTTCAAAGGCAGGGCAGGGCTGGGCTGCTCACCCTGGAACAGCACAGGGGGGTTTCTGTGGGGCAGGAGGGATCCGGATGGATCCAGACCCTGCAGCACTCCCTGTTTCCATTTCTGAGTGCAGAACCTCCCAAGCTGAGCTTTGGAACCTGCCTGAGGATGGTCAGACACCAGGGACATCAGGTCTGTGACCAATCTGATCCATCCCTAAATGCATTCCTTGTAATCAGCAATCTGTTTGCTTTAGCCGCAGCCGCCACTACGTGACCAGGACATGATCTAATTAAATGCAACATATTAATGATCCCCTACATGGATTTGTGATCCTGTAATGAACAGCAGAACTACACCACAACTCTGCTTGGTCTGGCTGGGGCTTGGATTTTAAAATTATTTGCTGCATTTAATGGCCAAATAATTAATGATAAATCCGTGCGTGACGCTGCTGCAAAATCCCTGATGAAACCTGCCCTGAGAAGGACACCAAGCCAGAAAGGTGGGAGAAATGAGAATTAATTGAGATTAATTCAGCCCCTGCATGGATAAGGGTTGGTTGCAGATCTGTGCTCGCTCTGCCAGCTCCAGCTCTGCTGTTTTGTTGCCTCATGCACAAAAGCAGCCCCGGGGAAGGAGCTGGGGGATATATGGAGGGAGCAGCAGTGACACCTGAGAGCTGCCGTGGTTTGCTGGGATGTCAGCCCTGAGATTCCCTGTGATCTGCTGCAAACCTCGTGGCAGATTAAAGACACAACCCGGGAACTTGAGACAGAGCTGGCTGCGGCTTGAAACAATCCCATAAATATTTATTGGTGCACAGCTGCTCTCGTGGGGGACTTACAAGGGGACCCCATCCCCCTTCCCTTTTGACTCGTACAAGTCCCATAAATTGTCCTTTTTTTGACCACTGCTTTATTTAATGGCTTGGTTTCAAGTTAGACACGAGGAAAAGGAATAAATAAATAAACGGTTTGGTAGGAGTTCATCACGAGAAGGGAACAGAGTTTCTCAGCAAGGGGTGTGAGTGGAGGCTGATCCTGCCTTGGGGCAGCAGAGCCCCAGAAGCTTTTCCAGCCCCTTTTTGCCCCAGGTCTGAGGAATCTGTCAAATGCTTGTTGAATTTTCTCAGCTGTTGGTGTAGAGTGAAAAACCCAGGCCTGACCCTTGAAAACCAGACTGTCCTCACACAGAATGCAGGGGGTGACAGCCAGAGAAAAACGAGCCTGACACTGCAGCCTGCTTTCTGTGCTGCTGCCATGGGGCCAGCAGGCACATTTACACAATTTATTTACACAAGTTCTGGGCTGGTCTTTGGTTTGTTTTGTGGGTTTTTTTAGCTTTGCAAAGTCTGGTAATTGGATTGGTTTCAACTCTTCATTGCTTCTGGTTGGTCCTGCTGTGAAATCCTTGGTGGTGCTGCTGAAATTGGGGTTCCAGAATGAGATTTGGAAATGGGGTTCCAAACTGAGATTTGGAAATGGAGTTCCAAACTGAGATGTGGAGCTGTGTGGTTCCAAATTCAGATTTGGAAATGGGGTTCCAAACTGAGATTTGGAAATGGAGTTACAAACTGAGATTTGGAGCTGGGGTTCCAAACTGAGATTTGGAAATGGGATTCCAAATTGAGATTTGGAAATGGGGTTCCAAACTGAGATTTGGAAATGGGGTTCCAAACTGAGATTTGTTGCTGGGTTTGGGGTGCCCTGTGCTGCACAGGGGGCACAGATGGAGGCCAGCACAAAGTCACTGCTGCCCCTGGAGGGGACATAGGCTCTGAGCTGAGCCTCAATGAACCCTCCAGAGGGAATTTCTGCAGCTCTGTCTCCTGAGAGGAGCACAGGGAACCAGATCGATTTTCCTCTCTGCTGGCAGCCGAATTTCCATCACAAAGGAGCTGGGTGAGTGCAGAGAACTCACTCAGGCTGATCTCAGGCTCCTGGGTTTGGGGAAGGAACCTGTGGTGATGTTCACAGGAGTCCCAGGAGCAGGGAAAGATGAGGATCTGAGTCCAGGTTTCAGAAGGCTTGATTTATTATTTAATGATAATTATGAGAGTTATATAAATATATATGCACACATATATATAAATATATATATACACATATATACACACACATATATATACACACACATATATATACACACATATATATACATACATATATATATAAAAAATATTATAATTATATATTATTTTATGATACATTATATTAAAACTATACTAAAAAAATAGAAGAAAGGATTTCATCAGAAGGCTAGCTAGGAATAGGAAATAATGATAATAAAATCTTGTGACTGACCAGAGACTCCGAGCCAGCTGACTGTGACTGGCCATTAATTAGAAACAACCACATGAGACCAATCCCAGATGCACCTGTTGCATTCCACAGCAGCAGAT
>JAWWMQ010000105.1:6152604-6177866 GCA_035047885.1 Chlorospingus flavigularis
ACCCCCAGTTTGTGGGTGGGTTTCACTGCTGGCACCCCCAGTTTGTGTATGGATCAATGCTGGCACCCCCAGTTTGTGTGTGGATCAATGCTGGCACCCCCAGTTTGTGCTGGCACCCCCAGTTTGTGTGTGGATCAATGCTGGCACCCCCAGTTTGTGCTGGCACCCCCAGTTTGTGTGTGGGTGCCAATCCTGCAGCTCCCTGCACAGCCTCAGCCCCTCTCCCTCTCCATTCCCAGGTTTAACCACGCCCAGGCTTAGCCCAAATCCAAATTAAAGCAGCCCCAGAGCCAAAGCTCCAGGCAGGAATGGTCCCAGTCCTGCTGCAGAGCAGGGGTTGCTTCTCCTGCTGCTCCTCTCACTGTTCCATTTCTCTGGAAATTGGGATTGTTCAGCCAAGAGCACAACGTTGTCAGCTCTCCTCAGCCCCACAAAAAGGGACAGAATTCAGAGTTTTGCCTCTTGCACAAAACCATAAATAAATCACCACCAGATTCCAGAGTTAAGACTGAACCCTTTGCCAATGCAGAGCTCAGGGATTTTAAAGTAACTGCTGAGTCCAGTAATAAATTTTAGAGGGAGAAGTCGCTGACCTTTGGAACAAAACTCAACTCCTACATCTGTTGAATTCCTTTCCAAGGTTTTCTGTGCCTGAAAAGTCTGCAGAATGGAAAAGTTTAACTCAGAGAAGGGTTTTGTTCAGCAGGGCAAGTGATGGAGCTGAGGAGCAGCTGCCCCTCCTGCAGACAGAGATTGGGGTGCAGGAAGCAGCTCTGGAAATAAACAAGGAGAAACAAGGAGAAATAAGGAGAAATAAGGAGAAATAAGGAGAAACAAGGAGAAAGAAGGAGAAATAAGGAGGAATAAGGAGGAATAAGGAGAAACAAGAAGAAATAAGGAGAAACAAGGAGAAGTAAGGAGGAATAAGGAGAAATAAGGAGACATTTATCCAGAAGTCCTTCAAAGTAGCATCAGCTTCTCCTTGTGTTGTTCCAGGCTGCAGGCACACTGCTGACCCGTGCAGGCCAGCTCATAAAAATAAACTTGTGGTCTGAAAAAGTGCCAAATCTCCCTCCCAGTCTGCCCCAGCAGAGACCTTGGCTGTGGTGCCTGCAGACACATCCATACATCACTGCCTGTCCTTTCATCAGGGCTGCAGGGCCTCGTTAGCCGTCCCTCATTTTGCGCAATTTGCAGAAAAACGCCAGGTTTGGGCTGTGAGCAAGAGAAGAACATTTATTTTTTCCCTCCCCCTCTGTGTTCTTTTCACTGGTGCCTTTCCAAGTGGGGCTCCCGGCCCGAGTCCTGCTCATCTGGAACACATCAGGCTGCTGAGCAGCTCGGCCCCACTGGGGAAAAGCTGCCCAGAAAGGCCCTGCTGGAGTTGCTCATTCACAGAGATCCCTCCCAAAGCTCCTCCTGGCTCAGCCCCATCCCCTGAAGCTCATCCCACACCGCCCTGTACATGGAATTGGGCAGCCAGGAAACAAGGAATTCCTTTCCCTTTATGCTACAGGCTCAGCCTGAGCTCTTAATACCAAGCTCAGCTTTTAGGGTAGCTCAGATCCTTTGGAAAGGGCCCACCTGTGATGCAAAGAATAATTTACATTTGTGGTGGAGGGGAGAGGAAAAGAAAGAAAACCAAACACTAGTTAGGTTTATTAAGATTTCTGCTTCTTACAGCACTTACAGGAGATCATTTACAGTTGACCAGGAGAAAATTTTGGGGTCTAAAGAATGAAGGGCATCTTTAGGATGCATTAGAGCACCTTGCAAAGCACTGTGGAAAGGCTGGTGCCCCTGATGGAGTCAGGGATTGATCCAGAGCTGACACACAACAGCCTCATTGTCCTTGCATCAGGGGCAGCTGTTGAGTTTTGGTTGTGAATCCTCCCTTTCAACCAGTTTAGGATTTGTCTGCTTCTACCAAAATCACTGGGAAAAAAGAAAAAAAAAAGAAAGCAAAGCACAGCCTGACTAAGCAAATGTTGTCCCTGCTGTGATGGCAGCATCCACAACAAATTCGGGGGGAAAAATACAATAATCACGAGCAAAGCAAACTCCAGGGTCTCTGCAAAAGCTGTTTTCTAATAAAACATCATCCCCTCAGGAAATTAATTTGTATGCTTAATTGGTTCAGAGAAATAATCTTCAGCAGGATCCCTGAAGGACTTTGCCTTAATCTTCCTTTATTTCCCCGCGTTTGCTGCTAGGACCTGGAACAGCTCCTGCTGGCTCTGGGGATCCGTGTGTGGCAGCATTCCCATTTTCTGTGGGATCACTGTGGCCCTGCTCACCTTGTGGGACGGCTGTGCAGCGTGTCCTTTGGAGGGGACACAGGAATCCTGCATTTCTGGCCGTGCTCCACCCGTGCCCTGCCGGAGCTGGCTGTGGCTGTCAGAGCCCTGCTGCCAGCTGGGAGCACGGCCAAGCTCCTGTGCCCTCCTTGCCTCGTGCCAGGATGTGCCAGGCTGCCGATGGATCATGCCAGGCACAGCTCACAGGGAGCTCCAGGCTGACACCAGCAGGGATCCTGTGCTTTGCTGGGTTTGCCTCCATCCCTTTGCTCAGAGATCAGAAACCTCCTGAAAGTGGCTGCAGCCCTCCCAAGCTGGGCTCTTCCTGTGGATAAACCCAGCCTGGAAATTCCAGAACTCCAGTTTGGGTCAATGAACCCAGCCTGGTGAAATTCCTGAGTTCTGGATAAACCATCCTGGTGAAATTCCAGAGTTCCAGTTTGGGTCAATGAACCATCCTGGTGAAATTCCTGAGCTTTGGATAAACCAGCCTGGGGAAATTCCAGAATTCTGGATAAACCCAGCCTGGTGACATTTCAGAGCTCTGGATAAACCCATCCTGGTGAAATTCCAGAGCTCCAGTTTGTGTCAATGAACCCATCCTGGTGAAATTCCAGAGCTCTGGATAAACACAGCCTGGTGAACTTCCAGAGCTTTGGATGAACCCAGCCTGGTGAAATTCCTGAGCTCTGGATAAACCCAGCCTGGAAATTCCAGAACTCCAGTTTGGGTCAATGAACCCATCCTGGTGAAATTCCTGAGTTCTGGATAAACACACCCTGGTGAAATTCCAGAGCTCCAGTTTGGGTCAATGAATCCATCCTGGTGAAATTCCAGAGCTCTCGATAAACCAGCCTGGGGAAATTCCAGAGCTCTGGATAAACCAGCCTGGTGAAATTCCTGAGCTCTGGATAAACCACCCTGGTGAAATTTCAGAGCTCCAGTCTGGCTGGACAAACCAACCCTGGTGAAATGGTGACATTCCAGAGCTCCAATTTGGCTGGATAAACCCATCCTGGTGAAATTCCAGAGCTCCAGTTTGGCTCAATAAACCCAGCCTGGTGAAATGGTGAAGTTGCAGAGCCCCAGTTTGTTTGGTTAAACCCATCCTGGTGAAGTTGCAGAGCCCCAGTCTGGCTGGGAGCTGTCCCAGGGAGCAGCAGGTACCAGATCACTCCCAAGGGATCAATCCCTTCCTTGCTTGGGATTCTGGAGCTCAGATCCTGCCAGAGGAGCTTCGCTGAGTTCTGGCTTTTCCCAGCTCTTACAGGACGAGTTTTACTTCAGGAATTGCTGGGAATTATGAAACAAAAGCAGATTTTGGTGCAAACTTACACAGTTCTTTCTGAAGTGCTGCAGATTCAGAAATTATCAATTCTGTTATCAGCAGAGCAGCTCCCTCCTCCCCAGATCCCAGGGCTCTTATTTAGGCTCAGCTTTGTCTCGTTCCCTTCTCCAGAACACAGCCCCCTGCACCTCCATCAGAACAGCAAGTCTGGCTTTTATTAAATTATATGAAAGCAAGAAGCTTTTATTTTTTTTCACATTTTTAGAGGATTGTTCATAGCCCACACAGCATCTGTCAGAGAGTGAGATGAAGTCACAGAAATTCCCTTTATCACCGGGAAACTGGGTGATGCTCACGAGGGAATAAAAGCTCACCCTGAGAAAAGAGACTGGAAAAAGCTGTTCCTTGATTTCTGCTCTGCTGGAACCACAGCAAGGGCTGCTGGGTCTGAGGGAATCATTTGTGACAGCAAACAGCAGCTCTGACACACCTGGAGTGCAGCTTACATCAGATTTCAGCTCCTAAAAAAGAAAAGGTGGAAAAGGGAGCAGAGAAACCAAAGCTGATTCCAGCTCGCAGGATTTGGGAGAGAATCCCAGAGCATGCAGGACACGTTTCATCTGCACCACAGCTGGCCTCTTGCTCCTATTTATAGGTCAAGAAAACAACATTTTGGAATCCAGGAGTTGAGGCAGTTGCCAGGGGAAACTCGATATTCTAGAGGGAAAATTGTTCTTACATTTGCAAAACTTGGGAGTTTCTGTAACAGCTAAATGTAAACCAAATGTGACATAAGGAGGAGGAGGAGGAGGAAAGAGTGGGTGGAAGAATGGGAAGATGAAGTAGTAAGCCAGCTCAGGGTTTGGTGTGGAGTCCTGGAGTGAGTTTTGCCCCTTTCCATGAGGAATTCTGCACCCTGAGCTCTCAGAGCACGCTGGGGCTCTGTGCTGGAGGGCTCCAGGGCAGGACTCTGCTTTGTGTGGCACAGGAATGACAAAGCCACACCACGGCTGAGGAGTGGGGCTGCTTCAGGTCAAAGCTCTCCAGCTGGGTTTGTGAGCACCCAGAGCTCATCTGCAGGCAGCTCTGCAGGCAGACGTGAGCTCCGGCTGCTGCTGCAGAGCCTGCACAGACAGGGCAGCCCAATTCAGGGGTGCAGAGCTCACCCCAGCCTCCCTCATGGGCAGCTCCGTCCTGAATCCAGCTCAGGAAATGCTTCATAACATCACTGCTTTGGGGTTTGCTGGGGCTTTTTGGGTTTTTTTTTTTGACTTCCAAAGAGGAGAAAATGGATTTTTTACAAAGAACAGATGAGAAGCAGACAATGCTTGTGCACCCACACACAGCACGCAGGCACTGAGCTGCTCTGGATGGGAGAGGAGTGGAAAATCCATGCAAAGGCACAACAGTTGGCTGCTCTTTGCAGGTGCGTGCCAGACCCAGCAGGGCAGGAGGGATGGGTCAGTGGCCACCCAGGAGCTCCACAGGCTGCCCCAGCCCTGCCTGGCTCCCTTTGGAACAGCAGCAGCAGCCCAGGGGTGGCTCTGCAGGACCAAAACCTGGCCAGGGCTGTTCCTGTGGCTCAGAACTGTTCTATTCTTTGTCCCAGAGCTGTTCTGTTCTGTGTCCCAGAGCTGTCCCTGTGTCCCAGAGCTGTTCCTGTATCCCAGAACTGTTCTGTCGCTGTGTCCCAGAGCTGTCCCTGTGTCCCAGAGCTGTTCTGTTCTGTGTCCCAGAGCTGTTCTGTGTCCCAGAGCTGTCCCTGTGTCCCAGAGATGTTCCTGTATCCCAGAGCTGTTCTGTGTCCAGAGCTGTCCCTGTGTCCCAGAGCTGTTCTGTGTCCCAGAGCTGTTCTGTGTCCCAGAGCTGTTCTGTGTCCCGGAGCTGTCCCTGTGTCCCAGAGCTGTCCCTGTGTCCCAGAGCTGTTCCCATGTCCCAGAGCTGTTCTGTGTCCCAGAGCTGTCCCTGTGTCCCAGAGCTGTTCTGTGTCCCGGAGCTGTCCCTGTGTCCCAGAGCTGTCCCTGTGTCCCAGAGCTGTTCTGTGTCCCAGAGCTGTTCTGTGTCCAGAGCTGTCCCTGTGTCCCAGAGCTGTTCTGTGTCCCAGAGCTGTTCCCATGTCCCAGAGCTGTCCCCATGGCTCAGAGCCCAGGGCTGGCACAGCCTCTGCCCGAGGCAGGACAGGATTTTCCATTGTGTCCCCAGTGCCCATCGATCTCTCCCGGCTCTGGGGTTGTTGCTGGCTGCAGGGGGATTGATCAGGAGCCTGAGCATGGGCAGGGGTCAGGTGCTGCCATCCCCTGCTCTGCCCCAGCCCTGCTCACGTGGGCTGCGAGCTGTGCCCTGCTTGAGCCAGGCTGGGCTGGCACTGTCACCTCCCTGGCAGGGGACAGTCCCCACAGCTCTGACAGAGGCTTTGGCAGATGCCTGAGCTTTTATGCTTTTCTGCTTTTCCAGGTTCTGTACTCCATTCTGAGCAGTTTTCTGGTTTCTGCACTCCATTCTGAGCAGTTTTCTGGTTTCTGTGTTCCAGGTTCTGCACTGCATTCTGAGCAGTTTTCTGGTTTCTGTGTTCCAGGTTCTGTACTGCATTCTGAGCTCTGTTAGAATGCTGCTTAGCTCTCCTCACTTCTTGGGCAGAATAAATCCTTCTGGGCCTGGGAACAAGGCCACCATCACAGCCCTGGGCCCAAAAAGGACAAACAAAAGTGAATCAAAGGGAGAAGCAAACGGGGCAATGGGACTTCATTACCTGGAGCTGTAATTGGACAATTAACCCCTGATATGCAAATAAATCTGCCCAAAAACCTCGTGGCTGTGTCCATCATGGGCAGACATTAATTCAGGCAGGTTTGTGGGGACACAGCCCCCAGGAGCTGCTGCTGCACCCTCAGCTGCTCCTCTGGCATGGAGATGCTGAGGTTTTTCCCATTTCACTCTCAATAAACGCTCCCCTGCCTGCTGGAATTGATGTGTTGTAGGAATTGGTGTCAATTCTGACAACACGCTCACCACGGGGGTGAAGTGCCTTCAGTGTCACAGCATCCTGTTGTGATGTTTGCAGAGCACTCGGAGGGGCTCCTTTCAGGAGGCTGTCTCAAAATGGGATTTGTTTTCTCAACATCGCAATCATCTGAAAAATTTTGACAGTCTGGAGATTGTTGTGGTGGAATTTGGGAACTTTTTCACTCCCTTCGTGCACGGAAATGTGAAGGTTTTAATTGCTGCCTTTCTAAAGAAAGGAAAAATCAGCCTTCCCCACCTCCTTCCCCTCCCATCCGAAGCTAACTGCATCAAAAAAACATTTCTTGCTTCAAATTTGTTTGCTGTCCTCTCCTACTAATGATGTTTCCCTCCCCATGTCTCACACCATTTATGTGAACAAATTAATCTCTGGAGCTCCCAAGATGCAAAATAAAAAAAAAGAAAAAGAAATATTTGACAGCTGGAAAGCCAAGAGATTAAGGGGGAGATTTTGGTACCTAAAGCCAGGTAAGGATAGGATGCTGTTTATAAGGCACCAAGGTCACAAAGATTGCATCTTCAGGCATCAAAAGAGCTCTGAAATCTGCCTGTGACTTGCACAGAAATCCAGAATAAGGCTGAAAACAGATCTTTCAAAAAATCTTCAGAGGTGGAACCGCCTCTGCTCGTGGCAGCTGAATAAAACATTTCCCCTTGGAGTGAGGAGAGCAGGGAGCAGAGCCTGGCATGTCTGGAGTCCTTCCCACAGGGATCCATCCCCCACAGACCCTGCACACGCTGGCAGGGGCGTTTGGTGACACTGATAAATATCTGTGATAGAAAATCCCAGCTTGAGCCCCTCACTCGCTCCAGCAGCTGAGCTCAAACCATCCCACGTTTAGGAAAATCCCCTCCTGAGTCCCTTTTGGGAGGCCAGCAGCCCGGATTGCCTGGTTTAATTTGTTCCCAAATTTTGCCTGGGCAGTAATGTGTCCCCAAAGAGACAAATTTGGGCACAAACGGGACCCCAGTGGCACAGCCCGTGCCCAAGGTCAGCGCTCAGAGCCCAGCCCTGACTGTGCAGCACCCCCAGGCAAATCCACTCCTGTGCAGGGAGCACCAAAAGCTTGCTGGACAAGGAGGCTGTAAAACAATAGCTAAAAATAAACCAAAAATTCCCATAAAGTTTCAGTGGTTTTGATACCAGCAAATTTAAAAAAATGATTGACTGCTTGTAGCACAGAGAAATTAAGCCAGGGTTTTAAGTAAGAAATACAGGCTGGGTGCTGCTGCCCCATAAACATTTCAGCTGGGCACAGGCAGAGCATTAATTCTGGGGGTTCTCCGGGCCACAGGACAGCCAGGGAATCGCTGGAGCTGTGTGTGATGGAATCTGATACGGGGAGAGACAATTCCGGCCCATGGGTCAGGGCTGATTTATGGGCAGCCCTGGCACAGGAGCTGCACTGGAGCAAGGCCCAGCTCAGTTTGCGTGCCGGGGGATGCTCACAGCTCAGACATCTGGAATGACAGGGCCTGGAGCCGCTCCCACTGAGCTGAGCTTACCTGCAGGCCTGAGAGAGGGGCTGGCACAGCTGGCAAGGACATTTATGCCTTTGACGCAATCCTTAAATGTTGGCTTGTGACCCAATCCTTAAATATTATATATTAAATATTATATATAAAATATATCTTGACCCAATCCTTAATATTATATTTTAAATATTATATATAAAATATATCTTGACCCAATCCTTAAATAATATATATTAAATATATTTAACCCAATCATTAAATATTATATATTAAATGTATTTTGACCCAATCCTTAAACATTATATATTAAATATATCTTGACCCAATCCTTAAATATTATGTATTAAATATCTTTTGACCCAATCCTTAAATATTCTATATTAAATGTATTTTGACCCAGTCATTAAATATTATATATTAAATGTATTTTGACCCAATCCTTAAATAATATATATTAAATATATTTGACCCAATCCTTAAATAATATATATTAAATATATTTGACCCAATCATTAAATATTATATATTAAATGTATTTTGACTCAATCCTTAAATAATATATATTAAATATATTTGACCCAATCCTTATATAATATATATAAAATATATTTGACCTAACCCTTAAACATTATATATTAAATGTATTTTGACCCAACCCTTAAATAATCCTCTCCTTAATCCCAAGGGCTGCTGGAGGTCCCAGCTGAGCTTCTGAACCCAGAAGGATCCACAGGAGGGAGGAACACACAAACTGTGCTGCCAAAGGGAGAGGAGGGAGCGTGGAAAGCAATTTGCAGCTTCTGCAGGAGAGGCTTCCCCTGCTGCCCTTCCCCGGAGCTGCTGGGCGGCACAGGAGCAGGAAACGGCTCGGAGCAGCCTGCGGGAGCCTGCTGGGGAAGGGCAGCAGTGCTCGCTGCCGGGCTGGGGCGCTGCACAGGGGAGGCCTGTGCCCGGCCCCCGCAGGGTCAGGCCGGCTCACTTCACGGCCCGGCCCCGGCCAGACGCGGCATTTGGAGCGGCAGCGCCGTTCCTGCTGCTCGGAGCAGGGCTGGCAGCGAGGCCTGGGCTGGAGCTCTCCACAGACAGGCTGTGACCATCCTGCTGCCATGCTGCTCCTGCCTGGGGGCACAGGGCTGCCAGAACCTGGGGCTCTGCTGGGGTTTAATGGCCCCATTGCAGGCCAGGGCTGCGCTCGCCTCGGCAGGTGAGGGTCCAGGGAATGTCCCACAGAATTGCTCTGATGCCCTTCTCCCATGGAGAGGAGAGGAATTAAAGGTAGAGCTGGGGTTTGATTTTGAGGCTTTTCTGCCCCAGAAAGGAAAGGAATCACAAGGTGGAGTTGGGCTTTGGTTTTGATGCTTTCTGCCCTGGAAAGGAGAGGAATTGGAAGGTGGAGCTGAGGTTTGATTTTCAGGAATCAGAAGGTGGAGCTGGGGTTTGATTTTGAGGCTTTTTGGCCCCAGAAATTAGAAGAATTAGACGGTAGAGCTGGAGTTTGATTTTGAGACTTTTCTCCCAAGGAAAGGAGAGGAGTTACAAGGTGGAGCTGGAGTTTGATTTTGAGGAATCAGAAGGTGGAGCTGGGGTCTGATTTGATGCTTTCTCTCATGGAAAGGAGAGGAATTAGAAGGTGGAGCTGGGGTTTGATTTTGAGGAATCAGAAGGTGGGACTGGGGCTTGACTTTGATGCCTTTCTCCCATAAAAAGGAGAGGAATCAGAAGGTAGAGATGGGGTTTGATTTTGAGACCTTTCTGCTCCAGAAAGGAGAGGAATTAGAAGGTGGAGCTGGGGTTTGATTTTGAGGAATTAGAAGGTGGAGCTGGGGTTTGATTTGATGACTTTCTCCCATGGAAAGGAGAGGAACCAGAAGGTAGAGATGGGGTTTGATGCCTTTCTCCCATGGAAAGGAGAGGAAATAGGAGGTAGAACTGGGGTTTGATCTGGGGAAATGGGGTCACCCCTGCAGAGCCCAGCAGCCCCTAGCTGCCTCTGGGGCTGTGTTTGATCCCCTTTCTCTGCAGAAGGGATGCAGGATCCCCACAGAAAGCAGCCATGAAATTGTAAAGAATTCAGCAGGAGGAATCCATTTCCCTCATGGCAGCATCCCTGCAGCAGGAGCAGCCAGAGCAAGGTTTGGAATGCAGATGCTGTTGAGATTTTGAATGGGGATTTCAGGGAGCAGGGAGGACTTCCCCAGGTCATCCTTTCTGGCTGTAAATGAGGATCTCCCTCTTTCAAGGGTCGCATTTCAATGGGTCTCACTTCCTTCTTTTTTCCTGGAAGAAAAATTTTCATTGTAGGCCACTGCTGGAAATCCCAGCAGACTGGGGACTTGCACAAATGCCATTTATTTCCCTTTATGCAGAAAACAACAGAACTGCTGCGGGGAGCTGGGTCCCATTACTCAGCTCTCTGCGTGGTGTTGGACTTGATTTAAGTGGCAGAACCCTTAATTAGGGCTCTGAACAGGCCCCTAATGGAGCAGCTGGGGGAGAAACATTTGTCTGATCAAAGCAAGCAGAATTGGATTCCTTTCCCTGAGGGAGCAGGGAGGGAAAGGGGATGACAGAGTGAAGACACCAAGTCCAGCAGGACACAGCTGGGTTTTCCCTCTGGTGACCTCTCTGTCTTTGAAAACATCTGCCTTGCAAGCTCCAGATGCAGATGAGCAGCTGCAAGGGGGGTCTGGAGAAGAAATGGAAAAGCTGCATCCAGCCTGGGCTCCTGGTCCCCAAAAGAGCAAAAACAAAAGGGCTGTTTCAGAGAAAAAAAGCTGTCAAAGAGCTCAGAGGGAAATCTCAGCAATAACATTATCCTGGTCATTCACAGAGGCCACATTCTGCAAAGTTCAAAGCTTCTGCTTGAAAAGGCTTTTGGAAAATGGATATTTTAATACAACCTGTGAAGCTTCAGTGTTAACTCTGCGTAATAAAACATTGCAGAGGGTCTGCAGTTCCCCTCCATGCAGAGGGAAAACTCCCTTGCTGCAGTACTGAGGAGAACAAGGTGCAGGTCATGGAAGGCTTTGGAAGCTGAACCCCTCTACGTGGCATGGAGATGAAATTCATGGTAAAAAAAATTGTTTTATGGAGAAATTTTGTGCTGGGCCCAGCCTCAGTGCCTGGGACAGGGAAAATCACCAGCTGAGGGCAACGGGGGCATTTATTGATGTATTTCCAGGAGGTATCATGGTGACCATCCCCCAAAATCAGTGATCTTTACTCCTGTGGAACTTTATGCCCTGCAGCCACACAGTTTGTGCTCCAGCTGTGGGAAAGGACCATCCCAGGGCTGAAGGCATCTCAATGTTTGGCTTAGAGCTGCTGAAAATTGGGGTTTTTAGCCCCAAAGAGCCTTTGAGACACCAGGGATGGGGGAAGCACAGGTTTGGTGTAAATTGCAGAGTGAGCAATGCCAGGAGGAGCTGGGGGCACGGGGCAGCTGCCAGAGCATCACTGGAATTAGTGGGAAAAGGCCTGGTTGTGCTCCTGAAAGTTCTGTGTGAAGTTGTTGTGAGCTGAGGAGAGCAGCCTGTGTGATGGATGTCCCCAGGAGCCCAGGTAACAATGCCAGCAGCCCTGTTTGCTTTGCCAGGGCCTGTACACAGCAAATTAAAATCAAATATTGGTTCTGCAGCAGGGACTCCGAAGGGGAGAGGGGTTTTTGCTTGATAAATAGCTGGGTTGGTGTGGGGATTCATCTCAGGCTCCACACAAACAAACCCAAACTCAATATTTGCCCATCTGGGGTGGGCTGACCCTGGCTGGGGGAGATCCCTCCCCATTTGCTGTCATGGGCAAAACAGCCTCCACTTGGGGGAAATTAATTTAATTTATGACCAATGCCATCAGAATAAATAAAACCTCATCCTAAAACACCTTTCCTCCCTTCCAGGCTCAGTTTTACTCCCATTTTTCTGAACCATCTCTCCCTCAGCAGCCTAGGGGTGGGCTCAGTTTTTCCCACCTTGCTTCTTTAAGAATCCCTGTTTTCCTTTTCTCTATGTGCATAAAAAACACCCAACCCAACAAATACCCAGAAAAAGGGAAGGTCTGCAAAGAAACAGGCTGGAATTTAAAGACAAGATCTTGGAAAGGGAATCTGCTGCCCTAAAAGTGAATTCCTGCTTTTCCCTTCCCAAAATCCCAACGATCCCGCCCCGGGGCTCCCTCACGCCCTGCACACGGACACACGGACACAAAAGCTCCTTTTTCAGCTGCCTTTGGAACACAAACTCTGCCAAGTAGCCCAAGTTTCGTGGGGGAAACAGAAAGTCAAAATATTCCTGCAGATCCACATATGGCCAGATCCTTGCTGGGTGTCGATGCTCGCGGTTTTTTTGGAGCTGGGCCACACTTTCCTCTGCTCTGCCTCAGTGGAGCTGAGCTGATTTTGGCTTTTCTAAGATACAGATCTGGGCCGTTGTTGTTACAAATGAGTGGAAAAATCTGCAGTGGGGGTGTAGTTCTGGTGAACAGCCCCGTGCTGGAGCATCCCTCGTTCCCCCAAACCCCCTTGTGAAAAACGCCAATCGCTTGTTTTTAAATTTTTAGAAGTTTAATAGTAATAAAATGGTTATAAAAAATAGTAATACAATTAGAGTAATCATAATTTGGACAATCCAAATTAGGACAATATGAGACAATAAAAACAAAGAGTTACAGACAGTCCAGGTACCTTTTCTGGGCAAAATATGCCCAAAAAAGGCCCCACGTGAACAGAGGATTAACCCTTAAAAGCAACAGCCTGTTGCATATTCATACAGCTCATCCATGCTGCATAAATTCCATTCAAACACAGGATTCTGTCTGGGCAGTGTCAGCTCCTTCCTCTGAAACCTGACAGCGCCTTCGAGGTGGGAAGAAGTTCATTTCTTCTGATAAGGGAGCAATAAATTCTCTTTCTCTGAAAGATTCAGGTGTCCTGTGGCTGCTATCTTGCTGCGAGTCCTTTCTTTAAAAAAAAGTATCCTACATAGCATCGTTTCTATTTTAACAATTTTTATAACCTAAAACTATATTTAACACGCTACTTAAGAGAATTAATACAGCATTACCTTCTAACACAACAGATACAATATTCATTTGAATATTTGCGGGAAGCCAATCATAAAACACATGCATTTTTCACAGGCAGGGAGGGATGCTCGGGGAGCGGGAACGGAGCGATCCCTCATCCCTCATCCCTGATCCCTCATCCCTCATCCCACGGGCTCGGTACCGCATCCCCTGCCGGGGAGGGCTCTGTCTGTCCCTTGAGTGCAGGATGCCGGGGGGTTTATCCTTCCTGGGCTCTGTCTGTCCCTGGAGTGCAGGATGCCGGGGGGTTTGTCCTTCCTGGGCTCTGTCTGTCCCTGGAGTGCAGGATGCCGGGGCGTTTGTCCTTCCTGGGCTCTGTCTGTCCCTTGCTGTTCAGGATGCCGGGGGGTTTGTCCTCCCTGCATCTCCCCAGCCCTGCGGGGGCAGCAGATTTCGGGGAGCGGCTGCGGGAGCCCCCGGAGCGGGGCTGTGGGAGGAGGGTGGGTCCTGCGGGGCCGGAAAGGGCTCTGCTGCCGATGCTGGGAGCCTCTCGAAGCCGCAGCATCCTCGCACAGCATCCTCCCCTCGCAGCGCACGGATGCAGCCGCAGCGGGGCAGAGCCGCGGGGCTCGGCTGCCGCAGCGGGGACGAGCTGCCCCCCGTGCAGCAGAACCTCGGTTATTACCCGCACATCTTCTGGGTGGATGGATGTGCCGAGACAGCGGCTCCCTGTGCCCCCGCTGTCCCCTCGGCTCCCTTCGCACCGCCCGTGCCCGACCGGAGCACAAAACCCCGGAATAAAGGAAGGGAACGCGGGGAAAGGAGCAGCTCCGGCTTCCTCGTGATGTTCCTGCTGGTCCTGGTGGCCTTCACCGGAGTGGGGCTGAGCATATTTAAGATTTTTCACCTGGAGAAGGAAGTGGATGAGCTCAGGGAGGTGAGGTTTGCCTGGCTGGGCGCAGGGAAAGGGGGAAAGGGGGAAAGGAACGCTTGGAATGGGCTGGGATGCTGCCAAGGGGCACCAGGGTGGCATTTCGGTGGCTGCTGGCACAGAGGAACAGGCTGCTTGTTCCCCTGTCAGGATATCTGTGCTCCTTCCAGCTCGCTCCCTTTGTATTTCCCAGCACTTTGCAGCTCCCCACGGAGTTAATCCCAGATTTAAGCCCTGCCAAAGGTTGCTCACGCTCTAAACCAATGTTCCTCTCCTCTCTTGCCAGTCTGCCAGCGCTGAGCTCGTCCCTCCATCCTCTCAGAAACTCACAGGTGAGTCCGTGCCTGCAGGAGGAACAGTGAAATCTAAACTTTCCACAAGAACCTGCCAATTTTCCTAGATTTCATTTAGATGGTTTTGATTTCATCAACAAAAAAAAAAAAATTCAGTTTGGTGGAACAATTTTAAAAACTGTGGTTTGGACTTCCAAACTGTTGCTTTTCTTTTGCATTCCATGTTAATGTTATAAGTGAGGATATCCTTTTCAAAAATGGCCAGGTCAGAAAGAAATTTTCAGTCCTCTAGATGTTTTTTTCCTAGCTCTGAAAAGTTTAAATTTGTTCCCCCTTGGGAATTTTATTAATTAGAAAATTTATTTTCAAATTTGTTCTGATACTGAATAAAAAAAAAATTAAATAACAAAATTATTGGGAAAGGGAAGTCCTGGTTCTTATCAACTCCTCTACCAATAAATTTTCCCCTTTAGGGGAAGGGGAGCTTATTTGAACTGGATGCTCAGTGCTCTGACCACAGCTTCTTTAGCAGAGGCTGAACATAAATAATAAACCTGAATTTCTTGAGGGGGCTGGATAAAGAAATAGAAACAGGGGAATAGTGTAAAGGAGAAGGGGGAGCAGAGAGGAAAATTTAATTGGCTTGAGAAAAGAAAAGAAAAGGATGATTCTGAAATTAGAGATGATGAAGTAGGTGTTGGGGAAAATGAAGGGATGGAGTGGATGGGCTCCAAACACCAGGTCACTGGAATGGGCCCATCTCTCCAGAGCGAGCTGAGGGCAGGCAGAGCTTCCCCAACTGTGCTCTGCCCTCCTGAGCACAGCTCCAGCTCCAGTTCCTGCCTGGACAGGAGCATGGGGTCTCAGGTGTCCCCTGCTCTCTGGGCTGGCTCCTCCATGGAGCTCGTGGCCAATGTTCCCTCTCTTTGTGCAGGGCACAGGAAGGAGGCCAGGAGGGCAGCCCATGTCACAGGTACGTGCTGGGGGCAGGGCTGGCACCTGGCAGGGGGGCAGAGGGTACCTGGGATGGGGACAGAGGGTGCCATGGAACCTGGGATGGGGCCAGTTGGCACCTGAGAGGGGGGCAGAGGGTGCCATGGCAGCTGGGATGGGGTCAGGGGATGCCATGGCTGGAGTTCTGAGGAGCCCACCCCACGCAGGCTCTGCTGCTCTTCTCGGGTGGCACATCTGCTCTGACAGTGGAAATTTGCTCCACAGACAAAACCTCCCCCTCACTTGTGCCTCTCAGTGAGGCCGGGCTTTGGCTTGGTTTTTGTGGTGTGCAGGGCATGAGTGGCACTGGGGCTGGCACTGCTGAGGGGTGAGGCCCAGGAGGACTTTGCACACTGCAAACAGAGCTTGGAGAATATTGGAATTAAATACCAATATAGCTGGATGGAACGTGCCTGGGCTGGTCTGGCCCTTGCTGCTCAACCAAGGGTGGCAGCTGTGGTGATTTCACCTCAGAGACACCCTTGGCTAGCTGGATGTGTGGTGATTTCACCTCAGAGACACCCTTGGCTGGCTGGATGTGTGGTGATTTCACCTCAGAGACACCTTTGGCTGGCTGGATGTGTGGTGATTTCACCTCAGAGACACCTTTGGCTGGCTGGATGCTGCAGCTGGGCACTTGGGACAAGTCCAGGCCTGCAGGAGCTCAGGTTTACTCTGGTGGAGTAGCTTTGAGGTGATGGTGAAGGAAAGGAGTTGGTTCTGATGGAGGGTTTGGATCCAGAGCTTTATTCTGGCCCACAGGCCTCTGAATGCAGCGACAGCTCCAACAGAAGTCCCTGACTGTGTGGTTGCTGTTCCTTTTAACCCTGGGGGAGGAGGGAAGGGATAGGGAGCCACCAACAAGTTACAGGAGGGAAGGTCTCAAGGGACAAAGGACGCCTGGATGGCCCAATGCCCCCCAGGGGTAGAGGGCATCTTTTGAATCTGCCCAATCACTTGATGCCCTTCTGGGATTCCAGGATTGACAGACAGTGCTTGGCAGGGGTCAGAGTGGGGAAAGGAGAGGTGACTGACACACCTGGGAGGGAATCTTTGGGTGAGAAACCTGGGATTCTGGGGTAAACCATGAAATCACACTGCAACACAAAGCCAAACAGTTCAAGGAAAAAAAAATGCTCAAGGATTGCTGCTGCCGCTTCTGCAACGCCAGGGAAAGGGAAAAAAACTTCTTGCTTCAGCTAACAAAAAACCAAGCTAGCTAAGCAACAAAGTAATGCTGTCACAGGGCATCCAATCCAAGCACACCCAGAAGTGAGATTTTGAACCGAACCTGCACAAAAGCCCCGTGGCTCTTGTTGGTGCCTTGCAGTGGCTATCTGGAGCAGAGGTTAGACAAGATTAAGAAAATAAAAGTAGGCATTTATTGAAGTATGGGGAGGCAGCTGGGCAGTGGAGCAGGGAGTAGTGTGGAGATGATGGATGGTCCAGACATCCTGGCTCTTGTGGGGAAGAAACCATGGGAAGCTCAAACAGAAATGTAAGGGGGGAAGCAAAAAGGAATGTAGCGCTTTACGTAAGTCATGTAAGACTGCAGGTGCTTGGGGTTAAGTAATGTAGCTAAGAAACATTAGGAATGTGATTACTGCTTGGCAATGGAAAATTTTATCTAAAGCTGTTAGGCTATATATACCCAGCTGTAGAGATAATAGACAACTTCATGGCTTCGGTGTATCAACAATAAACAACTTCTTGCTGACACCTACGTGGAGTCCTGTCTCTCAGTCACTGACATCAAAGGCCTTCAATGGGGACACCATGGGTAGACAGAAACCTCCCAGAGGCTACACCCAAGATGGACGATGGTCACAAGTTTTTCATACAGTTATAATTTTGGTCCATTTACATATCAGAGGTTAATCCTCCAATTACAGCTTCAGGTAATGAAGTAATTTACTCCCAGTTTGCTCCTCCCCAACTCACTTTTTGGGACCTGAGACAGTAGGGTGTCCTTGAGTTTAAGGCCTAGAGAAATTGTTTTGTCTGAATAAAATGAGAGAACAGTAACGGACAGGCTACTGGAGTTTTAGAGTTATACCCTAAAGCAATACAGGATCGAAAAAATGTAAAAGCTGAATCCTAAGGCATCACTGTCCCTTCTCTGGACCCACCTTAAAGCGCCATTTCTGGGCATAGAGCAGAAAATAAGGAAATAGAGTATCATCATAAAATCATCCCTACACCCTGTTACCTTGCAAATAGCACACTGATCTTTTCCTAATGGTCATCATTGAAAATGTCTTCAACATGTTCTGCCTCTTCCCCAACAGCTCCCCTGTCTCCTCTGCGACCCATTAGAGCAGCCATCATTAGTTCTCCATCTTCGCCTCCCCAAGCCAACCTTGTGTTATTACATAATTTCCATGCAGTTTCTAACAATTTATTTATGTTTCTGGAGTCCTCTGCCCCCAGTCTCTCTAACTTCCTCGTAATGTCTAGAGCCAATTGTCCCATAATTGTGGCTGCCATTTGTAACACATGTCCTTCTCTGTCAGGGTCCATGTTAGCAAATTTCCTATCTGTATCCATTCAGCATTGATGGCAATTGGAAGGAGACTTATTCTTTCCTTGGATTACGTGGTACGATTCTGACATAATTATAGCCTTTGGAATTACATGTTTCATACGAAAATGGTTAATCTCTGATATCTAGTCAAAAGATCCCTGTGTCCTGGTTGGTTGTGAAAGGAATGAGAAGGAGGTGTCTTTACAAACAAACAGTGGGCCTCCTGGTGAATAAAGCCAGATACTGAGAGGGGAAAGAAGCAATGCAGTGAATCATAAATTCCAGAGGAATTCCACTAATTGACACAGACTGTTATTCACTGAAGGCCGTACTAAATCCCTGGATTTAAAGAAAAATAACAGAGACACAAGGAAGAAGGAAAGTGGGGGCAGGAACACATTAGAAGGGGGTCTGTAGTAGGTGATGGCGGAAGTCTGTACCTGTCAAGTACCTCAGCCAATGGGAAAAGAGAGAAGGAAATGCAGCCAGGAAGTGAGGATAAAAAGGAGGCTGCAACCTCCAACAACTTGAGAGACCCCATGGGAAATGCCTATGTGCAGTAATCCGTGGCTCTCTGGGCTTTGTATGGGTTCTTTCCAGCTAGCTCGAACCCAAGCCCACACGGCCTTGCATGGACAGAAAGTAAGAGACGAGAAGCGCTCTTCTTCACGTGGGGACAAGAGTCCTGTTTATTGGCTTGGGATGGGACGCTCTGCTTCCGGCGACCACCCAGGCAGAAAAGAGAGCGAACCACACCTGCAGTGGGGTTTTATACCCGAGGGGATGGGGGTGGGGAAAGAGGACCCAGTCAATGGGATAACACTGGGGAGGGGCGAGGGGAGGGGTACCCATGGGACAGACCACCAGGTGTGTAGAAAGGGGTGCATGTGGGAGAGACAATGTGATGAGAAAGGGAGAATAATCTACATGACATACCATACTCAGGAGAAACTTCCCATCACCCAGTGCAAAACAACTACTAAAGAAACTATTTAGTGCAATACAACACCTATGACCTTTCTCTTTATTCAAATAAAGCAGCTGGACTCCTCTGTCTCCTTTTTGGACATGAACCTCTGGTGTTTGTGGATTAATTTTCGTGACAGTTGGTATCCAGTCTTGGATCACCAGGTGGAAAACATTGATCTGCTTTTCCTGGTTGCACATATTGAGCCTGAACTCATTCTACCTCTTCCTTTGACTTTGCTGTCACCATTGTCTTCTCATCTACATTCAGCAGTGAATCTAAAACCACCTGAATATCATTCCAATCGGGACTCTGGATCCATACAATTGTCTCAAATGCCTTACTTGCCTTCTCGGGATTTTCCCTTTAAGTCCCTACTAAGTCCTTCCAGGACCTCAACTTGATTCTGACAAAGGCATCGTTTCCAGGACCAGTCCATCTGTACCTACCTGAGAGGAGCTTCAATTGCCCCCTTTCCTCATCTTTTCTCTCTCCTCCTGAGCATATTCTTCCTGCCACTGGCCTAAATTCCTCTGATTCTGTGTCTGCCCTGCTTCCTCTTCATCCGCAGGTTCGGGGACCTACCAATATTTTGAAATCTTCTTCTTCTCCTGTTGTGGGTTTGGGTTTTTTCAGGGAATTTTGTCCCATTTGTTATCTGGAAGAAAGACACTGTGAGGGATGGAGGTTATCCAGGAGATAAATTGGGGGCAATTAGAAAAGAAAAAAATGGCCAAACACTCACATACCACTGTAGTGGCTTGGCCAGGGGAACAAGAGTTTAGGAGTCATGCCAGGGGAAGGAGGAGTAGGTTCTTCAGGAGTTGTGGCATAATACCATGATTTGTACTGAGGTGGACTCTGTCTGGGATGTGGGGGCTGGTTTATGACCGCTTTTTTGGCTCAGCAGTTGAGGATAGTGGTCGTATATGCTACAGACAGCATTTGGTTCCTGCAGGGACATTGCTACAGTTTCGCTCTCCGCCCTGGGTCTGCCCTACTCCACTGCTTCAGCCCACTGCTCAGGGATCCTTGCACAGTTTAGCCCCTGTCCTGGTTCAAAATGGGAGGAAATTCAGGGAAGTGATGCAAAGTTTCTAAAATGGAACAAGTAGCAGAAGCAGGGTTGTTTTTCAAAGAAATTTTTATATTAGTGCTTGTCATACGGAAAAAAGAGCTGATGTCGGTACTAGGGAATTGATCTTGTATATTACTGGTTAGGAGACATTTGTACATTTATGCTATTGACTATCCCGACTCACACTATTCTAACCTGATAGTGAAGATATTATAAAGCTATGTATGCTTTTAATAAATCTTTCTGAATGCAACACATCTGGGGACTGTGCATCATTTATATGTTGCAAATGGTGTTCAAACGGCATTACAATCTCCTAAAGCGATCCTAGACTTGCAATGTATCTGAACCATACCTTGAAGGTGGGCATCAGGGATCATTGAGGAAGTCCTATCACCGCTGGCTAAGGAGCAGGCTAGCCTTGTGAGCAGTCAGGAAATTTCCCCATCACATGGACACCAATATAACTAAACTGGAAGCTTTCTGTAAACACTGTTTATTGCATATAGTGAGAGAACACTGCTTTGAAATTCAGGAGTGAAAAATCCTACAGCTTCTTATCTGGGTGAAAACTTTCTCTCCTTGGTATCCCTCTTGTGGAATCCTTCGAACCCCTCACGGAAATTCCCAGGGCCTTGCCCTGCAAGAATATACCACAGAGTCTCCACCTAGGCTGAATGGAAAGATTTCCTCCATGAAACCTTCCCAACACTAAGATGCACCCCAGTTACTTTCCCCATATGTCCCAAATGCTGGTGGTTTGTTCTTTCCCTGTTTCCTCATTGGTTATGGTATCCCTGGTGGCCGGCCCCGTCTTCCCTGTAGGGCAATGCCTTTGTCCTGCCCTTGTTACCACCCCCATGCCCTCAGATCATTGTCTGCTCACCCCCACTTAACCTTGGGCACACCACACGGCCAGGTCTTTTGTCCCTGATTTCCCATTGGCGTACTAGAATGAACCTTCACTGGAATTTATCATACAAAAGGCCCCTCTTGCCTCTCATCACTGAGAGTGAAGTGTGAGTGTGGTGTGTGCACTTGACTGCTTTGCCTGAATGCCTCCCCAAGCGGCCTTTCCACAGGAGATGCTCATTGGGAAATAGCCAGAAGTATCTGCCATCTAAATCCCCGCACTTCTACAGGCAGGGACTCATTCCACTGTCCCAGGTTGCTCCAAATCCAGTCCAACCTGGTCTGGAACACTTCCAGGGATCCAGGGGCAGCCACAGCTCCTCTGGGCACCCTGTGCCAGTCCCTGGCTGTTCCTCAGCCTGTGAGCTGTACCTGGCAGAAGCTCTGTGGCCACACACCATTGATTTGGGGAAGAACAAGTGGATTTGAGGGAATGTGCAGGAGGCAGCATGTCCCCAACAGGGAAGGAGTCTGTCCTTGGAGAGGAGCTGGTGTCCCTGGAGCTGACAGAGCAGGAGCAGAGGGGCTTCATGCAGGGTGATCTCCAGCCTTCTCCAGCCCTGGGTGGGTCACTCCTGCCATGGAGTCAGGAGTGCAGATGGTTTCAGTTTGCAGTGGGCACGTTCCTGCTGGCTGGGGTGAGGCAGGAGTGTGCTCCTGCTGTGCCAGGCTGGCAGGGACAGAGAGGGAATGGTTCTCTGGCTGCTCCTGAAGGGACACTGAGGAGCTCCTGAGCCTGAGGAAGCCGTGCAGCACAAGGTGCAGTGCTGGCAGAGAGGGGGTCATGGTTTAATGGTGCTGGATGAGATTTCCTGGGTGTGCTGGTGCCAGTGGTGGACATGAGCCTGAGTGTGTCAGAGAGGAATGGCCCCTGGGCTGTGCCAGGTCTGTGGTGGCAGCAGGGCCAGGGCAGTGCCCGTCCCCTGTGCTGGCACTGCTGGGGCGCCTCCGGTGCTGGGGGCAGCTCTGGGCCCCTCCTAACAGTGGGGGGCTGGAGCGTGTCCAGGGAAGGGAATGGAGTGGGAAGGGAATGGAGCCCCAGGAGGGGTTGAGGGAGCTGGGAAGGGGCTCAGCCTGGAGAAAAGGAGGCTCAGGGGGGACCTTGTGGCTCTGCACAAGTCCCTGACAGGAGGGGCCAGCCAGGGGACAGGGACAGGACAAGGGGAAATGGCCTCAGGCTGGGCCAGGGCAGGCTCAGGCTGGATGTTGGGAACAATTCCCACCTGGAAAGGGCTGTCCTGCCCTGGCACAGCTGCCCAGGCAGGGGTGGCATCCCCACCCCTGGAGAGATTTAAAAGCCCTGTGGATGTGGCACTTGGGGACATGGGGCAGTGCTGGGGATGGTCTGAGATCCCTTTTCCAGCCTCACTGACTCTATACTTTAAATCTTGTGTGTTCCAGCTGCCCACCTCTGTGCCACACGCTCTGAGAACAGGCAGGATTTGAAGTGTGACTCAAGGAACAGCTCTCAGCACCTGAGTTCCCTGAGCACACCCCCATCTCCCGAGGAGCAGCAGGAGGGCTCTGGATGGCCGTGCCCAGCTGAGCTCCTCCCTGTGCTGCATCACCCTCAGGGAGGTGAAGTCCTCAGACAGAGCCATGGCACCTTCTCCAAGAGCCTCAGCTGACTGCAAAACCATGGAATGGTTTGGGTTAAAGCCCATCCAGTGCCACCCCCTGGCACAGGCAGGGACATTTCCACTGTCCCAGCCTGCTCCAAGCCCCGTCCAACCTGGCCTTGGGCACTGCCAGGGATGAGGATGGAGATTATTGTTGGATTATCCAGTCTGCAAATCTGTCAGCTATAAATGAAGTCACTGTACCACCAAAACAGAGTTCAGCTTTTGTTTGGGTTTTATGTTTTAGTAAGGTGAGGAGTCAAGGCTTTTCCTGCCAGCTGAGTAATTTTGTGTAATCCATGTGTTCCTCCACAGGTACCCACAGAGCTGGAATCCAGCAGTGCCAGTGTCCCAGGCCTGGGGTTTGCTATTGCCCCTCCAAAATAAATTACCCTGAGCTTGTGCTTCCAAAACCTCTCACACCAAGTGAAATCCTTGTCGCAGCAAAGTCCCAGCACCCAATGCTGGGGACAACACCTGGAAAAATTAACATTGAGACCTCGTCCTGTGCTGAATGAAGGAGGCAGAAAACAGCTCCTAGAAAACCTCAGGAAAGCAGTGCTGGCACTAAAGGTGTAGGTTTGGGATGGTGCTCATCCACACTGTGCAGCTCTGAGTCCCTCACAGGAGAAATGTTTTGAAAGACTTAAGTAGTAACTGAGATCATTAAGAGCTTAATTAAAAGCAGAACTCTCAGCTCTTGCCTGATGAGCTTGTGCTGGGCTTTCCTTGGAAAGAGAAAGTGGATTTGCTGCTGAAGCTTTCTTATGAAATAATTAATAATTATCTTAACTGATAACCAAGGTTAATGGCTGCTGCCCTGAGTAAATGACACTCTGAGGCACTAAAGGCTCTTTGCAAGAACTTAATCTCTTCTAAGAGTTTAGAGTTCTGCACTTATTTGGAAAGTTTGGTTCTGGGAGGGCTTGGAGGACATCAGGAGGAAATTCTTCCTGGAAAGGGTGGTCAGCCTTGGAAAGGGATGGAATCCCCATCCCTGCAGGTGTCCAGGACATTCCTGGATGTGGCACTCAGTGCCCTGGGCACTGGGCACAGCTTGGACTCCATGGTGCTGGGGATCTTTTCCAAACCCAGAGACTCCATCTCTCCCAACTCTTGGGGGACCTCAGCATGAAATTGCTGAGTTTAGAAAGACCAGACAAATCTTTCCACCCCCAAGTCAATTTGGCAATTTTAAAAGCTCCCAGGGTTAATTATTGCTGCTGTTGTCAGTTCTCTTTACTGCATTTTTGTTATTTAAATGAAGGTGTTTTGGGGCTGGTTCCTGGGCCCTGTGTAAGCTCTAAGCACACCTGGGGGATCCCAGCTCCACAGTGACTCCAGCTGTGGCACAGCCTGTGCTCCTGGGATTGCTGTGAGTCCTGGCTCTGTTCCTGCACACTTTGTGAATGGGAGAGTTGTTAATTCAGTGAAACAGCAGCACTTTCCTTCTGCCTGCCCAGTTTCCTCACTCAACACAAGAATTTCCAAAAAAGTGAGGCAGCAAGGACAAGGTTTACACTTTCCTGTGGCTATTCAAGCCCTTCCTTGAGCTGGACAGGGGTAGGGAGGTGTTCCAGGCCAGGCTGGACAGGCCTTGAAGCAATCTGGGGTAGTGGAAGGTGTCCCTGCATGGCATGGAGCTGAGCTTTAAGGTCTGCTGGTTTTCAGCTTCCTTTTTCTACCTCTGTTGAGGTCAGGATTGAAGGCAGTCCAGAGGATGGCTCACATTCAGACTCAGGTGTTTATTATTTCTTACCTGTGTTACAGTCTCACAGCAGTGAGCTCTGTAACAGGGCACAAAATGGCCAACTGTCTCTTGGTACAGGGTCTTTTAAAGCTAAACTATCCAATTAATAAATGACACCTAAATTATTTTCACTTTTAACTCAATAACTAATCAGTCAAAGTCTGCAGGGTGGGCTTTTCTGTCCAGTTACAAAATACCACCCAAACCCATGGAGAAGAAGGAAGAAGGTGAAGAACAACCAGCCTTCAGCCTAAAACCTCCATCTTGCTCAATATAAATTCCTATATTCTAAAACCCCAAACTCTAGAAAATTTCCACCCTGTGATATCACACATTTCTAACCAACTCCACACCCACAATCCCAGTGCTCTCAATCAATTCTGGAAGTTTCTCCATGGCCTCAGGAGGGGGGTCTCTCCTGGGGGTCAGAGTCTGTCAGCACAGAAAATCTGAAATTCTCAGCACCCAGAACTTCCAACCCAAACCAATCCCTGATCCCTTCTATGGTTACACTGCTCAATTCCTGCAGCCCCTCCCAGCCCCTTGGGGTGTCTCCTTTGCCTCATCCATGGGAGATGAGAAAGGAACAGGCCTCCATCAACCAGTGCCACTTGTAAAATCACAACTCTCTGAAAGGGCATTCAGGAAAGAGAATCTGAAGCTATTCCTGGCCTCATCCTTTGACAAATGCTTCAGGGAAAGCTTGAGATGTATTAGGGAGCCAAACTCAGGTAATGTGGGAGGAGTGTGAAGCATTAGGCTGGCTGGGACAAGCCTGGGCACTCATGGCAATTCCTCCTGCAATCAGGCTTTGCCACCTCTGGCAGCCAGCACAGCACCCAACTGCAGAGGGGAGGAACTGCCAGAATGGGGCTGCAAAGGGAGATGGAACCCCCACTGTCCTCTCCCAAACCCAAAACTTCTCTAACAGGAGCACCTCTGACCATCAGAGCCTTGGGAGCTCTTCTTTCTCAGGAGAAAGTTCCAATAAAACAGCATTAGGGGTCACTAGGCAGTCCCAAAACTTCTCTAACAGGAGCACCTCTGACCATCAGAGCCTTGGGAGCTCTTCTTTCTCAGGAGAAAGTTCCAAT
>JAWWMQ010000105.1:6194098-6208065 GCA_035047885.1 Chlorospingus flavigularis
AAAGAGATGACAAACTCAGAAAATACAGAAATTTTCCCCTTCATGGGAAAAATTCCTCTTCCTGCCTACCTGGTGAGAGGAACAGCAGATTTGTCTTTACAAACAAGCTGTGGGGCTGCTGGTGGATAAAACCAGCACTGGGAGATAAAAGAAACAATGGGAAGGATTCCACTGATTGATGAATAGAAAAAGAGATTTGCTTTTACAAACAAACTTTAGGTTTGCTGATAAAGGAAATTAGACATTGAAAGATGAAAGAAACAATGGGGGAAACCCCTGAATTCCATAAGAATTAAAAATTAAAAGGAAGGGTTATACATTAGAGGGGAATCTTTGGGATCAGGCGTACTGGGGAGTCTGAACCTCTCAAGTACCTCAGCCAATGGGGAAAACCCCCTAAATTCCATAAGAATTAAAAATTAAAAGGGAGGGTTATACATTAGAGGAGAATCTTTGGTATCAGGTGTTCTGGGGAGTCTGAACTTCTCAAGTACCTCAGAAATGGGGAAAAACCCCTTAACTCCTTAAGAATTAAAAATTAAAAGGGAGGGTTGTACATTAGAGGGGAATTTTTGGTATCAGGCATTTTGGGAAGTCTGAACCTCTCAAGTACCTCAGAAACAGGGAAAGAGAGAAGGGAAATGTGGCTGGAAATTGGGATAAAAAGGAGGCTGCATCCTCCAAACATTGGAGAGACCCCAGGGGATGCCCCATGGCTCTGCCTTTATTGGAAAAAAGCCAAAGCACTCCTCTATCTCCTTTTTGGCCATCAACCTCTGGTGTTAGTGGGTTTATTTTCCTAGCACTGGGAGTGCCACCCTCCCAGTGCAGGAAGAGGGGCTGTGCTGCCCATGGCAGGTTTTCATTTCCCCACGTGTGGCGATGCTATCGCGGCTCTCACGGCGTGCTGGGCACGTGCCTTATCAGCCTGCCCGTGCAAAAAGCAATATCAATTTGGTGGCGTTGAGGGCTGCAGCGAGAACAATGAGCTGTGCATTGTTGAACAAGGCAGCAGCCCCGTGCTGTACAAGTGGAACAAGTGTAATCGCTGACACAGGCTCTGAGCATAATTACAGCTCAGCAGCGAGCACAGGAACCTTCCCTGCCTCGCCTGGGCAGGGCTGTGTTTTATAAATCCTGTCCTCAGTGAGAGGAACGGCCTCAAACTGCGCCAGGGGAGGTTCAGGCTGGGTATCATGAGGAATTTCCTCATGGAAAAGCTGCCCAAAGGGGTTTGGAGTGTGTCACCCTGGTTTTTTAAGATTTTCTAAGCCTTCTGATGTTGACGTTCTTGTAGTGAATTTTCTCACACACTTTCTGTAAATAACTCATTGTTTTGCATTCCTTTATGGAGGAGGAGAAATCTGATGGGCTGTTGGTTTGTGCAGTGTCATTGGAGAGGTGGCACTGTCACCCTCCAATCCAGGATCACTTTTGGAAATCTATAAGAGTTGGAATCAGAAAATAAACTTCCCTTTTTTCTTCACCTTGAGAACAGGGGTGTGCGCATGTGTTCTTTCGTGTCCTATAGCGACAGGGCTGAGCATTCCCACCTCAGCATCCCCTCCAGGGACATTCTGCTGCTCTCTCAGGTGTTTCCTGCAGAGCCTGGCACTGCTGGGTCTCTCCCAGCTCCATCGTGCCCACGGTGGCACCTCCAGCTTTGGGAATATTGCCCAGAGCTGCCTCTGATGGGGCACAGGTGGGACACACATGTTCCTCCAGCTTTGGGAATATTGCCCGGAGCTGCCTCTGTACTGAGGGGGCACAGGTAGGGCACACACACACACACATCCTCCAGGTCCCACCCAGCTCTGCTGGTCACTCCTGGGTTTATTTCCTGCAAACAGAGATCTGTATTCCCCTGGTTCTTCTGAGCAGCAGGGATTTCACTGCCAGGCACCTTCCCCTGCCCCGTGGCTGCTGCAGCTCAGGTGTCAGCCTGTCAGGGATGTGAGCCAACACCTCTGCATCCCCACATCAGCAGCTGTGCCCTTCTCCTGCTCCAGAACCCTTTCTGTGCCTTTCTGAGCCCCTCTGTGCCTTTCTGTGCCTCTCTGTGCCTTTCTGTGCCTCTTTCTGCGTTTCTGACCCTTTCTGTGCCTTTCTGACCCTTTCTGTACCTTTCTGAGCCTTTTTGTGCCCTTCTGTGCCTTTCTCTGCCTTTCTGAGCCTCTCTGTGCCTGTCTGAGCCTTTCTGAACCTTTTTGTGCCCTTTTGAGCCCTCCTGTATCTTTCTGAGCCTTTCTGTGCCCTTCTGAGTATCTCTGTGCCTTTCTGAGCCTTTCTGAATCTCTCTGTGCCTTTCTGACCCTTTCAGTACCTTTCTGAGCCTTTCTGTGCCCTTCTGAGCCTCTCTGTGCCTTTCTGTGCCCTTCTGAGCCTTTCTCTCCCTTTCTGAGCATTTCTGTGCCCTTCTGTGTCTTTCTCAGCCTCTCTGTGCCTCTCTGTGCCTCTCTGTGCCCTTCTGAGCCTTTCTGACCCTCTGACCCTCTCTGAGCCTCTCTTACCCTCTCCGAGCCTGGGAACCCGGGCAGGGCCAGCTCCCCTCGCCACCCAGAGAGAAGCAGCCCAGAAAGGATCTGGGATGTGCTCCAGGTCACAGAGCAGAGCAGTGGCCAGGAACAGGAGCCAGCTCCCACTTCCCTTCCCAGAGCCTGTCCCCTGTGTCCCCCCCGGGCTGCCTTTAATCACCAGAGCCTGTTTGTTTTCCTGGCCCTGCATTCCTCACCCACACGACATCGGATCCTCTCTGCCCTGCTGGGCCAGGTGGGTGGACAGCAAGCAGAAAATCCTCTCTTTTTTTTTGAGGAAGAAAATTCTGCAAACCTTTTCCAAACCTCCTTGCGGACGCCAGCACTGGGAATTTCCTCGGGGGTTTTGTCCCACTCAGCAATGAGAAAATCCTCTCTTTTTTTGAGAAAGAGAATTCTCCAAGCCTCCTTGTGGACTCCAGCACTGGGAATTTCCTCGAGGGGTTTTGTGACCCCTTATCCCACTCAGCAAGGAGAAAATCCTCTCTTTTTTTGAGAAAGAGAATTTTCCAAGCCTTTTCCAAGCTTTCTGCTGGACCCCAGCACTGGGAATTTCCTTGAGGGGGTTTTGTGACCCCTTGTCCCACTCAGCAAGAATAAAATCCTCTCCTTTTTTGAGAAAGGTAATTCTCCAAGCCTCGTGCTGGACCCCAGCACTGGGAATTTCCCGGTGGGGTTTTTGTGCCCCCCTGTCCCTCTCAGCCTCCCCTGGCCAGGGGAAAGAGGAGCTGCAGAGGGTTTCACCCCGAGCTGGCAGGCAGGAGCTGCAGGGCAGCGTGTGAAGGACTCTGAGGAGGGGCTGGGATGTGCAGAGTTACCAGAGTGTGCTCTTGAACAGCACTTAATTAATGAATTACAGGTACAGGATCACCCCGGAGAGGGGAGGACGCCCTGGCAGTGCTGCTGTCCCCAGCCACGGGTGCCCACACCGAGCAGACCCCACAAAGGAAACCCAGAGCGGGCCCGGCTGAGCTGAACTTTAGCTCCGAGCCCGGTGCCACATTGCCATGGCAACAGCAGGGCCGTGCTGGGCAGGGCCTGAGCGCTCTGCGGCCTCATCTGGGTAATGTCAGACCCAGCACGTCCCTCTGTCCGTCCTGGAGTGCCCAAACCCCTGCCAGGGGCTCAGAGACCCAGGCACAGAGCCCAGAATGCCCCTGTGTGGGTTTGATTGTGACCCATGGAGAAAGGTGCCAACCTGAGATCAAGATCTGCAAGCCACGACAAATTAAGTAGAATAACAGTGAATTTAGCACCAGGTGAAAAATAGGTTTTGGGGTTTTTAGAATGGAGGTTCAGGCGGCAAGATGGAGGGAACTGGGTGTGTCCAGCCAGACAAATTAAGTAGAATGATAGTGAAGTTATCACAAGGTGGAGAAGTAGATTTGGGGGTTTTTAGAATGGGGGCTCAGGGGGCAAGATGGAGGAATCTGGGCATGTCCAGCCTTTCTCCTTCTTCTTCTTGGCCTCCATCTTCTGCTGTGATAGTGGCGCTTTGGGATTGGTTTAGAGTAGAGCTCACTGTCTAACATAGGTGATGGGTATTGGGAAGGAATTGTAAACATTGTACACGTAGTTTTTAGTATAAAAAGAGAACACCACGCCGGGGCAGGCAGAGTGGCTAGACTGTCTTGCTGAGTGGGCCTTGGTGGGACAGGAGAAAGAATTTTATAGATAAGAAACAATAAACAACCTTGAGACCGAGAAATGAAGAGTTCTGACTCCTTCTTCAACTGCTGGGCTGGGAAAAGAGAATTTCTGACATTTCTTAGGGTCAGTCTGACAAGCGAGAAATCCCCACAGGTTAAAGCATCACTTTCCCATAGAATCACTGAGGCTGGAAAGGCCCTGTGAGACCATTGAATCCAACCTGTGCCCAGCCCAGAGCCCTGAGTGCCACCTGCAGCCCTTCTCTGGGCACCTCCAGGGATGGGCACTCCAAACCTCCCTGGAGATCTTCACCGACCCCAAAACCTCCTGTGATGGGATGGGGACATGGGAGGGGATATTTGGAGACCCAGAGGCATTCAGGGAGTCCTGCACCCTCTCCCTGACAGATTTGGGTTTGTGAAATCTCTCTGGTGCTTGGAGGGGCTGAGCGAGGATGAGGATGAGGATGAGGATGAGGATGAGGATGAGGATGAGGATGAGGATGAGGATGAGGATGGAGCACAGTCACACCTGGGTGGCTCTGTTGTGGCAGCAGGAGCAGGAGCTGGGGGCAGCAGCTTTGAAGCTGCCTCAGAGGTGTGTGGATCCCCCAGGGATGGGCTCCCACAGGTGCTCCCTTTGTCCCATCAGCTGCCACGCCTTGGCACCAAATCAAAGCTTTTCCAGAGCTCACTTTTGTATCCTCTAACTGCCTGATCCCAGTGTGGCCAGTGGGGAATTCAGGCCAGAATTGCCTTTGTACAGCAGGGAAACTCCACATTTTCCTGAGAAAACCTCCAATCCTGGTGCTCTCAAAGCCAATAAATTGGATTTGTCTCCTTACAGCAGCCCGTGGCAGTTAATTGCAAGTTTTCCTCGCAGGCTGCAAGCGGTGGAATCTCGCTCCAAAAGGCATTTCTGATCTTGGGTGCTCTGTAAATATTTATGTTCTTTCAGTGGAGGAATGCCTCGCAATCAGACAAACCACACAAAGGCAAATGAACTCATCAAAAGAAACCACAACTGAAATGTAAATATCATAAAAAAGGGAGAGAAAAAAGCCTCTCTTCTGAGAGAACTCCCAGCCCAGGTGGTGCTGTGGGTTTTCCTCAAGGGAGGATTTTTTTTTTAACCTGCAGGTGCTTCCAGATGATGAACAGGATGGGAAACCTGGCCCAGTCCACCTTAAATCAGAGGATTTAATGGAATTGCAGTGTTTTGTCAGGCTCAAAGGCTGTAATTACTGACCAGGAATAATCACCACTCCCACTCCAACACTCCAACTTTCACCCGTGCCTTTGGTGAATTCCAGACCTTCTCTGAGCCAAATATTTTGCCTCCTAATCACAGTTTACACCCTTTATTCCCAAACATCAGGTAGCAGCAGGACGGGAGAGCCTGTGTTTTGTCAGTTAAAGGTTTCTTTATTTCAGCCTTGTTTTTTAGCACTATCAGCTAATCCCCAGCACCAAAACAACGTTGGAACTTTGTCAGGAGTTTGCTGCTGATATCCAGGAATATAATTGCATTTATTTATCTCCCACCTCCAAATTTTAATGGATTTTTTTTTTTTCCCCTCACAGATAACAACAAGGACACAATGGGCCATAGATAGGCTGTAAATGTAAAATCTCAGTTTTCTTCTTTCTTTTGAGCTCCTCTTGGGACAGATGCAAGCAGCAAGCAGGACCAGGAGTTTTACTGCCAGGATGCAGCTTGCTTGTAACAAATCCTGGACTTTTCCTCTGTCACTTTCTGCTGGGAGAGAGAAACTTTCCATTTTTAATTCCATTCTGGGCTTCTATTGTTTTTTGGGTTTTTTTTATTGGTTTTTCTGGAAAGTAAGACAACTCAGTCAGGGAATGTTCAAATGGAAATTATTCTTGCAGAAAGTCTTGCAGATTTGCAGGAGGTTAAACCAAGGAAAATTGGGAGCCATTATCTTCCCAAAGGCAGAAAATGTGTTGCCTGAATTAATGGCTGATTTCAGGAATACACTCAGAACGCCATCCATCAGAAATGAGGTGCTGAATTACCAGCAATAGCCCCGTTCCTTATTAAACACTTTGGTTAATTAGTCTGGGAACATTTCACAGGCTGGGGCTCTGTGAAGAGCTGCAGAAGGTCAGAGCAGAAGGCAGCAGGCGATGGATTAGTGAGCACCAGGACTCAGCAGCTCTGAAATCCCCCTGCCTGAGCTCCCAGCCCCGCTTTATCCACCTGTAACCACATAAATAGAAGTGAATAATGATTATTGTGGCCAGGAGACCACGACGATTGTTCTTTCTGAGGAGGTTGAAGCTGCCAGTCTGAGCTGAGAACCACCTGCCCTGAATTTGTGTGAATTCACAGCAGAACCACGTTCTGTGCAGGTAAATCTGTGCAGGATTTACCCTGCAGTGGGACAGGGAGCCCACACTGCAAACCACAAACCAGGGGGAAGAATAAATGCAGAATAAAGGCAATTCTACATTTCTAAATGCAGAATAACGGCAATTCTAAAGGGTTTGGAGCTGTGGGTTCTCCCAGGTGAAGCTCCCAGCAGAAGGACAGAACCTTTCCCAGCCTGCAGAGTTTTGGTGGTGCTGGCAGTGCCACCTCTTGCTTCCATCTGTCCCCCTGATGGAGCACAGCCGCCGCTCCTCCCTCCCTGAGCCTCTGCCATAAATTAATGGCATTAGAGCTCCCCTCATGTCCTGCATGAGCAGGGTGGTGCTGATCCCTTCCCCTGGCAGGGGCCCAGGGCAGGTAATTACCCTGAGCCTCCCTGTGAGCCCTGAGCAGTGTGGGGCTGCTGGCAGCTCTCAGTGCCAAACACAAACCCCACACCCTGGAGGGTTTCCCCCTTTCCTGCTGTAAAAACATCCTTGAGTTCTTTGGTTTTTTTGCCATCTTCGCTGAAGGATCAGTATTGCAGGGAGGGATGTGCTGGAGCCCCCATCTGGGGTTTGTTTACGTCCAGCTCTGCCCTGACAAGGGCACTTTGTGCTGCTGGGGATGGAGGGGGACAGCAGGGAAAATGATGCCTCTATTCATGGGGAAGCACCAATTTCCAACTGGCATTTTGTCCCAAAAAGGCCAGAAATACAAAATTACTCCTCAGCTAGGAAAGTAGAAACCAGGTCTTGATGTACAAAGGATTGTTATGCAAAAACCCCCAACCCTGGGGCTGCATAATGGAAAAAATAGGGTGAGTTGTACTTTTACCTTAAATGGAGCAGATAGCAAACTAAAATTCCAGGGACAAATTCCATAATAATTTATTGCTGAAAATGATAATTTTTGCCTTGTGAAGTCAGGAAAGAGTGAGGGAAAAAACCCAACAGTCCCAGGTAACAAAGTTGTCACCTGGCTGATCAGAAATGTGATTCTCCCCCAGTTCTAGAGGGGTGCCCCATGTCAGCCCAGCTCACCTCACCCTGTGTGTGCCTTAAATGAGCTGGAAACACAGCACAGAAACATGAAACAGAATCTTCTGCTATTGGATTTTCCTTTGCTTTGCTCCATTTGTGCTGTGATTTATATGGAGAGCACAATTTGGAGGATTGCATTGTGCCAGCAGTGAGACCACACTCCCTTTATGCCAAGATGAATTATTCTGCAGCTTTCCCATGCTGCTCAATCATAAACAGGGGCAATGGGCAGAAGATGAACCTGTGATTAAGCAGGATTTTCTTTTTCAGGTAGATTTCCCAATTCTGGAATATTTTTTGATTATCTCATAGAAAATGTTTCCAGGAAAAAACCATTTCTCACATATCCATCTTCAATGGTGTGAACAACTTCCCAGACATTGCACAGAGTTTAAGGAGAGTGGGAGGAGGAAGAGCCCCAGAAAAAAAGGAGTTCATGGAGTTTAAAAATGCAATTTACGTGTTCAACAAGAGTCCTGCAGCAAGATGCACGTTCCACATGCATCTTAAAGCTCCTACAAATAAACAGCTCCACTCCCTCTGCTGCATATTTTGATCTTGGGAGCAAAAATAGGAAATACCAGCCTGACACTAGGACTGGATCCTTTCCCTGCAGGGCCAGAAGGGTCTTTTGTGGTGGGATTATTTCAGAAGGGAGGCTTGGTCAGACACCCAAGATGGAAATTTGAAATATTGCAAGTGATTTGAAATACTGAAAGTGATTTGAAATACTGAAAATGATTTGAAATATTGCAAGTGATTTGAAATACTGAAAAAATTTCCTCCAGTGCAGTAGCTCTGTTAAGTGTTTGACTGTTTCCAAGATAAAAGCTGCTCCCAGAGTTAACCCCAGCTCAAAGGGCTGTGTTTAATGGCCTGGTGCTGTGGTGGCTCTGAGTCCCAGCCACGCTGGGAATGGAGTGCAGTGTGGATATTGATTAGCCCTGGAATTGTGACTCATTTCCCCCGATCCACTGCTGAGTGCTGGCGTGCCCAAGGGGCTGGTTTAGGCTTCAAAAACACAAAAGGAGTGTGGGCTGTGGAATGGCAGTGACTTTCATTCAGAAAAACATCTTTGCAGAATGGCTTGGCTCTGAGAAGGAAAATATTTACATCCCTTCTAATCTGGAACTGGAATAACAAGAAACAAAACTTGAAATGGCAAAAGAAAAGGGGGCAAGATCCCTCAGTTCCAGAGGCTTTGTGACATTAAATACACTTGAAAGGACAAATCACAGCTTAGGTGTTAATTACTCACATTGCTGCAATGGAGCTTTGGAGAAAGGCTGGAGGGACAGGGGAAGGGATATTTTGTTTTTTTGCATTTATTTCCACCCTGCTGGTCCAGGACTGGCCCTGTGCTCCATGGTTTGAGCTGAGGAGCAGGAGCTCTGGTTTCAGCTCCCTTTGGCCACAGGTTTCCTACAGACACATCACTAAATCAAAGTGTGCTCAGCTAAGGTGACTTTGCTCTGCTTTTTTGGGCTGTGTCCTCAGCAGGGGCTGTGCTGGGAAAGTAACATAGAAAATATTGTGCACCAAGTTTGGGGCTAGAGAACAATGAGGACTTGGGGAAACCAAGTTTTATAAAAGGGAAATATGAAATAATGGAGGAATGTGCTGAATTCCAGCATCTTTTCAGGGCTGCTGCTGGATTGCAGGGAAGCTGCACAAGCTGAGCTGTGTTTAGGGGTGATGATGGTTTCGTCTCCAGATTTATCACAAGTTCCAGGCCCTGGGGACCCCCCTGACTGCCCAAGGCAGTGTCTGTCCCTGTTGTCCCACCGGACTGGGATCAAAATGGCTCCAAAGAGGATCCTGAGCCTTAGCAAAGGTTTCTGTGCTGTTTTTTCCCGTTCCACAACAAGCACAGTCCCTCTCCACGAGAGGCTGGAGCAGCTGTGCAGATGGCAGACATCTGCCAGAAAAATGCATCATCCTCCATCATCTGGCACCGCTCCTGCCAGCACAGAGCCGCTGCTTTGTCACCCAACAATTCCTCATCAGGGAGGGAACCTGGGCGAGGAGAGCTAAAGCCACACCAAAGATGCTCTCCTGATCCCATCTGGGGGGTTTCAGTGGCGTTCATGCCAACCTGGGCCCTCCTCACCCAGATGTGGAGATGAAAAGCACCACATCTTTTATTGTTGAGTGCTTTACATGAAGAACCTGTCTGTGGAGCAGCATCTTGTGTTTAAATCATTTAACATCACTTTCATTCAGACTGGAGCGCAAGAGGACTAGCAGTAAAAACTGACTGTAAAAACCAAGGATAGATCCAAGAGACAGAGCTGTGAAAATCCTGGTCAGGACTGGGGTCTGGGGGTGATGCTCACCACTGAATTCAGGCCCCCAGACTGGTGATGGCAAAGATTAAATTCCAACCCTGGTGCTTTACATGAAGAACCTGTCTGTGGAGCAGCATCTTGTGTTTAAATCATTAAACATCACTTTCATTCAGACTGGAGCAGAAGAGCAGCAGCAATAAAAACTCTAAAAACCAAAGATAGATCCATGAGGCAGAACTGTGAAAATCATGGTCAGGACTGGAGGGGCAGCACTGCCCTGGGGTCTGGGGTGATGCTCACCATTGAATTCAGGCCCCTAGATGGTGATGGCAAAGATTAAATTCCAAAAGTGGTGCCCAAAGGTTTCATGGCTGAATTTCAGCATCCAGATGTGCCTGGGAAGCTGCCTCAAAACAACCTGCATGTTGTAAATCCCATCCAGGCTTTGGTAAGAAAGCAGAGGATATATTCAGTTCCAGAATTTTTGCCTCAACAGTAAGAATTTTCCAGGATCTTTTTCTTTCTCACTGCATTTCAGCACCATCTTAAGACCATTATGCAAAAATAGAAACACTCCTTTACTCATATTTTTATCCTCTCCACAATATTTTTGGAGAAATGTGAAGCTGACATAACACAGAGTCAGAGAGTGAGATTCTGTTACAAGTTTTATTCTTCTGTGCCTGAAACCCAGTCACAACCAAAGAATGTTGGGGAAACATTCAGCTCTGCTCCGGGCTGATTTAAAAATGGAATTATTCCTTTTTTTCTCTTGGAATGACTGCCTACCTGCCTGCCTGGTGGGCAATCAGCATAATCCTGTTTAGTTGCCTCTCAGCAAGAGGAAAATTAAAGCACAGTTCTGCTCCAGTGGATTCGTCTTGTGCAGCTCTGACTGGCAAGGAGCTCCCTGTGGTAAGCAGAGAGAGGAGCAAGAAGTTGTAAATTACTCTTTTTTTGTTGGTTTTTTGGACAGCTCTTTACTTTTGGGGGATGGGGAGCCTTTATTAAGCTTCCAAGTGAGTCCAGTGGTCATTGATGCTTAGAGGCAGCTCTGGGGATGGATTGCTGAGCGTGGCTCTGGCAGTGCACCCCATGTGCAGGGAATGTGGCTCCTCAGAGCTTGCACATGTGCCTGAACATTCCTGCCAGGCATATTTGTACTTCTTTTAAATCAAAGCAGGCTGAGGGATGGATTTGTTCAATTCAAACAATCCTTTATTGCTTGCTACCATGAGACACCCTCTTGTTTTAGTCTCTTCTGTGCTAATTTTGCACACGCTGGTTTTACACTTGCATTCATGCACATGATGTGATGGTGAGGCTTGGAATAAATATTATTATAAATAAAAGCAGCAACTAGAACAGCTGTTCTTTTAAAATAGCCAGGTATCAGTGATGCTGGTGTCTGTTATTTAGAGGCACTGGGTGATAGAGGTGCTTTAAATACCTTTAATATTTTAAATTAAAACAGAAACCAGTGACACCATGGGGAGAGTGGAAGAGAGCAGTCAATTAATCCTCATGTACTCTGTACACCCCTTTTAATTCCTGTGATTCTGCTCAGCTGGGAATCCTTTTCTCCTCTGAATTGAAGCACCAGAGTTGACTGGGTAGGTTAAAAATATTAAAATGAGACATTAGTGCACACTGGCAGTGTGGAATGGTTTTATTCATGAAAGCTTGCATGTTAAATGTAACATTTTATCCTCAAGGATGGAAGATTTCCTGAATTCCCACAAGTGCCAGGTGACTGCCAGGAATGCCATCAGCAGGGTGACATGTGAGCTGTGAGTCAGAGTGACAGAGCATGGCCAGGAAATGGAATATCCTTTCCCTGGCTATTTCCATGACCAACAGCTCACATCCAAATCCTGCCAGCTCTGGGCAGGAACCATCCCTGGCTGTGGGCAGCAGAACTCCAGGAGAAATCCAGCATCAAGCTGGGGGCTCCAGGTATGGACAGAAAGTCCATGAATTCCAAGTTTTGAGTGCTCAGATTCTGAATTTCTGGGCTGTAATTTCACCTCTCCAGTTCTCATGACTTCACCCTCATTCCTTGGTTTGTGACATCACCAGAGCACAGGAATATCTTTGTGAGCCACCTTGTCTAAAAAGGAAAGGGAGATACTCTTACTTTTCTGCTATATTAAGACTTTTAAAAATAATCTGTGGCAAAGACAGGGATGTTTCAAGGGACTGTCTCAGCTTTTATTGCCTGGCTGTGAAGAATATTGATTTGAGGTCATTTTGCATAGCGTTGTTATCCATCACCATAAACATGTGCAGAGCACAGAACAATCCCCCTCTGGCCAGGAGGAATTCTGAGGTGCATTCCCTCATTCTGCCGCTTTTCCAGAGCCTCCAAATAGGGGAGAGCTCTGCTTTGAGGTTTAAAAATCTGGGTCTAATATTTGTGAAATGGCTGTATAGTTAAAATTCACTTTTATTATATTTGTATAGCAGAAGTGGAATTAATTTGACAGATTCCACCGCTGCTGCTTTTAAATGTGGCAGAAAACTTCAAATTTCCTGCTCACTTTTATGCCAAGTACCCAGTGAAGTCAGGAACTGAGACTTGCACTTCAGTTATTGATTGATGGGATTTTTTCCCCTTTTTATTTTATGTATTAAATGCACAGGCATGGCCCATAAAGCTGTGTTAATGGCCACAAAAAAGGGAAATGTGTCAGGTAATGTACTTGGAGCACCTCATTCCATTTGGATATGCCTGGGACTCGTCTCCATTGGATTTTCATCATAAAAGCCACGATTTTGTTTTTAAATTACTTGGAGGCCTAAATCCAGGCTAGACACTTGGTGTCTTTGCTCTGTGAAGTATTTTGAAGAGAAAAGCTCATACATCAGGAATTCTGCTCCAGGTGAAATGGTGTCTCCAAATTCTCCTTTATTCTGCCCCATCCCTGAGCTGGAGGGGCTTTGGGGTGATTTTTCCTCTGCTGATTTCCATGTGAGTTCTTCCCCTGAAAAAACTCCCACATCAGGGACTAAAATATTGTTAAATAGGAATACAGATCTGCTGATATCTCCAACACAAACAAGCGCTCCCCCACAGCACACAACAATTCATGGTGTTTGTTGTGTGCAATATTCTCTCTTCACAGATCCTTCTGTTCCGATTTTTGGGGATGTCAGCTTGCAGGCAAGAAGAGCTGCCTTAATTGATGTGATGTTCTCTCCAAGCTATTGTTTACCACAGAGGAATATTCCTGCTTTGCAAGGGTTTGACTCTTTTGTTGATTTTATGGAGAAGACGACTGGGATTTCATGGAAACCCCTCAGTTTATAAAATTGTGTCAATAGCAGCCTGTGAACTTATTCTGGATGCTCTAAAGGTCATTTTTACAAGGTGGCAGGGACACCTCCCACTGTCCCAGGGTGCTCCAGCCTGGCCTCAACATTCCCAGGGATGGGGCAGGAATTCCTCCCCAAAATTCCATTGACACATCCCCTCTGCAGGCCTGAAAGCATCGCCCTTGTCCTGTCACCATCTGCCCATGCAAATAAAAATAAAGATGTTGTGAAACCCTGCTGTGTTCTCTTCTGGGGTTGCTCTTCTCAGGCTAAGTTCACAGAGATTTAATCGCAAAAAATTGGGTAATAATTGCTGCAAACTCAGTACCCTCCGTAATAAAAAATGTATCTAATGTGTAGAAATCAGCTAATTGTTTTCAGGCTAGAGATGTATTTCTTCCTGAAGTTTTTGTCCCAAATACTCTGAGGGCAAGGTTGGCTTTCTGCAGCAAAAAATATATATAGCATATATAAACATATATAACATACATAAATATATAACATATATAAACATATATAACACATATAAACATATATAGCATGTATATTTATATATAACATATATAAATACATACAACATAAATATATAGCATATATAAACATATATGTAGCACATATAAATATATATGCTATATAAAAATAGATATAGCATATAAAAATATATATAATCTATATAAACCTGTATAGCACATACACAATATGCACTATTTTTATACCATATAATTATACTCCATGATACAATCCGTAATTAATATGTTGTATGTCAC
>JAWWMQ010000105.1:6209516-6230385 GCA_035047885.1 Chlorospingus flavigularis
CGCGGGGCGCTGCCGTTGTGGAGCGGCCCCGGGCGCGAGCCGTGGTGCGGTGGCCCCGCCGTGGCCGCTCGGCAGCCGCCGGTCACCGCCCGGGTCGCCCCCGCCCGGCTCCGGGAGCGGCAGGTGGGCTGGGAGCGGCGGGATGGAGCGGCCACACCTGCGCCGGCCCCGCCCCAGCCAGCATCCCTGTTCCGAGCTGTATCCTTGTGCTATCCATCCATCCATCCCTGCTCCGAGCTGCATCCCTGTGTGCTCCATCCCTGCTCCGAGCCGCATCCCTGTGTGCTCCATCCCTGCTCCGAGCCGCATCCCTGCTCCGAGCCGCATCCCTGTGCTATCCATCCATCCCCGCTCCGAGCTGCATCCCCGTGTAGCTCCATCCCTGCTCCAAGCTGCATCTCTGCTCCGAGCTGCATCCCCGTGCTATCCATCCATCCCCGCTCCGAGCCGCATCTCTATGCTAGCCATCCATCTATCCATCCGTCCGTCCGTCCGTCCCTCCTCCCCGGCGCTGTCCGTGCCGGCGCTCCCCGGGGAGCGCTCCCGAGCCGCGCTGCGCTCCGCTGATGTTTGTTCCGTGTCCCGTCCTGTCCGGTGCTCCCCAGCCCTTGTCCCCCGTCCCTGGGGAGCATCCCGGGCTGGCGATGCCATCGCCCCCTCGCAGCTGTCCCCGCGCCTGGCTGCGCTCCGGGATTTCCCCGGTGCCGTGTCCGTGTCCCCGCGCTCCCCGGAGCTGTCGGTGCGTCTGTCCTTGCCGCGTTCCGTCCCTGCCTCCTCCCCACGCTGGGGATTTTTATCTCCTTAAGCAATTACCGCCGCTGGGGCTCTGTCTGCGCTGGTGGTGACAGTGGCAGTCGCGGTGGCACTGGTGACAGTGGCTGTCGCGGTGACAGTGCCACCAGCGTCCCCAGGGCTGCTGCCAGACCCGAGCCACCTGTTTAACATCAGCGCCCACCCTGAGCCCTGCCCGGCTCTCCGTTTCGGCTCTGTTTAATGAAAATAAAACCCAAGAGCGTTTGTGAGGGGTCTGTGCGTGGCGGGGGGGTCGCGCTCCCGTTGCAGCCGCTCCTGCCCTGCCCAGCTCCGCATCCTGCCCGGCCACACCCTCCCATCCCCGGGGCTGCACATCCCCGACACGTCCCCGCCACATCCCCGCCGCCTTTCTCAGCTGGGGGAGCCCACAATAAAGCGCCTCGCTTCGGGGATTTTTTTTAGTTCTTTTTTTTTTTTTTTTCCCTCAGGGGAAATAAATGGGAGTAAGCAAAAGAAAAATTATGTGCATATCATCTGTTGCCCCACTCGAATACATGTTTATCCAATAATAATAATTATGAATATGGAGGCTGCCTAGGGAGCTGCACAGCTGGATCTGTTAAATCAGCACAAAATGGAGAACACAAAAACCAAATAAAATATTAAAAAGCTAGAACAAAGCAGCAGCAGTGTTTATGGTGAAAGCAGCACCAAGCGCATCCAGCTCTGCTTTCCACCCTAAAGGATGCTCTGCTTGTGTTCTTTCTTTTTTTCCCCACTCTGTGATGGGGGAGAAGGAATTTTGCTTTGAAAGCTGTGGCAATGTCAGTGCAAGAGGGTGTTTTATTTATTTCTATTTATTTTCTGATTGTGCTGCTAAAAAAACCTTAAGCATAAATGTAAGAGGAGGCAAGAGGGAGATATTCATCAGTGAGGAATCCCCGAGGAAACTGTTGTGTGAGCACAGTTGTGGGGTGGGCTCACAACCAAACCGTGTTTTTATGGCTTTTAGGATAATTCCACATTTTGTGTGTACCCCTGTCGCCTCTGGTAGTGATGATTTATTTTATTTAGTCTGCTGTAAAATTAAAACATTCTCTGATAATGCAGAAGCTGATTTATAGACAGAGCAGATGGCTCCTCTCCTTTCATGTGCATCCTGAGAACTGTTATTTCCTAAAGAATAGAGAGGAGTTTGTACCAACTTCATCCCCGTGACACATGAACTTGAAAATTCCCCTATTGACTCTTGGGCTGGGTTTTTTTGGGCTTTTTTTGGGTCTTTAGCGTGTGTGTTTTGTCAGAGGTTTTTTTAAGGACATTTCAAATGAGTAACTCCACAACCACCCGGTTTTGAAGTGTTAAACGTTGTGGCTGCTCTCCAGGCTGAAAGTGCCTTCACTTTTCCTGGCTGGCCTCCAGAAATGTATTTTAAGGATAACTGCTCTGCCTGGGTGCAGGCGCTGGGTACGCAATGCCAGGGGGGTTTTTGATGCTTTTCCTGTTTGTTTGGGGTGGGAGGGCGATGCCATGGCTTTCCTGCACGGGCTGCCAGGGAAGCAGAACCAATTGCTGGGGGAGGAGGAGGAGGAGGAGGAGGGGATCCTGCATCTGCTGCCATCAGTCTGCGAGGAGCAGAGGGATAGCTCGGGGAGGAGACAAAGCCCAGTTTATTTCGTCATTTCAAAGGCCACCCTGCGGTTTTCCTCGTTGTTTTACACACCTGGCGATAGAAAAAAGTCACATTTCTGGGGGTTTGGGGTGGGTTTCTGGCGTGGTTTTGGAAGCATCGTTTTTGCAGTGTGTTCAACGTGAGATGGGCATTATGAACTTGCCCAAATGCCTCTGCAGGCAGCCTGGGAGGAGCTGTTTCCCCTGGAATTGTGTGGTGGCTTTTATGCAGGGGATTCTGAGAAAGCTTCAAGGATCTGATGCTCCCAGGGCAGTGTTTTCAGGTGCTCTGTGTATATATATATATATATATATATAGAGGGTGTTGATTTCTTTGTTTATTTCCCAATTCTCTCCTTTCGCAGGGATGTGAAACAGGCAAAGCCACTCGCTTGTAAACCCTCACTTTGAAAACGACAAGGAAACAGAATTGTGTTTTCCTTGCTGTTTGTAAACGGGGAGAATGGGAATAACTGGGCTGAGGGTGTGTCTGGCAGGGAACTACGGCTCCCAGCAGCTCCTCTCTCCTGGATGGTTCCTTTGCGCATGTTTTTTCAGGAATTAATGTGATTTACAAAAAAAAAAAGGAAAAAAAAAAAAAGAGCCACCAGGCAAATAGACTTTGAGGCATCCAAATCACAGGAGCAAATGTGAAGGTCAGCTCTGGGCTGGCTGTGGCTCCTTTTGTTTAGGAAAACACATTAGCATGGAGCAAAGGGCTGGCTGTGCACGGGGATGGAAATGAGCAGGGCTTGGCAGCAGGGCCCTTCTGGGTGCCTGGTGGGGAAATGCAGCTGCTCATTAGCAACGATGCCTTTTGAAGTGACCCAGAGCCAAATGGCAGCTCCTGCTCCTGCCTGCCTCTGGGGCTGGCTCGGGCAGCCTCTGCAGGGAGGTTTGCATGGGAGTCTGGGTGTGCAGTGCACGTGGAATGGAGGGAAATGGATCTAAATCAAGGATGAAATTGAGATTAAATAAATGTATGGCTTTAAATCCAGTGCTTTTCACTGTATTGATGGTAAAGCAGATAATCCCTCTCCGCAGGGTTGGTGATGCAGATTCCAGACCTTCCCAGGATAAATGACACACACAGGATGGAGTCTCCATCCCTGGAAGTGCCCAGAAATGGCACTTGGGGCAGGGTTTGGTGCTGAACACGGTGCTGCTGCAGGGTTGACAATGACACTTGATGATCCTAAAGGTCTTTCCCAACCTTAACGATTCTCTGGTTGCGCAAAAAGCAATTTCAGGAGGAATTTCCTCGTGGGAAGGGTTAAACCTGGGCAGGGCTGTCCTGGGAGCTTTGGATTCCCCATCCCTGAGGTGTCCAAGGAATTTCTGGGCAGGGTGGGGACTGCTCACAGCTTGGACTCATGGCTTTGGGGGGCTTTTCCAGCCTCAGGGCCTCTGATTCCATGTGGCAAACCTTGTGCCACAATCCCTTGGGCTGTTCCAGGATCTGATGCTAGCAGGGCAGTGTTTTCCAGCTGCTCTGTAACGAGGGTGTTGATTTCTTTGTTTATTTCCCATTTCTGTCCTTTCCCACGGATGTGAAATGTGATGTGAAACAGGCAAAGCCACTCACTTGTAAATACTCACTTTGAAAATGACAAGGAAACCGAATTTTGTTTTCCTTGTTGTTTATGAACTGGAAAAATGGGAATAACTGGGCCCCCAGGGGAGGCATGGGAATAACTGAGCCCCCCCAAGGACTCCCCCACCAGGGGAGGCGCTGACATCTTTTAAAATACCCAAAGCCACCTGAAAACTTCCCCAGAGCATTTTTTGGACCCTGTTACAGCTTTGCCTTCTGAGGTTGCTTTTGACCCAAGAATCTGTGTACTGGAGGTGCTTCAGCTCAGTTCTGCCTGGGACAAATGTGGGGCGTCAGCAGCCTCAGCCCAGCTGCCGGAAAAGCTGATTTTGGGGAACAGCACACAATGGGAGGTTTATCCTGCACAGCAAGTGCAAATTGCTTTAAGATTCCTCTGAAGCAGCAGCAGCAGCAGCTGTGGGGTAGAGTCACAGAGAGCTGTGCTTAAGAGCAGGGGGAGTTATCTCAATTCTCCAACGTGAATAATAATTGCGATGGAGAGCTGGTGCTTGCAGCAGAAATCACAGAGCGAGAACAGGATAAAAATTGTGCTTGTGCCTGGAGATGAATGTCTGCACTTGGCTCTGCAGAAACAGAGCTGGGGGTGGGAAATGGGGGCGATTTTCAGGAATCTGTGTGTGCTCTGTACTGCTCAGGGTGGGTTCAGTGCTCCTGCCCTGCCCAGGGATGGAGGCACCAAAGGTCCCAGGGGAATTCAGGATGAAATCCAGGCCAGAGAGGGAACAGAGCCCAGGGATGGCAGGCCCTGATCCCATTCCTGTTGTTCTGGCCCAGGCAGGGCCATGTCCCACCTCTGATGCAAGGAAATCCATTTGGGGCTGCAGGCAGTGACGGGATCTGTGTCAGGGCTGATCCATCCTCTATTTCCATCCAGATCTTGTGACAGGACAGATGCAGGGGGAGTTGGGAAAATGGGAGCTGGCTGGTTCTGTACAACCTGGGAAGAATAACGTGGAAAAATATTGGGAAATCCATTGAAATGGTCAATTTCTTAAAATGAGAAGCAGATTTGATTTATTTTGAGTTAAAGCAAATGTCCGTTCATTGGCCAGGACAAAATCCATTTAAAGAAACTCTTGACTGCTTGAATTGTTGCAGAATTGTCAATCTCATCATGCCTTGAACAGAAATATTTATGTTTCCTTTCTAGCTGAGTTTTTCAGACTGGTACAGCCATTGGGTAAATCAGGGTAGGTGCTTTCCACAATTTGTTGTTAAAATCAGGCAAGTCGGGTTAATTCTCTGAAAATCCACCTGCTCCTGACTGCTGAGGCCACGTTTGGAGTGTGGGGTCCAGTTCTGGAGCACAACCAGTGGATTTACTGCAGAGGGACTGGAGGAGCATCTCTGGTGTGAGAAGAGGCTGAGAGAAGGCTCCAGGGGATGTGGATGTGGAGAAATCCCTGCTGGGAAGGAGTGAAGACAGCCAGGACCTCCCAGCAGCAGAACAAACTGGAATACAGCACAGCAAATCCTCTCTGCACATATGAAAACACACCAAAATCCCTTTTCTTTTTTAATTACTTTTTTATTTTTTAATTTTTTATTTTTTGTTGGATGAATCCTGGACCAGTTTGAGTGGAGAGATTGTGGATTCTCCATCCATGGACTTTCAGAACAGACCTGGCCAAACCCCTGGTGACCTCCTGCCTTCCCCTCCTGCACTGGATAACCTCAAGATGTCCCTTCCAACCCCAATTATTCTGTGATTTTCCTACCTCTACTCTTCTAAAAACAGTGATAATAGAAGCTTATTTGAATATTTAATGCACTTTTCCTTCTTTGTTTATGTTCATGACATTTATCACCCTTGAATCTTTAGGAGGAACAAGAATGTTAATTGTTTGTTGCTGGTTGGTGGTTAATTGTAATTTACCACATTGATTAACTTGGGATATGACTGCAAAGACATGAATGGGAAAATCTGTGTACAGAAATGGAGAATTGTGTGAAATGAAGGGTTAGAGGAAGAAATGAGCCAGGTAACATCCAGGCCATGTTTTGGGCAGAGTTTGGCCAGAATCAGTGAAATTCAAGGTCCTTTGCAGAGGAGAGTCCTGGCTGAGCTGTGGAATTGAGCAGGTGATAATGATGAAATAAAGTGATGAAGATTTTAGACAATGAAATAGAAAATCGTTGCCTCCATATTTGAATGGGCTTTTCCAGATGTTTAATATCTCTTGTCCCAAAAGCAACTGTATAAAAAACCCTTTAAATGTTACTACAACTGCAATATATTCCTGCAGAATTTAGTTAATTGTCCCTGAAATCAAACTGTAGGATTGTAATTGTCCTCGTTTTATGGAGAAAAACCCCTAAAAATTTATTTACAAAGTGCAGTTCTTTTTACAGTGAAGACTGATGTGCATTAAGCATTCAAAAATTGAAATCCCATTTTTTTCCCAGCACCTTCTTATGTGGGATATTCAGGGCTGGGTTTGAATAAAACCAAAGGAGGAGCAGCCAGATTGGAGGTGTTGGCACAATATTGGCAAACTGGGCTCTAATGCATGGAATTATTGCATAATTTAAATAGGAGCAGCCAGATTGGTGGTGTTGGGAAGCTATTGGCAAACTGGGCTCTGATCTGTGGCATTATTGCATATTTTAAAATAGGAACAACCAGATTTATGGTGTTGGCACAATACTGGCAAACTGGGCTCTAATCTGTGGCATTATTGCATATCTTAAAATAGGAGCAACCAGATTGGAGGTGTTGGCACAAAATTGGCAAACTGGGCTCTGATGATGGCATTATTGCAAAAATTAAAATAGGAACAACCGGATTGGTGGTGTTGGCACAATATTGGCAAACTGGGCTCTAATAATGGCATTATTTCACAATTTAAAATAGGAGCAGCCAGTTTGGTGGTGTTGGCACAATAGTGGCAAACTGGGCTCTAATCTGTGGCATTATTGCACAATTTAAAATAGGAACAACCAGTTTGGGGGTGTTGGCACAAACTGGGCTCTGATCTGTGGCAATATTTCATAATCTAAAATAGGAGCAGCCAGATTGGTGGTGTTGGCACAATATTGGCAAACTGGGCTCTAATCTGTGGCATTAATTTGAAATAAACACAGCAGGGATTGAGGGCAGCTCGGGATGCTTGTGGTGGTTCCTCAGAGCCCAGCCTGTCCTTGCATATTAATCAGCCTCTCAAAGGAGCTCTGATGTGCATTGTGCAGGCTCTGGGATTGTGGTGCTCAAAAGGGTTTTTATTCCATTCAAGTGGAGGGGCTGAGAGCAGCAGAACCGGGCAGTGGCTGGGGAAGGGCAGCCCCGAGTGCCCCGGAGCTCTGCCCTGCCAAATGGGCACAAAATACTCAAATATTCACCCCCAGGTCTCCTTGGCTCCTGGGGCAGCTGGGGGGTAAAATTAAATATTGGACAGTTATCCTGGTCGTGATCCCGTTGGGAAACTTGGAGGGGGTAAAAGTTGGGGAAATGAGAGATTTGTGAGTTTGGGAATAACAGGATTTCTTCCAGGTAAAGGTGGGGAAATTTCAGTTGTGTGAGTTTGGAATAACAGGAATTCTCCCAGGAAAAGGCTGAGGCAATTGAGTTTGGGAATAACAGGATTTCTCCCAGGTAAAGGTTATGGAAATCTCAGATTGTGTGGGTTTGGGAATAGCAGGATTTCTTCCGGGTAAAGGTTGGGGAAATGGCAGATTTGTGAGCTTTGGAATAACAGGATTTCTCCCAGGTAAATGTTATGGAAGTCTCAGATTGTGTGAATTTGGGAATAACAGGATTTCCCACCTTAAGAGTGGGGAAATTCAGGTTGTGTGAGTTTGGGAATAACATGAATTCTCCCAGGAAAAGGGTGGGGAAGTTGAGTTTGGGAATGACAGGATTTCTCCCAGGTAAAGGGTGGGGAAGTCTCAGTTGTGTGAGTTTGGAAATAACAGGATTTGTCCCAGGTAAAGGTTATGGAAATCTCAGATTGTGTGAGTTTGGAATAACAGGATTTCTCCCAGGTAAAGAATGGGGAAATGTCAGATTGTATGGGTTTGGTAATAACAGGATTTCTCCCAGATAAAGGTTATGGAAATCTCAGATTGTGTGGGTTTGGGAATAACAGCGACTAACACAGCATTCCTCTGGTGATGTGGTTTTATGTAACTTCAGCTGCTCTGGGGCAGTGTGGGGTGAGGAGTTAATGAGCTGTGTCTGTGTGAAAAAATCCAGAAAAGGGGAAAGTTTGGCTCCTTTTCTTTGTACAGATCTCAAAACACCCGTAGATATTGAAGTCCTTGTTTCATAGATATTGAAACATGGACTTCAGTGAGCAGTAGAGATGTTTCAGTGGGTGATGTTGGTACTCTGAAGGAGAAAATGGGCAGATAAAATATGTATCTATATCTGGGTGGATACAGATGTACATACAAATGTTCTCTTACAGGAATTTTGTACAATGAGTAGAGAACTGGGCTGCAGACTGTGCTTGTGAATTGCCACCAGCTCATGTTGTGAAGAGAGGTGAAAACTGATCCTGGTTGTGCTGAAGAAAACCTTTTGCTGGGAGGAAAAATCTGCATTTCAGACAAGCAGTGAGCCTATCACTGTGCTCCCCAAACCCAGCACTGTCATCCTGGCTTTGTGTTTAATCAATATTATTGAGCTGTTTGCTGAGTCCTTGGTGTCTCTTTGCTGCTGCTTTTCCTCCTTTTATCAACTCTTGGGCACATTTCTTACACCTGATTATTTTGTTCTGTGAGAACGCTGGCAGGGTTCCCTGGTAGTGTGAATTTCTGCAGTGAACTCATGGAAAGCAGCAATTCCAAACAGGTACCAGGGAGCTGAGAAAGCCTTGGGGATGATGTTCAGCCTGGGCTGAGGTTGGATTTAAGGTTTTTGTGGAAATGAATCACTGGAGTGGAGCTTTTGGTGTGGTTGTTGTTGTTTTCTGTGCACAAAATGGTATTTTCTGGGTATTTTTGTAGGGAACACGAGGGATTTTTGTGTAATTTGGTAACATGGAGAGGATTTTTCTGCTCAATGTTCATTTTTGCTGTATTTGAGTGGGAATTGTTGGGGTTTTGTGTGGATGTTTTGGGGTAGGAATGGGTGGATTTTCATGGCATGGACAGAGCCCTGCCTGTGTCACTGCAGTGAGAAGGAAACCCCCAGACCATCCCTGCCAGCCAATGTTGTTGTTCTCTGTACACAGAATTGTATTTTCTGGGCATTTTTGTAGGGAACACGAGGGATTTTTGTGTAATTTGGTGATGCTGTTAAGGCAGCAAGACATGGAGAGCGTTTTTCTGCTCAATGTTCATTTTTGCTGTATTTGAGTGGGAACTGTTGGGTTTTTGTGTGGATATTTTGGGGTAGGAATGGGTGGGTTTTCTGCCTGTGTCACTGCAGTGAGAAGGAAACCCCCAGACCATCCCTGCCAGCCAATTCCCATTCATTTCCCTGATAATCCCTCTTAAAGCCCATTGCACTCGCAGTGTTTGGAGGTGAAGTGCAGCAGGAAATACTGAGTACAACCAGTGCTGGCATTTCCCTTTAGTGAGAGCTGCATAAATGTGGTTTTTCCATCATTCAGATTAATGGTGTGCAGGCTGTGGCACTGCTCTGGTGAAGCGCTCAGAGCCCACCTGGGTGTGCTCTGAAATCCCCAAAATAACCAAAATAAAACTTCGTTCAAATTTGTTAACATGCATCACAGATCCCATGCAGTCCAGGGATCAAAATGCTCCATCATTATTGGCTAATTATAACATTGGAGGATTTCATTTTGCATTTTTCACTGTGTTCACAGTGAGAGGGAGACACTTTTGGCATTTTAGCAAAATACAACCAACAGCTGCTTGGCCAAGGAGCTTTTTGAATTCTTGAGAGCTGCAGGAGTGAAAAGAACAGAGCTGGGGAGTGCTGCAGTTGTGTTTGCAGCAGATAATCCCCCGGTGCAGCGTGGAGCAGACACAGGAATTACTGCACACAACCAAATCCTGCTGCACTTTAATCTCCCCATGATCTCTGCGAAGGCTCGCAGCATTTATTCCATTTATTCCTTTTATTCCTTTTATTCCCTGCTCCCTCCTGCCTGGGGTTTGTTGGGAATGAAGGAGGGAAGTTGGAACACATGAAGGGAATAAAATTTAATTTTTTAAATTTTTTTTTTTTTCTTTAAGAAGAGCTGTAGCATCAGAGATTTAATTTATATTGATTCATGTCTGGCTTTGCCATTGGGTTTTATTTGGGCTTTGGCTATTTTGCTCTCTGATTTTTCTCCATTTCTCTGTAAAATGAATATTTCATGAAATACAAGCTAACTTGGAGTAGTTTGTGCTTCATGGACAAAAATAACGTAGTGCTGCAGTGATTGTTTGTAATTTTAATTTCCCACTGCAGGCTGGCATGGCTGTTAGCTCCAGAGCAGGAAATACTGTGAAATATTTCTGTTTAGAGTAACAGTTATTTAGTATAAACACTAGTAAATTAAATTTATTTAGTTATAAATACTTTATATAGAATAAAAGTTATTTTTGTCTAGCAATGGGTGTTTCTGTTGGTAGGATGCTTTAATTCCTGACAAAAAGGTGAAGTTTTTGTGGTGTGCAGTTTGGTTTTGCACAGTATCAGGCACCAGGAGGTAAATCCTGCCTTTATCCAGTCCCAAGGAATACCCAGGGAGGAATCGAGTTTTTCTCACCTGCTCACAGGTTCTGATGGAAAATTCCAAGTGCCTACTTGAGTAAAATCAATGTAAATCTGCTCAACGACCATTTCTTTTTAAATAAACGACTTGTGCTGATCTTTCTTACACCTGGTGAAAAACCAGGCTTTTCATTGAGAGAGAAAATGTGATTTTTATATCCCACCCAGGCCCTGCCTTGCTGCTCACACTGCAATTAATGTGACCTGCCCTCATGGATGGCTTGTGTGGGTGGGGAGGGAAAACCCAGAAAACAGAAAAAACCCAGAAATTGATGTAAGCTCTGCTCTTCTCCTTGCTGGGTGCTCTCAGCTCTGGGAGGGTTTGAGCCAATCTGTCAGCATTTTGTGTGTCCCACTCTTGGTGTAAGAACAAAAATCTCAACATCATCAGCAAAGCACTGAGCAAACCCAGCCCTGAGGTGTTTTTCACTCAGTCTCTTTTCCAGGAGAAAACTGCACTTCAAACCCTTTGATTTTTTAAAAAATCTCTTTAAAACGCTCTTTTTTAAACCCACACAGTTTCTGGAGCAGCTTTTCCCATTATTTTATTGACTATTCAAAGTGACAAGGTGCCTTTGGAGCAGTCCCTGGAGTGTGTTTGCTGTGGGTTTTTTGTGTTCTGGGCAAACACACTTCAGGAATTTCTGCTTTTATCAATGGCAGTGCTTGGTGTTTGCTGATAAAACAATAGCAGAAATAAATGCTGATAAAAACAATAGTAGAAATAAATGGTTTATGCCCAAGCTTGTGGGATTGCATTATTTTAAAGTGAAAATAATACCTTAAAGCTTTTTTTGCTTTTTACTAGGTGTGCTGCCATTTCTGATAACCTGTCTTTGTTTTAGTTACATTTTACCTGTTAATCCCCAAAAAAAGCAGAATGTACCAGAATGTGCAGATGAAATCCCAAGTTTTGAAATCCTCATTATTTTGGTTAAAAGAAGCCATTTTTATATGAAGAATTCTTGCTTCATGAGACTGGATCTGGATTTAAATGCAACCACAAAGCCATTGTGGACCATTTTTGTTGTGTTTATCCCTGAATTCCAGGACCATTTTTGTTGTGTTCAGTCCTGAATTCCAGGACCATTTTTGTTGTTTTTATCCCTGAATTTCAGGACCATTTTTGTTGTTTTTATCCCTGAATTTCAGGACCATTTTTGTTGTGTTCAGCCCTGAATTTCAGGACCATTTTTGTTGTTTTTAGCCCTGAATTCCAGGACCATTTTTGCTGTGTTCTGCCCTGAATTTCAGGACCATTTTTCTTGTATTCATCCCTGAATTCCAGGACCATTTTTGTTGGTTTTAGCCCTGAATTTCAGGACCATTTTTGTTGTTTTTAGCCCTGAATTCCAGGACCATTTTTCTTGTATTCATCCCTGAATTCCAGGACCATTTTTGCTGTGCTCAGCCCTGAATATCAGGCTCTGGTTTGTAGCTGCAGGCACTCTGGCAGGTCTGGAGGGTGATCAGTGCCCTGTCCCAAAGCTTCTGTGCATTCCCAGGAGCTGCTTTTTATCAGCCTAAATTGGTCCATCCAAAGCAGCCTGGAAATAAAAATAGAAATCCCCCACTCCTGCTTTGGGCCCTGCATTATTGATGGGTTCCTGCAGTGTCCTCTGTGTCCAGGAGATTTATGGAGTGTGATTTATTATTTAGTGGCACATGCAGGAGCACCTCCAAGCATTAAAGAAACGAAAGATAAAGGTATTTTCTTATCAGGTGAAGGGTTCTCTTATCTCATTTTCCTTGGAGATTGCAGCAGCAGTGGGAGCAGAGGAATTCAGCTGGAGTGGTGAGTGAAAGCAATGCTGCTGATTCCCTTGGAATTTAGCACTTTAAATGGATTAGAACTAAAAATATCCCTGCCTGGCATTGCGTCAGAGCCTTCCAGAGTATCTGCATTTCCATGTTTGATGGCAATTTCAAAAGATTCCCACGTGGGAGCTAAGTGGGAGCCAGGGTTGGGGATTATTGTGAAATTCCTGGGGGATGCTAAAGTGGGAGCAGCGTTTGGGAAGGACAAGGTGATTTTTGTTATGGACAAAAAGGTGATTTTTGTTGCAGACAGGTGTGTGATTCTCTCCTTGGACATTGGGACAGGAATGGGTTTGTAACTTTGGGGTGGGATCTTGCAGCATCTGATTCACCACATCCTGTTGGTAAATTCTGTTGCCAGTGAATTCACTCATTGCTCGTGGTTTGGGGTTGTTGTTAATAATGGTGTGTGAACACTGCATTAGGGCTTGAAATCCCAAACCCCAGCAATGCTTTTGTACCAGTGGAAAGGGAAATAATCGCATTTGTGCTTACCTAAAACCTGGAGTTTTAGGGAAGGGATTTTGATGGAGCTTCTGCTCCTGTTCTGTTTGGACAAATTTGACTTTCCTAGAGCAGTGAAATGATCTCAGTGCCTTTGTGGAGGGGCTGAACCAGAGAAGCACAGAATCCCACAGTGCTAATTGGGGTGCTCTTAATGAAATGTGGTGGTAGCACCATGTCAAACATCCTCATGCATTATTAATTCTAAACTGCTGGAAAATCTCTATAAATTAATGCAGGATTTCTTCCCCTGTACTGAACATTTCTGTTGATTTTTGGCCATATTTTGTGTGACTGCAGAGCTGTTGGCTGCACATTCAGGGGCTCCAAAGGTGAGTTTCTGCTGATGCTGGAGGTGTGTTTAGGGCCCCAGGTGTTGGTCCTGCAGCTCTGTGGAAGGTGAGGGGAGCTGAGCAGGGTTAAACTCCTCTGTTGGGTGGATGAGCTGCCTGCACTGCAGGGAAGGCTCTTTGAGGGGCTGTGAATTCCAGACAGGTGAGATTTGGAGGCTGTGGTCCAGGTTAACATTTTGAACTCCACTAGATGGCACTGATTTATTGTGCTGTTGATAAAAAACCATCAAATGCAGTGGGAGACTTTTATTTTTTGAAGAGGAGCCACAAAGGAGGTGATGAAGATGCTCAATATTTATCTGTTTGTCTGATGGGTGCATTGATGGTTTCCTTCATGACCTCCTGCTTCTGATGAGGAGTTTTGGATGGAGTGAGTGTATCTTTTAAATATTGAGCACTGGGAAGACATCTCTAAACAAACACCTGGTTTTTCTTATCCTCTTTGTGTGGAAGGAAGAAGCTGGGTCAGTGTTGGTGCAGGCAGCTGGGTTTGCCATAACTGTGTCTCCAACCATCACAGAATCCAGGATAAATAGAAATTCTTCTCTTTCTGATAAGAAAAGAGTATTCCTGGTGGGTTACAGTCACACAGTGCCAGTTCTGGGTGACACCAAAGTGATTTCAGTGTGTTGGTGCTGAGGGCACTGGGTGGGAGCAAATAATTAATGATTCCAGTTCCAGGGGCAGAAATGGCTGTGAGAGTTCTTCTGGTAAATTGGTGGCCAGATTCTCCCCAGGATCTCCTGTGTGTGCTGCCCAGGGTGGAAGGGCAGAGAATCTGTAATTCCATGTTCTATTTTCTCCCTGCATCCCCTGTGCTGCCCTCGGGGCATCCCACAGGGAGCAGGAGCTGTTCTGCTCAGCATTCAGGATGTTCCATGAGGATAAACCCGGGCTTAGGCTTGGTTCCACCTGGTTTTCCTCCTGTAATCTCCTTTTCCTGGCAGCTGAGGGGAGCTGAGCAGTGCTGCAGGTTGGCCCTGTTTGACTCCATCACTCGTGGGCGTTTGGATCTGGTGCCTCACGAGAGTTGTTCTGCAGGGAGTGTGCAGCTCTGCCTCTCCAAACTAAATCCTGCCTGTTTCCTTGCCTTCCTTCCAAGGAATCTGCAATTAAATGGTTTTCAAGGAGATCAGCCTCCCATTTCCGTTGCAAAGATCTGTTCTGTGCCTGGCCTGTGCTTGGAGGGACGAAGCCTTTCAGGATAAATGCAGCAGTGACTCCCCAGAATTCAGCGTTTTGTGGGTGCTGCTGCCTCCTCCAGCAGCAGGTTTTGGGGCTGTGTGTGGGGTTCTTGCAGCTCTGTGTGTTTCCCTGGGGAATTTTGTGTTTCCCCTCCCCAAAGGCTGCAGGGCAGCGTTGGCAGGGCTCAGCAGCCCGGGCACTGCAGCACTGCAGGGAGGCACTGAAATCCAGTTTTGTGCAGCTTTTGTGGTTTCAGTGCCACGGAGCTGGGGCTGATGTGCTGCTATTCCCTGGCTGCTTTGGGGTTTCCTGGTGCTTTTCCCTCCTCTCCTCTCAAGCTGGAGGTTCAGTTGTTATTGGCCTCAGTGATGGTTCTCAGCTCACTGCAGTCTCTGGGACTCCTTCCCTTCCTGTGACATTGGCAGGGTTGGCTTTTTCCAAATATGTCTTTTTTTTCTTTTTGCCACCATGAATTTTTACGTTAATTTATGAATTTTACCCTTGGTGGGGAAGCACTGGGTGATGTGCCCTGGTTTTGAATTAATTCCTAATGCCATTGTTTCCTAACTCTGTGATTTATATCTATTCCATTTCATTCTGGGCTTTATACATTATTAATTCCTAATTCCATTATTCCCTGACTTTTTCCCACTGCCTTTTTTCTTTTTTCTTCTTTTTCACAACGTTTGTCTCCTGTTTGCTGCCTGCTGAAGCTTTGATGTTCCTGGATAAATTGATGATTAATAAATTGACTGGATTGTTAATAAATTGATCATGTGCAGTGCCTGGGAACAGCCTGGCTGTCCCCAGGGATGGGTGGGGACCAGGTGCTTTCTGTACCTTGGATCTCACAGGTCTCGTTTATCCTCAAATAAATTCATCCTACTATATAATTATATTATAAATAATTATAATATAAATAAATTTGTCCTAATATGTCCAATATAAATAAATGAAGATGAAGGGGAAAATTGTCCTCATTGAAGAGGGGAAAATCCAGCTTAATTCAGAGCAAAGTGTAATTAAGGGGGAGAGTAAATTGGCCCAGAAAGGGGGGATTGAGTGGAGCAGGGCAGGGCTGTGGGGTTTGTGCTGCTGGGAGAACCAGGCAGGGCTGGCCGGGGACTCCAGGCTCCCTTTGCTGCTCTGTTTTCCAGCACAGAAGGTGGAATAGTAATTTATTATCTGACATTCTTGGCAAACAGATGGAAACCACTCTGCCTGTGAATTTGCAAGGGAAAGGATTCTGGGAGCAGGCTTTGCATATGTCCTTCCCCCCTTGGTTTTTGTGCATGCTTAGGAAAACAACAATGAAGTCATTCCTTGTTGTTGGAAGGGAGCTTGTGTGGTGTTCCCGCTCCTGCTGTCAGCATGGATAAGAGAGACATCCACTCTGAACGTGGCAAAGGGATGGAAAAATGGGAATAAAATAAAGCTGGGAAGTGCAGGGAGCTCTGCGAGTTCTGCTCGGTTCTCATCCCACATTTGCATTTTGTAGTGTAGCATAAACCCCTCTGATGGTGAAGAAAGAGATGTTAAGGCTAAAACCATCTAATTAAGAAGTGAGCAGAAGCGTACAATAAACCTCTCTGTTTGATGGTGAAGAAAGAGGAGATGTTAAGGCTAAAAGATCTAATTAAGAAGTGAGCAGGTGAATAGAGGGCTCAGATCAGCGAGCAGTGAACGTGCCCTTTGCAGCACTGACATGTTTGTGTTGTACTTCGCCTTTGTTTGTGCTTTGCTTCAAGAGGGCAATTAATTAACTTGTTTCTTTGTTTTGCTGGGGGGTTTTGCCTTTGGTGAGTTTCACACCAGGGAGTTCTCACCCTGCAAAGACGAGAAAGGGGCTCTGGCTTTGGGAGGGCAGATAAGAGCACTTGGGAATGGGGATTTTGCAGTTTTGGGTAGTTAATTGCCCTCTGGGTGTGTGCCCTGTGTGTGACCAGGCACTGCAGAGGTTCCTAAAGCACTTGGATTGTTCAGGAACAGCAGCCAGGGTTTGTGGCTGGGGCTGGAGCTTTTCCCCTGCAGAACACAAAGCCTGGAGGAGGCAGTGGAAGGAATCAGCCAGATGGGTACTTAACCCAAATCCCCTGAACTCCCTGGGGACACCTGGCCCAGGCTGCTCTCCTGCCTCAGAGCTGCTGTGCGAGCTGTGGGAGTGCTTTATTCAATATCCAGGTACATGAAATGGCCCTGAGCGCTCCTGGAGGGGAAGTCCTGCTCACAGTGTCAGGGAGCCATAGAGGACATGGCACCAAGATCTCCTGGGCAATCCCAGCAGGAACCTGGGAGATTCCCACTCACAGCTTTGGGAATGTTTGGCTTTCCCTTCTAACTGAAAAACAGCCATGGCCTGAATGTTGACTGTAGATCAGTGGGAATCTCCCATCCATGCATCACCAGTGCATTCCCATTTTGTACATCAACCACTTGGATCTGTCCATCCCATTTATAGTGACTTGGATCTACCCATCCCGTTTATAGTGACTTGGATCTACCCATCCCTTTTATAGTGACTTGGATCTGTCATCCCATTTGTAGTGACTTGGATCTGTCCATCCCATTTATAGTGACTTGGATCTGTCCATCCCATTTATAGTGACTTGGATGTGTCCATCCCATTTATAGTGACTTGGATCTGTCCATCCCATTTATAGTGACTTGGATCTGTCATCCCATTTATAGTGACTTGGATCTGTCCATCCCATTTATAGTGACTTGGATCTGTCCCATTTATAGTGACTTGTATCTACCCATCCCATTTATAGTGACTTGGATCTGTCCATCCCATTTATAGTGACTTGGATCTATCATCCCATTTATAGTGACTTGGATCTGTCATCCCATTTATAGTGAGATACAGAGATTGAAATGAACACTTAGATATTTCCACCCTCTCAGAGCTCAGCTCTGCCTTTCTGTTCCCCACCACAGCAGCACCCCTTATCTCTGAATTCCACCCCAAATTTCTCCCTGTGCTGCCTGGAAGAGGCAGAAAAGGAGATGCCAGCACAGTGATTCCCCATGAAACCAGCAGCTCCTGCCTGACCCAGGGCAGGTTCCTGCTTCAGGAGCAGAAAATCCCGTTCCAAACCCTGGTGCCAATTCAGCCGAGCCAGGCAGGGCCCCGTTCTTGTTCTGGTGCCCATTAGGAGCAGCTGCAGGCTGGACTTTGATGTCCTGGAGGACAATGGGGTCCCTGTTCCAGCTCCAAATGCCTCTCCTTGCTGTGCTCTTTGTCTGGGGGCTGTGGGACTGGGGAGAACGTGAGGGGCAACACGAGATGGAAATCCCAGGCAGGAAATGGCTCCCAAATGCCATCACTGGATGTCAGGGTTTAGCAGGGATGCACTGGGAGGCAGCAGAATTTTAATGCTGGCAGATAAATGAGGATGAAGGGGAAAATTGTCCTCATTGAAGAGGGGAAAATCCAGCTTAATTCAGAGCAAAGTGTAATTAAGGGTGGGGCGGAACTTCTGGCGTAGATGGAGAGAGCTGAGAGATGGCAGGAGGAGTTCTTGTGCACAGATGAGATTTATCTGTTTCTGCCTGGTTTTCCTAGAGAATGTGCCCACCTTTTGCTGGGGTATTTTATGCAGTGGACAGCCAGGAATTCTGGGTGATCCCCTCCTGATTTGTGCAGCGAAGGAGGTGTTGTCTCTGTGCAGGAAATCTGAATTTCTGCAAAATGACGTGCTTCAAAAAGAGCAGGAGAAGCAGAGGTGGTGGTGGATCCTTGTGTTTGTGAGGAGCAGGAATTGGGAGGGATGGGGAAGGGATAATGGGGTGACAGAACCCCCATCCAGTGCTTTGGCTTAGGGCTGGCTGTGAGATAGCACCAAAAGATGTTTCTGTCCCTTCTCTCCCTAAAATCTCTCATTATTTGCCTCAAGCCCTGGCTCATTAATCTCAGATCCATCTCATTTCTGTTTTCTCCAGAGCTGTGGCAGGATCCCAGTGAGTCACCTTCTCCCGGGGTTTTGTTGCTGTTCCCTCAGTGACAGGAGTGACTGAATTCCTGCTTGCAGGCATGTAGGAGATCCCACATCCCTGCTGCCATCTGTTACCAAACTTTGAGGGTTCTGTTTTTCCCAGTTTGCAGCAATTTGAGGGAGAGTAGGGGAAATAGAGCAGGTGATTAAAAGGAGGATTCGAGTGATGCAAAACATTGGTGGAATGACCAGGAAAAGAGGAGTGCCTGCGGTGGGGCTTTGGGAAATTCAGCAGCCTCTGACAGAAGATGGTTTTACTCAGATATTCTGGCTGTATTCCCCCTGTCATGGACCAAATTTCAGTTTATTTCTTTATTTTCGGTGGTGTGTGGCTGTAATTGCAGCTCATTATCTCTGTTGTGATGAAGGCAGGGCTGAGGGTGTCCCAGGAGGTGCGGGCTGATAACAAAAATCACCTTGCACGTGAGCTCTGAGTGCCAGCCCTGCCTCCTGAGTGCATTTTTTAATGAGCTCGCCCCATGGAAAGATCCATTGTTCCCTGCACAGACAATTGCTGGCTTGTGCTGTTTGCAGTTCTCTGCTTGGCCACAATTCCTGGCTGCTGTGGGAATTATCCTGTGGGTTTGGCTTTTTCTTCAGCAGATACAAAGAAAAGGAATAAAACGCCCATGCAAAAACATCTTTAATTATTTGTGTTTTAGTGATACAAAGCTCCGTCTTCATTATGTCACTTTTGAGCATGGATGAGCAAACAGCACTTTGTGTTTTTCCCACAGGGGAAGAAAATGTTTCTTAAAACTGAAATAATCCCCCCTCATTCATGAGTCAGGGCTGATTTTAGGAAGGAGTTGATTGGACATGAATTACGTAGATGCTACTCCAGAGTTGAAATTATCTTGGGTTACTGTGGGTATTTTTATCTGTGCAGCTGCAGGATTGAAGGCAGAACTGTGCCTACAGCTCTGCTTTCTGTAAAGAGGAATTTAGAACATTTTAATCTTTCCCTTCAAATATTCAATTAGCAAGCTTTGATTTTTTATCTTTTTCTGTCGCACAGACAGATCCCACCTGCGCTTTGGATTCCCTGACCACGCTGACTTAGGCACCAAATCCTTCTTTCCCCTCATTGCCTGAAGTGTGAAATCACTGGGCACATCTGTCCCCAGATGTGGGGTCAGCTTTGGTTCAGGGTCCTGCTTTTGGCTGTTGCTACATTGAGCCTGGGGTTATTGTGGGTATCTCAAAGTGGAATTCTGCTTAAACCTGAGTCAGGAGCAACTGGATCTCAGCAGGTCCCATGTGGGGGCTCCTGGGGCTCCTCAAATTCTGGTTTTCTACACCCTAAACCCTTTTATCCTCTTACAGCATTGATTTTTTAATTTATTAATTTATTTTTTCCCCTAGAAGGCACAATATATTTATTAATTTATTTTTATAAAGAGCTTTGAATTTATTTTTATAAAGAGCATTCCTTAAGAGCTGTGAATGATCTCGTTCATGTATTTCTGAAACCTTTGGGGAGAAGCAGCCTGAAGTTGTTCCTGTTATGTTCTGATGTGTCAGTGAGTGCCCAGAACCATGGGCATGGCAATCACAGATCAGCTTTGGCTGCTCTGCCCCGTGTCAGGTATTATTAGCTGTGCTGAGCATCCAATCCATCCAAATCCAGCAGCTAATCCCCTTGTTTGAAGGAAATTTTAATGCTGCCCAGTGTCAGAAATGTTTGTTGGTGCTTCTGTGCACGTTGTGGGGTTCCTGAGGGTTTGGGTTGGACTTGAGTCAAAATCACCCAACCTTCAGGATGATTTTGTGTGCTGGAATGTCGCTGGGACTGGGTGAAGGAATTAAATCAGTGTAACAGGGACAGCTCTGGGGAGAGCAGGCCTGGCTGCTGCTGCTGGGCTGGAACGCAGCAAGCTGAGCATTGGTGAGGTGCAGAGGGTGAGCAGAAAAGCATCAGCCAGGGGAAAATGGTGAACAGGGGAAAGTGATGAAATGAGCAACTGTTCTTTAAAGAAGCCCTTGCAGGGAGTGTTGTGTTCTGCAGGAGATGTGTCTGTGCACCTGCCTGGTGTGCCACAGCAGCAATCCTTCACTTAGCAACAAAAAGATCAGAAAATCCAAATATCTGTGTGGGTTCAGCCCAGAGTGAGCTTTGCTGAGCATCCCCAGGGTGGGTTCCAGGGTGCTGGGAGTGCTGCTGGCCCTGCTGCATTTCTGCTGAGGGTCCTGCACTGCTGCTGAGCATCCTGCACTGCTGCTGAGGGTCCTGCACTGCTGCTGAGGGTCCTGCACTGCTGCTGAGGGTCCTGCACTGCTGCTGAGGGTCCTGCACTGCTGCTGA
>JAWWMQ010000105.1:6237935-6251166 GCA_035047885.1 Chlorospingus flavigularis
TGTATGATATTTCCTGGTTTGGTTTTTTTTTTCTTTCCTTCTGTAGGATATTTCCTGGGGTGTTTTTGTTTTTGTTTTGTTTTCCCTTCTGTAGGATTTTTCCTGTTTTTTTCCCTTCCTTCCATGGGATTTTTCCTGATTTTTTTTCTCTCCTTCTGTGGGACCTATAGGATTTTTTCCTGTTTTTTTTTCTTTCCTTCTGTAGGATATTTCCTGCTTTTTTTAATTTCCTTCTGTAGGATTTTTCCTGGGTTTTTTTCTTTCATTCTATGGGATTTTTCTTGTTTTTTTCTCTCTTCCTGTGGGATCTGTAGGTTATTTCCTGTTTTTTTTTTTTTTCTTTCCTTCTGTAGGATATTTCCTGGTTTGGTTTTTTTTCCTTTCCTTCTGTAGGATATTTCCTGGGTTTTTTTCCCTTTCATTCTGCAGGATATTTCCTGGTTTGGTTTTTTTTCCCTTTCCTTCTGTAGGATATTTCCTGGGTTTTTTTTATTTTTTTGGGTTTTTTTCCTTCTGTTGGATTTTTCCTGTTTTTCTCCCTTCCTTCCATGGGATTTTTCCTGGTTTTTTTTTCTCTCCTTCTGTGGGACCTATAGGATTTTTTCCTGTTTTTTTTTCTTTCCTTCGGTAGGATATTTCCTGCTTTTTTTTATTTCCTTCTGTAGGATTTTTCCTGGGTTTTTTTTCTTTCATTCTATGGGATTTTTCTTGGTTTTTTCTCTCTTCCTGTGGGATCTGTAGGTTATTTCCTGTTTTTTTTTTTTTTTCTTTCCTTCTGTAGGATATTTCCTGGGTTTTTTCCCTTTCATTCTGTAGGATATTTCCTGGTTTGGTTTTTTTTTTCTTTCCTTCTGTAGGATATTTCCTGGGGTTTTTTTGTTTTTGTTTTCCTTCTGTTGGATTTTTCCTGTTTTTTTCCCTTCCTTCCATGGGATTTTTCCTGTTTTTTTTTCTCTCCTTCTGTGGGACCTATAGGATTTTTTCCTGTTTTTTTTTCTTTCCTTCTGTAAGATATTTCCTGGGGGGTTTTTTTGGGGGGTTTTTTTGGGTTTTTTTTTTCCTTCTGTAGGATTTTTCCTGTGTTTTCCTCTCCTCCTGTGGGCTCTGCCTTTTCCCTGGCAGGTGCTGGAGGAGGGCTGGGCTGCTCCAGTCCCCTGAGAACCTGCTGGAGATGCCATTAAAAGCTGGGTTAACTGGGAGCTGTCTGCCCTGCTCAGCCCGGCTCTGAGCAGCTCCACAGCTGCCTCTCCTGGGAGCTGCTTTAGTGCAGGAAATACAAATTCAGGACAAGGACTTGCACAAGGAAAAAAGGCCAAAGCTGGAATGGGGAAAAGGAATTGATTCCTTTCCTTTAGTCGTAACCGAGTTGTGTTGGGTGCAGCTCAGACCAGAGTGTGACGTTGCTTTGCTGATATTTTATGCTGCCTTTAGCCATATTAGCTGTAAAATAAAGGATGAAATGCAGGTTTTTTGCAGAGCACAGGGGCTGCTGATTGTGTCCCTCTGCCTTGCTGCAGTTTATTATTCCTGGCATGCAGCACAAACCCACTGAGGAGTGCTGCAGTCACCCTGGGCAGTGAAATTCCTCTCTTGCCTTTGCTGTGAGAAGTTTTTTTCCACTCCCATTTTCAGCCTGCTGCTCCCTCAGATGTGGCAGTGCAGTTGTGCTGCTCTGTCATCCTCTGTCTCCTTTCCTTCCTCTTGTTTTATCTGTCCTCGTCTGTCTTGTCCTTCACTCCAGCAGGAACAGACCTCCCTTTGTGGCTGCAAAGCCGGTGCCAAATGCTTGGAATAACTGTAGCAGTGCACGAGTGAATGTAAACCATAAAAGGGCCAGCAAATTCCTTTTAATGCCATCCTATAACAACCAGAATTCCCATTTTAATAACTGGGGCAGGGCAAGGCTTGACCTGGTTGTTTGGTGCAAGCATTCACTTGCTTGGCTGGGTTCAGAGATTGTGTGCTCAGCTCTGCAGCCGTTTGCTGTTAATGATGCTGCATTCATTAACATCCTAATGAGAGCCTGGGCTCCCTTCCTGGGCCAGATCCTTCCCTTACCTGAGTCCCTGCTTCGGAGTGCAGCTGATTTATTGTGCCTGGGGAGGAAGGGCACTGGGGGCACAGAGATCAGCCATTGCTGATAATTTATTATTTTAATTATTAATAGTTATAAATATTGGGCAAGAATTATTATTATTATTATTATTGTTATTATTATTATTATTATTATTATTATTATTATCATCATCATCATCATCATCATCATCATCATCATCATCATTATCATTATTATCATTATCATTGTCATCATCATTATTATCATCGTCATCATCATCATCATTATTATCACTATTATCATTATTTTGTTATAATTATTGTTATTATTACTATTACACTGTATGTACATAAAATACGTTATAACAGTATACTGTAATACATATATGCATATTATTATTTGCACATTATATGTACATATAATATATTATAATACATTATAATAATATACATATATGCATATTATTATTTGTAAATTATATGTACATATAATATATTATAATACATTATAATAATATAGTACAATACATATTTACGTATATAATACATGTATGTATACATATATACGTATATAATATATTATAATACATATCATAAAATACATTATAATAATATAATACATATAGAAATACATAATACATGTCTGTATACATTTATACATATATAATATAACACATATAATACATTATAATAATACATATATACTACATGTCTGTATATATATATATACATATATAATATATTATAACACATATAATACATTATAATAATATATTATAATACATATATAAATACATAATACATGTCTGTATACATCTATACATATATAATATATTATAATACATGTAATGTAATACATTATAATAATATATTATAATACATATATACTACATGTCTGTATCCATATACACATATATACTACATTATAACGTTGCTGTTTGCAGCGTTGCACAGGAATCTGCTGTGCCATTTCTGGGGTCCCCATGCCCAAACTGAGGCCATTCATTATTCAGGGAGGATTTTCCCTTAGTGCCAGCTCTGCCTCGTGCTGTGGAGCTCCTGGGTTGGGTTTGCATTTTGGGCTGACCCAGGCAGAGCAGAAGCAGTTGGGGATGAGTGGACAAGTTTTCCTTTCCCATCAGTGGCTCTGGGATAAGGAATGTTGGTTATTTTACCTCTCTTGGTCTGCATTGTGCTCGTGCTTCTTGCAGCCTGTGCCAGCTGCTTTTTTCTCCTGGGGAGGGGCCACGTTCATGGGATTTCATTGTGGGACCCAGGAGTACGAAAATAAACCCTCCCAGCCCCGCTGTGGCCTTCATTCCAGCAGCAAGCAGTTGTTAGTGGCAGCAGAAATCCGTCCCAGAGATGCAGAAATAGCAGTGGCAGAGCTGGGGCAGGCTCTGGGCAGGGGCCCATCTGCTCCTGGTAAAAATGTGGGGAGAGAAAATGCAGAAAATACAAAAATACAGAAAATACAGAAAAGTGGTGGCTGCTCCCACTCCTCCCTTTCTGCATCTGCCCAGAATCTCAGGATATCCTGAAGCCACCAGGATCAGCCAAGTCCAGCTCCTGCCCTGCACAGACACCCCAAAATCCCAGCAGAGAGAGGTGTTTGTGCAGCAGAAAGTGAATTAATATTTTGCTTTTCCACTTGCTGAACCAGCTTTGATGCCAGCTCTTTCTCCCTCATGAGGCACCCTGGAAAATGGGAACACCAAGTCCTTTTTGCCCTTCCATGGCCATTAACCTTGTGCTCTCTGTCTGAATCCAAGTTTTTTCTGAATTAGAGTGGAAAGTGCTGCTGTCCTTGGGTGCAGTCGTGGTTCCTGGCTCTGTGTGTAATGCAGGGCACAGGTTTGTGCTGGGATTTTGGAGAAATGCATTTGGGTCAAAGAGGGCAGGGTTGGAATCCTGTGCTGTGAGTGCCTGACTTGTAGGCACAAATAAATTGGGTTTAATTTCACTGAAATTTGGTTTAATTTCACTGAAATTGGGTATTTATTTCACTGAGATTGAGTTTAATTTCACTGAAATAAAGGCAGTTTCTTGGCTCTCCTGACCTGTCAGAATCCAGATTATCCACAGTGAATCTTGGGGCTGAACTGAGCCATTCCTGCAGGTTTTCCCTTTATTCCTTTCTGGATCCTTGGAAGGAGCAGATCAGCAGAGTGCTGCTTTCTGACCTTAAAATACATGGTTTAGGAGGGCAGAACCCCCATCCATGTGTAATTCAGGAAACTGGCAGGAATCCCAGTTTTCATGGACACTTACAAAGGATTATTTCATGTGCTTGCTGGGCAGGGGATGAAGGGAGCAGGGCTGAGGATGTTTTCCTTTTTATTTTTCTATAAGGAATGCTCAGTTCTCCATTTTTATTGCCACTGAAGAATGTCAGGGACATTGCTCATCCTGTCAGGATTTTCTGCTGCAACCTGGACCTGTTCTTTGTCCTTTCTGGCCTTATTTGCCCCAGTTTCCACCAGTATTGTTTTTATTATAAACCAGAAAAACTGCATTTGCCTTTTGTTGTCCATCCAGTCAGATAAACTCAGTAGTTTTGATTTGTGTGGGTTTTTTTCCTGATCTGTGTTGATAGGACAGGATTTTTATATCCAAGGGAAAAGGTGACATCCTGAACTCTGGTTTTTGGGAGATGGTGAGAAAAGGACCTTGCAAATAACCAAAGGAATGTGGATAACAAAGAACACAAATTATTATTTAATAGGAGTTGTTGGGAAGAAGGAGTTCCAGTTTCATCCCTTCCAGAACCTTCTGCCATGGCTGGTTTTGTGCTGCCTGTCCACAGATTTGATGGGCAATGTTGTGTTGTCCCAAATGAAGTTTTGCACTGATCAAATTCCTTTTTTTCAGCCTGAAACAATGGGATGGAAGCAGGATGTTGGATCTGGCATGGTTGGGCAATGAATTTTTGCACTGATAAAATTCCACTTTTCAGCCTGAAATGATTGGGGAAGTTTGAAGTGTGGATTTCCCCTCGTGTTCCTGGTTCTGGAATCAGGGCTGGGATTTGTGCTGGAAAAGCAGAGACTGGCTCTGGTGGTGGGGATGGCAGCAGGATGTTGGACCTGGGATGGGTGGGCAATGTTGTGTTGTCCCAGCTGAATTTTTACACTGATCAGATTCCTTTTTTCACCTGAAATCATTGGGGGAGTTTGCAGTGTTGGTTTCCCCTTGTGTTCCTGGTTCTGGAATCAGGGCTGGGATTTGGGCTGAAAACAGAGATTGGCTCTGGTGGTGGGGATGGAAGCAGGATGTTTGATCTGGGATGGATGGGCGATGTTGTGTTGTCCCAAATGAAGTTTTGCACTGATCAGATTCCTTTTTTCACCTGAAATGATTGGGGGAGTTTGCAGTGTTGGTTTCCCCTTGTGTTCCTGGTTCTCTGCACAGCCCTGGGTGAGGGTGAGGGAATCAGGGCTGGGATTTGGGCTGGACAAGTAGAGATTGGCTCTGGTGGTGGGGATGGAAGCAGGATGTTTGATCTGGGATGGTTGGGCAATGTTGTGTTGTCCCAGCTGAATTTTTACACTGATCAGATTCCTTTTTCCAGCCTGAAACAATGGGCAGAGTTTGCAGTGTGTGATTTCCCCTCGTGTTCCTGGTTCTGGAATCAGGGCTGGGATTTGGGCTGGAAAAGCAGAGATTGGCTCTGGTGGTGGGGATGGCAGCAGGATGTTGGATCTGGGATGGGTGGGCAATGTTGTGTTGTCCCAGCTGAATTTGTGCACTGATCAGATTCCTTTTTCCAGCCTGAAACAGTGGGGTGGCAGCAGGATATTGGATCTGGGATGTTCAGCTGTGCCTCTCACTGCTCCCTGGGGATGCTTTAGAGCAAAGAGCAATTAATGGTGGTGATTGCAGGAGGGTTTTAGTGGGGCAGGAGTGCTGGCCAGGCTCTGGCACTCAGCACATCGATCCCTGCTGCGTCTGGCTCTGCCTTTGTCACTCTGGGGACATTTCCATTCTGCTGCTGCTCTCTGAGGACATTTCTCTGACTGCTGCTGCCTTCTCTGGCTGTTTTCTGTATTCCAGAGCAGTGCTGCTGTTCTTGTGCTGTCATTTCACACCCAGGGAGTGAGGGAGGGGAGGAATTCAGCAGGATTCCTCAGGTGCTTTAAAGGTCTTTGCCCTCACAGATCACTGAGCATCTCCTTCCATTCTGTTCCCTTGCAGTGAGCAGTTTTACCCTGGAATTCCAATTAAAACATTGCAGGTACCAGGAAAACGTGGCAAAGCTGATTGCATGAGAGCCCTGTTGTTAACATCAGTCAAAGACATCGGTGCTCAAAGTCATCTTGAGATTTTGGGAGTTGTAACCCTCAGCAAAAGTCACCCCAGAACATCCTGAGCTGGAAGGGACTCAGAAAAATCACAAAGTCCAACTCCTGGCCCTGCAGGGCTGCCCAGGAATCCCACCCTGTGCCTGGGAGCGGTGTTGGCAGAATTTGGGAAATTTAAGTGCGGAATTTGGGAAATTCAAGTGCGGAATTCGGGAAATTCAAGTGTAGAATGAGGGAAATTCAAGTGTGGTGCTTACGTGGAGTAAATTCTTGCAAATCTTGGAGTAAGTTCTTGCAAGTCTTGGAGTAAATTCTTGCAAGTAGGAGTAAGCTATCCAGTTGTGTTTGGAGATCACTGGAGATTTTCCTTTGGTACTTTCTTGGAGGAAATTCTTGCAAGTCTTGGAGTAAGTTATTGGAGTTATTTACTTGGAGTAAATTCTTTCAAGCAGGAGTAAGTTACTTCAAGGAGTGTGTTGCTTGTAGAGACCAAGGGAGGTTCAGAGCTGAGTTCTTGATAGTTCTCTTAAATTTTGGGGCACAAAAGCTCAGCTGAAACCTTCTTTGTGAGCCTTGCATAGCTGATGGGTTGCAGTGATTACATTTCTGGTGTTTGTGAATTCTCCCTGGGTTTCCAGGAGCCTCCCCAGAGGCCAGGGATGGGGGATTGAGGTTTTTCTTGGCTCCTGGCAATCTGGGCACTGTTTATCCTGTCACTCACAGCTGATGCTCAAGGCCTTTGCACCCCCTGGCTGGGCTCCCATTCTTTTTGTTCCTCCCTTGGCAACCCCTGTTTTTGAGCTTCTGTAAATGATGTCTAAATGTGGGGCTGTGTGAACTGTTCCTGTTATTGAGGGGCTCTGATTTATTGCCTTCACCTTGGCTGTGTTGTGCCAGCCAGAGCTGAAGGGGTGAGCAGCACAGAGCAGTGAACAAGCTCAGTTCTCTCCTGCCTGAAGGGATTTTTGGTTCCTATGCTTGCTGAGCAAATAGGGCAGTGGATTATTCTTCCCAACCTTCTGGTTTGGTTATAATAATATTGCAGTTTTTATTAATGATTCTGATAGTCCCAATGATGTTCTGGAGGTTCATTCTCTTGCAGTTAACACACTGAAATGTTACCACAAATTCCAGTGGCACTGGAGAGGAGTTAAGAGAAAAGAATGAGGAATAATTCTAATCTTAACTTGTTGTACTTGTTGTGAACTTGTGGGATGTGTTATGGAGATTTGTTTACCAAAGGATGGTTTCTTAATTTATCAGTGGTGATATTCTACAAATTGTACACATGAATTTCCTGAATTCTGCACTTGAATTTCCTGAATTCAACACTTGAATTTCCCAAATTCTACACATGAGTTCCCTTCATTCTACACTTGAATGGTGGTGGTGTTTGGATTGCAGGACCAATTACGTCTCGTTGTATTGTGTTTGTAAGAGTAATGGGGTTTTTTTTTTAATAGAGATTGGTTAGTTTTTTGTGAATCATGGAGTTCATACTAATTATTGCCCCTTGTGACAGCACTTGAGGATCAAATCTGGGGCTGGGGGTGGCTGGGGGAGAGTGGGGCTTGCAGCGAGCAGGGGGTGCTGCCCCTGAGGAAGAGGAGCAGCTCCTCCCTGGAGCCCCTCCTGCCTGACAAGCAGCAATTCTGTGCTCCCTGCATGTGAAAAATGGGGATTTCATGATTGGCTTTTTGCAAATATTCAAGTGAATATTATATGTGTTGTGTTAGAAAGTGATGCTGTGTTAATTCTCTGCAGTGGTGTGTTAAATATAGTTTTAGGTTATAACATAATGTTAAAATAGAAACTATGCTATGTAAGATACTTTTTTAAAGAGAGAAATGAGGCACTCTCACTGAGATAGCAGCCACAGGACACCTGAATCTGTCAGAGAAAGAGAATTTATTGCTCCCTTATCAGAAGAAATGAACTTCTTCCTGCCTTGAAGGCGCCATCAGGATTCAGAGGCAGAAGCTGGCACTGCCCAGACAGAATCCTGTGTTTGAATGGAATTTATGCAGCACGGATGAGCTGTATGAATATGCAACAGGCTGTTGCTTTTAAGGGTTAATGTGGATCCTTTTTTGGGCTATTTTTGGCCAGAAAAGGTACCCAGACTGTCCATAACTCTTTGTTTTTATTGTCTCATATTGGCCTAATTCAGATTGTCCCAATTATTATTATTCTAATTATATTGCTATTTTTGTAACCATTTTATTACTGTTAAACTTTTAGAATTTTAAAACAAAGTGATTGGCATTTTTCACACTGCAGGATGCAGTTTGTGCTGCTCAGCACCCTGCCAGGACAACCTGGAGCAGCCTTGAGTCCTGAGCTTTTACAAATCCTGCTTTCCTCCTCTGCTCCAGGTTCTTCCCTATCACCCACCCAGATTTCTCTTCCAGCACAGGATTGTAACTTGCTTGGTTTTTAATTAAAGTTGTCCATTCTCTGATTTAATGGCTCCATAAAGCATCCTGGCTTACCCTGCCTCAGGTAAATGAAAATATTTGCTGTGGTAAATAGGACTATTAGCTTTATGATCCATAGCAATAAAAAGCTTTTATCAAGAATGTCATCAAAAGAGGCATAAAATTGTGTTCCATGTAAAAAACACGGAGATGTCTGGGAAGTTTTACTGCAATTCATAAATTTCTGTAGGAAAAGGTGTTAATGGGATCATTTTTTGCTGTGCCTTGTGGTCATTTAAAAATTAAAAGCTCTTGTGAGCAGATCCTGTAGAAGGAAATGACGGGGTCACAAGGTGGACATAATTGGGATTATTCCCTTTTCCCTGCACAGATTCCCCACATCAGCCTGGCCGTGTCACTCTGTGCAGGAGCAGAATAATTCTGGCTGAGATGGAGCAGAGGAGAAACCTCTCTGGGTTCCCTGCCTGTGTTTTTGTGCTGCCTGGGCCCTGATTTCAGCTGGGTTTCCATGCACACCCTGCCCTGGCACTGAAATAATCCCAGGGATGGGTGGGCTTGGCTGGGAGAGCCCCCCTGTCCCTTGGGGGGTGTGCTGGGTGAGCCCCCAGGGCAGGGGGGTTCCTCAGTGCCCAGCCTGGGCTCTTTGACAGAATAATTTGAGTTTTGTTGGCTCTGGAAGTGACCAGCAGCTGGTTTTCCTGCAGCAGGAGGTGAATTGCCCTTCTGCCACCCCCAGCATCCACCAGGTCCTGCTGGAATGGAGAATTGCAGTGGAAATGGGGAATTGCAGTGGAAATGGGGAATTCCAGTGGAAATGGGGAATTGCAGTGGAAATGGGGAATTCCATGGGAAATGGGGAATCACAGTGGAAATGGGGAATCGCAGTGGAAATGGAGAATCGCAGTGGAAATGGGGAATTCCATGGGAAATGGAGAATTGCAGTGGAAATGGGGAATTCCATGGGAAATGGGGAATCGCAGTGGAAATGGGGAATCGCAGTGGAAATGGGGAATCGCAGTGGAAATGGGGAATTCCATGGGAAATGGGGAATCCCAGTGGAAATGGGGAATTGCAGTGGAAATGGGGAATCGCAGTGGAAATGGGGAATCCCAGTGGAAATGGAGAATTGCAGTGGAAATGAGGAATCGCAGTGGAAATGGGGAATCGCAGTGGAAATGGGGAATTCCATGGGAAATGGGGAATCCCAGTGGAAATAGAGAATCGCAGTGGAAATGGGGAATCCCAGTGGAAATGGTGATTTCCATCCCTGCAGTGGCAGGGCAGACAGAGGGTGGCTGGAGGCAGAGCTTTGCCAGGAGCAGAGCTGCCCTGCCCTGGGTGCTGTGCCAGAGCTGAGTCCTTCCCCAGTCCCCCTGTGGGTTTGGGATTGGGGTGGGACAGGACAAGGGATGCTCCCCCTGTGCCTGCTGCACTCCTGGGGTGCTCAGCAGGGTGGGGAGCAGCCCCCACAGCCAGGGCCACCAGCTGGGCTGGGTGTCTGTATTTTGGGGTGTCCCACCCCTGGAGGTGCCTTTGTGTCTTTATTTTGGGATGTCCCTCCCCTGAAGGTGAATTCAGTGTCTTTATTTTGGGGTATTCCACCCCTGCAGGTGGCTTTGGGCACACCTTTATTTTGGGGTGTCCCTCTCCTTTGGGCACACCTTTATTTATTTTGGGATGTCCCACGCCTGGAGGTGGCTTTGGTGTCTTTATTTTGGGGTGTTCCTCCTCTGAAGGTGAATTTGGTGTCTTTATTTAGGGATGTCCCTCCCCTTTGGGCACACCTTTATTTTGGGATGTCCCTCCCCTGAAGGTGAATTTAGTATCTTTTTTATGTTTTTGGGTGTCCCACCCTTTTGGGCTCGCCTTTATTTTGGGGCATCCCTCCCCTTTGGGCACACCTTTATTTTGGTGTGTCTGTCTCCTGCAGGTGGCTTTAGTGTCTTTATTTTGGGGTACCCCTCCTCTTTGGGCACATCTTTATTTTGGGGCATCCTCCCCTTTGGGCTTGCCTTTATTTTGGGGCATCCTCCCCTTTGGGCACACCTTTATTTTGAAATGTCCCTCTCCTGAAGATGAATTTGGTGTATTTATTTTGGCTGTCCCTCCCCTTCGGACCCCTTTATTTGGGCTGTTCCGTGCTGCTCCTGCCCTCTCCAGGTCCTGCCGTTCCCCCAGGGCTCCCCATCCCCTCCTCCCGTTGCTGGCAGATTTAGGGAGCGGTTGCCATGGCGACGGGGCAGGAATGGGATGCGCAGCCCAGCTGGGATCAATCCCAGCTGCCGCCTCCTCCTCCTCCTCCTCCTCCTCCTCCCGAGCACCCGGCGCATTTTTAATAGAGTGACCGTGCACAGGAGCCTTGTCTTTGTCTTGTTAAGCCTTTGTTGTGCATTAAACCCCCGGGGCTTTCGCCGTAATCTGCTGCAAATCCCGCCCTTGCTGCCCGGGCTGTGCCCGCTGCATCCAGGGGATGTTTCTGTCCTGATGGATTTTATTCCTGGAATTGGGTTTAATTGGTGAATCGTGTCTAGAAATGAGGGAAAATAAAGGTACAGCGTGTGAGAATGGAGCCAGGGCTTCGGTGACACCTGAATTCATCCCTGCTGGGCTTTGTTTGCCCAGATATTCTGGATGTTTTGATTCTGGTTTTGGTTCTTTTTCTTTTTCTTTTTCTTTTTTTTTTTTTATTCTGGGGTTTTTTGGTGTTTTTTTTTATTCTGGGATTTTTGATTCGGTTTTTTTTATTATTCTGGGTTTTTTGATTATGTTTTTTTTTTTGATTCTGTGTTTTTTGATTCTGTTTTTTGATTCTGGTTTTTTTATTATTCTGTTTGTTTTTTTTTTATTCTGGATTTTTTTTATTCTGGTTTTTTTTTTTTTTATTCTGGGCTTTTTTTATTCTGGATTTTTTGATTCTGGGTTTTCTCCAGGCTTTGTTGCAGTAATGCATCATTACCTGGGTTACCTCTGACAGGATTCCTGCTCCTGGAGACACCCTCCAAGGCAAACCCCATCCAAATTCCCTCCTGGGCTCAGAGTGGGAGGGAGAGCCCCTAGAACTGAGTTCAGCCCTTAGAACTGAGTTCAGCCCCTAGAACTGAGTGCAGCCCCTGGAACTGAGTTCAGCCCCTAGAACTGAGTTCAGCCCTTAGAACTGAGTTCAGCCCCTAGAACTGAGTTCAGCCCCTAGAACTGAGTTCAGCCCTTAGAACTGATTTCAGCCCCTGGAACTGAGTTCAGCCCTTAGAACTGAGTTCAGCCCCTAGAACTGAGTTCAGCCCCTAGAACTGAGTTCAGCCCTGGATGGGAGCTGCAGTGTGGGCACATCCCTGGGGATGTGAGTGTGGGGTGACCCCAGTGCTGGAGTGGGGTGAGGATTCCAGGTGAGGATTCCAGAAGGATTTCAGTCCTTGCTGAGCTCTCAGGGTCAGTGCTGAGCTGATGGGGACTGGAAAGGAGCAGTGCTTTTGTGGGAAGGGAAGAATGTGAACTCCCATTTATCTGAGGGAATAGGACCCCACAGTAAATCCCTAATTTGGTGTATTTAGTGTTCCAGGATACTCCTTTTGTGGAGCCAGAGCACTGTGAGCACTCATATTCCTGTCCCAGGTGTGTCACCTTTGGAATTTGGGCAGCCACAGATCCAGTTCCCAATAATTCACTTTATTTGCTTTATTTCCTGCCCAGGTACAACCTCCTGCCTTAAGCTCAGCCTGAGCCCAGCAGGGACACAGCCTCCCTGCCTATTAAACCACGGCTTAATTTGAGCTCATTTCTTTTGTTGAGATGCAAAACTAATTATATTGAACTACAGATGAACAGGAAGTTGCCTTAGCAAATTTGTTGTCTTTTCTTTTTTTTTTTTTTTTTAATCAATGGGGAATTATTCAGCATTTTTTGGGGGCTGGGGAACTTTATAACCAGATAAAAGATATGGGGGAGGGCAGAACTATAAAAAGTGTTATTGTGTGATTATGAAGAGGCCTTTTAATGCATTATTATGTGATGCTAAAAAGGCCTTTATTGCTTGAAGTTGGAAGCAGAATACAAATAGGCTCACAGTGTCTATTAAACGAAGAGTGGAAAAAATAGTCCCCATTTCCCTGGGCTGCAAAGCAAAACTAACGATTAAACAGCGATTAAAATCAGCAGAGCTGGCTTTGTGTGTGAGCTCCCAGCCCGAGCTGAGCATGGGGATGATGGTGAGATTGCAGTGTGAGAAACGCCAATCACTTGGTTTTAAAATTCCAAAAGTGTAATAGTAATAAAATGGTTATAAAAATTGCAATGTAATTAGAGTAATAATAATTTGGACAATCTGAATTAGGACAATATGAGACAATAGAAACAAAGAGTTATGGACAGTCCAGGTACCTTTTCTGGGCAAAATAAGCCCAAAAAAGGCCCCACGTTAACAGAGGATTAACCCTTAAAAGC
>JAWWMQ010000105.1:6295617-6312842 GCA_035047885.1 Chlorospingus flavigularis
GAGGCACCAGGATGATCAGAGGGATGGAGCAGCTCTGCTGGGAGGAAAGGCTGGGAGAGCTGGGATTGTTCAGCCTGCAGAGGAGAAGCTCTGGGGTGACCTCAGTGCCCCTTGCAGGACCTGGAGGAGCTGGCAGGAGAGGGGGAGAGGGATTATTTCCATGGGATGGAGGGACAGGAAGGGGGGAATGGCTTCAGACTGACAAAGGGCAGGGCTAGGTGGGGTTTTGGGAAGGAATTGTTCCTTGTGAAGGTGGAGAGGGGCTGAGATGGGATTCCCAGAGCAGGAAGGAGCAGAGCTCTGATGGAATGCACAGGAATCCAGGGCAGCTCTGGGAAATCCCAAATCCCCATCCCTGCCCCAGGCCAGCTCCCCAGGCTCTGGGAGCTCACTCACAGGGTTTGGATGTGGATTTCTGTCCCTGGAGAGCAGGATCCTCGTCCCCAGGCTGCTGGGAGCTCACTCAGAGTGTGGAACATGGATTTCTGTCCCTGGAGAGCAGGGTCACAGCTCCCCAGGCTCTGGGAGCTCACTCGCAGGGTTTGCATGTGGATTTCTGTCCCTGGAGAGCAGGGTCCTTGTCCCCAGGGTGGGCTGGGGGAACAGCCCTGAAAATCCCCCTTCAGAGGGAACAAAGAGCTGTTCTCCCGGCTGCACAGAGTGGATTTTTGTTTGGTTTGTCCCTTCTTCTTGTTCCTTTTGCCAAATCCCGTAGGGCCTCGGCCGTGCCTGCAGTCCCACCTGCCTCTCCCCACGCTGTTTGTGTCTTTGCCTGTGCCTGACACTGTGTAGTGAGACCCCCCAGGCCAGGGGGACGCAGCTGAGCTCTCTCTGTCAGGGCAGGTTCTGTGCAGAAATTGAAACTGCTGCGTGGTTTTCCAGTGCACTGTGAAATGAGGGGGGTTAGAAAAGCCAGTCTCGCAGGAAGCTCATTTTCCATTGGAAAACATAATTTGTAATTAATAAATTCTTCACTTCTTTAGAATGAAGGACTCCAGAAGTTCTTTAATGGTTTGTGTTTCCTTATTTAACTGGTGGAAATGTTATTCCTCCATGGCCTGAGAATGGCAAAAGGGGATTAATGGAAGGGCTGGATGTGGATCAGGTCAGAAATGTCCAACATCAATTTATTACATTTATTTCACACACACAGTGTGAGCAGCTGCTCCACATTATTTATGCATTTCTTTATTTATTTCTACATTTATTTCTACATTTATTTATACATTTATTTATTTACACATTTATTTCTCAATTTATTTATACATTTCTTTAGTACACAGAGTTGTTTTAGGCCCCAGCAAACCCTTTAGGGATGTCTAAATATCAGTTTCATTTAATTCAGCATAAATCCAGCTGCAGGATGGAGGGAATGGCTCCAGAAAGTATTTGGAGATCAATTTAATTTAATCAGATGGGACAGTCTGTGAAAAGAGTAATCTCCTCTATGATTCCTGCATTTTGTAGGAGCAGCAAAATTCCTTTACAAGGAAAATGAAAGGCAGCACCAAGAGCCTCCCAAGTCCATGAGGCTGTGGAGGATTTTTATATTATGTTTCCTTACGCCAGTCCCTGGAAAGTTTGGAATTTCAATTCATGCCACGAGTTAGGATTTCTGAAACCACAGCTAATGGGAAAAGGTTGGAAAGTTCCTGCAAATTGCAGGGCTCCCTTAGCAGCCCAGAAACCCAAATTGCAGGCAATTACCTTGGCCCAGTTTCCTTGGCTTGAGGTGTAAAATCCCAGAATAGCACAAGAACAGGGACATTCCCCTGCAGGCCTGCCCTGCTTCCCCAGCTCCATCCTCCTCCTCCTCCTGGCTTAGGGGAGCAGGGCTGGGGGTTTTGGGGGGTTGTACCTGCTCAGGGCTCTCCATGGGCTCTGGGGGAGCACAGGGCTCTGTGCCTGTCAGGGCAGGAATTTGGGGGTCACAGCTCCTGGAAAAGCTGGGGAGGGGAGAGGAGACAAAGAGCAGCGCTGTGGTGTGAGAGTGGAATTCTCCAGAAGGGGGAAATTGCAGCTCTGGGGACCCAGGGGAGGCTGATCCTGGATGGTCCCCTTGGCCCACACAGGGGTGGATGGGAGTGTGACACAGCTCAGCTGAATTACTGAAGGATCCCTGCAGGGATCCTGAGCACCCCCAAAGGGGGAAATCCCAAAATCCCATGGGTCCCTGTCACCATGTCATCCTGCAGCTTGCTGCCTGTGGGACAGTGTTCTGTCACCAGGGGCTGGGCTTGTGATCCCTCAGATGCCTCACTGTGGCTTTTCTGCACTTTTCCTGCTGGAATCTGCATCCCTTGATCCATCTCGGGGTCACCAAATGAAACACCACCTCTCTGCCTCGTGTGTTGAACCCAAGAAATGCATGGCAGGGGCTGTGGCTCTCTCCAGGCCCTGGGAAGGCTCTTCTCACTTGTCCGAGTGGGGATCAAGGGGCTCTGCTGGGGGTTCTGCAGAGACAAGATTCCAAGGGTTTGGGGCTCCAGGGGCTGGGCTGGTGAGAGGCTGGGGAGCCATGAGCAGGTTCTGCAGAGCTCCTGAGCTCCAGGGAGGGCTGTGACTCAGTTTCACCCTCCAGGGGCTCACCAGCACTGAGTGATTTGTATCCCACCAGGAACACCCTGCTGCAGAGCCTGGCCTTTGCTTTCCCTGCTCCTTGGGCAGGGCCAGGGACACTGGGCCTTCCTCTTGAGGAGGAGGAGGAGGGAAGCAGGAGCCCTGCCTTGTGTGCACAGCAGGGATTGTGCTCTTTGCTTCCCAGGCTTCATCCCAGCAGGGATGGGAGAGGCCCCATCAGGGATGGGAGAAGCCCCATCAGGGAGGGGAGAAGCCCCATCAGGGCCATCCTTTCAGGCAGATTCTCTGTGGGATGAAGCCCTGGTCATTGCACAGGGCTGGTACAGGGGGTGGAATTCTAAAAAAGCAACTTAGTGCAGCCAAGTGTGAGCCCCGAAACCCCAGATTTTAACCCGAACGCCTTCTCTTGTTCTCTCCCTCGGTGTCTGAAGCCAGCACCAGCCCTGCCTCGGGCCTGGGCACTGCTGCCATCATTGGCATCCTCGTGGTGGTGTTTGTGGCGCTGCTGGTGGCCGTGGATGTCACCTGCTACTTCCTGAACAAGTGTGGGCTGCTCATGTGCATCGCCGTCAACATGTGCGGCAAGTCCGGCCCGGGGGCCAAGGGCAAGGACATGGAGGAGGGCAAGGCGGCCTTCTCGTGAGTACTGACCCCAAAACACCCCTTTTGTGTCCCAAAACCCCCTCTGTGCCCCCAGGACCCCCTCTGTGCCCCAGGGGCAGCGAAGGAGCTGCCTCAGGGAGGGGGCCCTCAGCTTTGTGGGGAAGGGGCTGGGCTCTGTTGGGGCTGGCAGGAAGGTGGGTTTGGAGCTGTTCCTCTGGGGTTTTGTCTCATTCCTGTTGGTAGCCATCAGATAGGTGGCCTCAGTGCTGGGCATCCCAGAGCTGGACATCCCAGTCATCCCAGTCATCCCAGTGCTGATTACACCAGTGCTGGACATCCCAGTTGTCCCAGTACTGGACGTCTCAGTCATCCCAGTTCCGGAGACCCCAGTACTGGACGTCCCAGTAGTGGACATTGCAGAGCTGGACACCCCAGAGCTGGACATCCCAGTGCTGGACATCCCCGTCATCCCAGTCATCCCAGTGCTGGCCACCCCAGTGCTGGACATCCCAGTGGTGGACATTCCAGAGCTGGACACTCCAGAGCTGGACATCCCAGTCATCCCAGTGCTGGCCACCCCAGAGCTGGACATCCCAGTAGTGGACATTCCAGAGCTGGACACCCCAGAGCTGGACATCCCAGTCATCCCAGTTCTGAACATCCCAGTACTGAACATCCCAGTTGTCCCAGTGCTGGACACCTCAGTTCTGGACATCCCGGTGCTGGGCACCAGTGGAGCTCCGTGCTGGGTGCTGGAAGGAGCAGTGACCCCAGGAGCGCTCGGGCCCGTGTTCGTATGCGGGCTGTGTCCGTGCCTGGCTGTCCCTGCAGGAGCAGCCATCACTCCCCTTGCCGTTCCCTCGTTGCAGGAAGGACGAGTCCAAGGAGCCCATCGTGGAGGTGCGCACGGAGGAGGAGAGGACCCCCAACCACGACGGGGGGAAGCACACGGAGCCCAACGAGACCACCCCGCTGACAGAGCCAGAGTATGTGGCCTTAGGCAGCCCTAGCACAGGGGCACTGCACTGCCCCCAGCTGCCCCAGCCCCTCAGCAGCAGCAGTTAGGGCAGCAGGAGAGGAAGAAAGGTAAAATCTCCACGTGCCAGTGAGGAAGCGCCTCCTGTCAAGCTGCAGTGGTTGCTGTTCCCAGCACTGCAAGGGAAGGGAAGGAAGCAGTGTTTGCTGAAAGGCTGTGTCCCGTGTGGAGATCCAGCACTGTCCAGGATCTGCAAAGGATCCAGAGCAAAACCTGCCCCAGCAGTGCTGGGTGAGAGCCTGAACCCGTGGGGAGAGATTATCCCCAGGAGCTGGGCATGGATGTGGAGTCACAGCAGGGCTGAGCATTCTGAGAGAGAGCTGGGAGCTGAGTCTGCATTCGTGTGTGAGGAAGGAGTTTGGGTTTATGGGGGCTTCAGACAAACCTGCAGCAGCAGGACAAGACGAGGTGTGGGGCTGGACCCAGGGTCCTATGCAGGGACCGTGTTGTGTTGTGTTGGTGGCACAGGCCTGCAGGCTTGGGGTGGCAGAGCTGCCTGGAGAGTTTTAGGTGAGGAGAGTTTTAGGTGAGGAGAGTCTCTGCAAGCTGACAGGATCCCAGACACTCCACGAGAACAAACCATCCCTGCAGGTCACGTCCTCTTGGCTTTTTTCTCTTCCTGATGATCCTGAGCCGTCCCAGCCTCGCTCCCTTTGCATGTCTGACCTCTGCACGTCTCTGCTCCCAAGTCCCCCTCCTGTCACATGTGTGTGCTGTCCTCTCTCCCTCTCTGCCCTCTCTGCCCCCTCCCTGCTGTCGTTTCGGGCCTTCATTGTCTCTCTCTCTCTCTCTCTTTCCCTCTCCCTCTCTCTCTCTCTTGTCCCCGTGTCCCCCTCGCAGGCACCCCGCCGACACCGCGGCCACCGTGGAGGACATGCTGCCTTCTGTCACCACGGGCACCACTAACTCTGACACTATCACTGAAACCTTTGCCACTGCCCAGAACAGCCCCACGAGCGAGAGCACCACGCTGACCTCCAGCGCTGCCCCGCCGCCCGCGGCAGCTCCCGATGCCGCCGCGGCTCCCGGCCAGGCCACCCCGGCCAAGGGCACGGCCGCCGCCTCGGCAGCGTCACCAGCGCCCTCCTCCACCCCCAAAGTGGCCCCTCTGGTGGATCTCAGCGACACCCCCAGCTCTGCTCCGGCCACCAGTAATTTATCCTCAAGTGTCCTGCCGGGGCAGGCCGTGCTCAGCCCCAGCGCCGCCGACGCCGCCCCAGCCGGGAGCAAGGCGGGCACCCCCAGCCCCGCCAGCCTCACGGGCCCTGCAGCTCCCAACGAGGCCAAGCAGGAGGTGGCCAAGAGCCCCGAGAAGGAGCCCGTGCAGCCCAGCGCGGTGAAGAGCCCGGCAGAGACCCCCAAGAACCCGAGCAGCGCGAAGAGCGAGGCGGCCGCGGGCAGCGCCGCCAACCCCTCGCAGAACGAGGACTTTAAAATGGACGAAGGGACCTTCAAGCCACCAGACATTGACCTTGCCAAGGATGTTTTTGCAGCTCTTGGCACTGCTTCTCCTCCTGCTGCCGGCGGGGCTGGTGGGCAAGCCCCCGAGGCTGCTGCTGCCGCCGCAGACAGCTCTGCCCCCGCAAAGACCGAGTACGGCCGCCTTTACTCTTGTGTTGGTTGTGTGCTGTGTCCCTTGTGCCCTGGTGCTCGTGCTGTGTCCTCTGTTGGGTGTTCTCTTGACTAATCTCACTGTTCCCTTAGCCAGCTAACTCACCTGAGAGGCCACCTTGGCTTGGAAGGTGCCAGAGGAGAGCAGGAGAGGCTGTGCCAGGGAGGCAGGGACAGGGAGCTGGGAATTGATCAGAGATAAATTAATTGTTGTTGTTCCTCAGGCTCTTGGGCAGCTTTGTCTGTCCTGGGTTATTGTTTGGTAAGGAAGAGCAGAAATAGTTCAGTTTGGTGTAAAGAGCTCTCCTCAGTGCTGAGGTTCTGCAGGTCAGTGATCCCATCTCCTGCAGGTCAGAGGAGCCTCAGGGCTCACTCAGGGTCAGGCTGGGCAGCAGCAGTGCCCTGGGCAGGGCTGACAGCACTGGGGGCTCTGGAGCTGTCCCCAAGCTGGGCCAGTGTGAGCCTGGCTGAGATGGGAGCGCCCTGAGCTGGGCAGGAGAGAGAAAACAGCACCTGGGGCTGGGGGTCCCAGCTGTGCTGCAGATGTTGGACCTGGCTGGGCTGGCAGTTGTCACCTCTGAGGGTGGAGATGTCTGTGACAGAATTCCTGTCCTCTGCGTTCTCCTTTCTCCAGCACCCGGGGGTGTCAGGACTGGCTTTCCATAGGAACACAAAAAATGGGATTGCTGCTGAATTGTCAGCAAATTCCAAATTGTCTCAGCAAATTCCAGCTTTGGAAAACACTAGTTTTGGTAAATGCCAATTTCAGAAGATCTCCATTTGAGAAAATCCCAATTCCAGTGAATGCCAATTTGGGGTGCTAAAGCCAAATCGTTTTGCAGCTGGGGGAGCTTTCCTTGCTGCTGAATTGTGTGGCTATTTTAGTGTGAGCCGTGTTTTTTGTCATAGTATTGAAATAACAAAAAGCTTCAACATAGTTTGGATGTGGAAGGTGTAGCGCTAGTTCAGATTTGAGAAACAAAAATTTAAAATATTCAGGAATTCGAATAATTTAAAAAGAGAAAGAGGACAACTCTTAGAGCAGAAGCCTTTAACTGAGAGGAGCAAGCTGACAATTTGGCTTTAGCTTGGCGTGCTAAAGGCAAATCCTTCTGCAGCTGGGGGAGCTTTCCGTGCTGCTCATTTTGCACCCCTGCAGCTGAGCAGGGCCAGCCAGAAAAAGTTAATCTAGACGTGAACGAAGCAGGGTGGGGGAGCTTTCCTTGCTGCTCATTTTGCACCCCTGCAGCTGAGCAGGGCAAGCCAGAAAAAGTTAATCTAGCCGTGAACGAAGCAGGGTGGGGAGCTGAGCTGGGCTCCCCTTGCCCCTGCATCAGGAAATGCTCTCCCATTTCCCATGGAGGGATGTGCTCCCAGCAGCCGCCCTGTCCCGCGGCTAGCTCAGCCCAGCTGTGTTTCTGTGCCCTAAAGCCTGTCCTTGTGGTGCTTCTCCCCAGGAAAATGCCAGCAGAGGACAAGGGCGCCGTGCAGGACAGGAAGAGCCCCGCGGCGGAGGTGAAGACGGTGCCCAACGAAGCCACACAAACAAAGGAGAGCGAGAGCAAAGCATGATCAGCACCAGAGGGGACGGCAGAAACCTTCACCCGAGCATTGAAATCACAACCCACACACCCATCTCATTCCTCTAGTGTCTGTTGCCTTTTTTTAAAAAAGAAAGACAAACAAACCAACCAGAAAAATGCATAAATGGGGGGAGGGAGGGAATGTCTCTTTTTTCCTTTTCTTTTTTTATTTTTTTCTCTTCTTCTCTTTTTTTTTTTATTTTGATTTCTATGTTTTGCTTTCTCTGAGATTTCTAGAAAGGTTCTATTCGTTGTGCACTTGCTTTTGAAAAGTAAAACATGTTAAAAACAGGGTTAAACCCGTCACCAAATCAGGGCTCAGCTGGCCCTGTGTATATTCAAACAGGCAGACATTGCAATGCTGGTTGCAGTGTGGTTGGGAAGCTCAAAATCAAGTAGTCCTAGACACAAAAAAAACCACAAAAAAGACAAAAAAAAAGAAAAGAGACCCTGTTGTTTCCTTTGTTAGTATAGCAGAGATAACCACTGTGCTGCTGGGCACAGCTGGTGCTTAAAGAACAAAGTCCACAATTTATTTTTATACTTTTCAGTCGAGTTTGAAATATGTAAAGCCTCATAAATAAGTTATAATTTCTGTTCACCTTGTATCTGGTCAGTATGCAAAGTGTCTCGAGCTCTTTGTGACTGAATCCTGCTCGCCACGTTAGACCTTTATTTGGGGTTTATTGTTATTATTATCTATTTTTTAGGAAGAATGCCAAAATTGCAGCTTTGGGGGATGTATTTCAATTTGCAGTATTCAGACTCTACATTTCTTTTCCAATTTTACGTTCAATTTATTATTTTTTTTGTTTGTTTTGGCCAACTTTGGTTCTTTCCAGTGTTTACAATTGACAGATATTTTTTTAACTTCTGTTGTGTTGAAATGGATGTGTAAAATAGCTGCCTTTTTTTTTTTTTTCTTTTATTTTTTTTTGGTTTTTCAGTCAATCCAGTCCTGTAGACACTAGGGTAGCAGCATGCTTGCTTTGCAAAGGGAGACATTTTCAACCATGGATGTTTACAGTAGTCGTTTCCCCTTTTTTTCTCTTTTCTTAATTATTGTTATTATTATTATTATTGTTATTATTATTATTATTATTTCTTACTGGAGTAAGAAGAAAAGTGATGCTGGGGTTTGGTTTGGGGTTTTTTTGGGGGGTGGGGGTGTTCAAACCTCTTGCCACCAGCCAAGGGCTTTAGCCAGCAATCCCCAGATCTGCTTGGGGTCAGGGAGTTGCTGGGGAAAATCCTTTCTGTGCTTAAATTTAGTTTGAAGTCCCTCGCTGGACCTGGGCCTGACTGCATAAGAGAAATCTCATCTCTGCTTTTTTAGGACATTCTCCCCTTTCCTTCAGCGAGCCCTCCCGCAGCTCTGAGGGGCACAAGGGAGGCTGGGCAGTGTGGGCTGGTCTGGGCTCAGGTGCGTGGCCAAATCAATCCCTCCTGATCAGGGCAGAAAATCCCCATTTCAGTCAATTCCAGTTTCAGCAAATTCCAGTTTCGGAAAATAGCAATTTCAGAAAATGCCAGTTTCGGTAAATAACAATTTCAGAAGATCTCTATTTCAGAAAATCGCAATTTCAGTAAACACCAATTTCAGAAAATACCAATTTCAGAAAATCCCAATTTCAGTAAACACCAATTTCAGTAAACACCAATTTCAGTAAATCCCAATTTCAGTAAATAACAATTTCAGAAAATCCCAATTTCAGTAAATAACAATTTCAGTAAACACCAATTTCAGAAAATTCCAGTTTCAGAAAATCCCCATTTCAGTCAATTCCAGTTTCAGTAAATACCATGTCCTCTGACCCTAAAACTAAAACCCAAAAGCAAAGATCCTTTCCCCACAGGTGCTGGGCAGACCCCAGACCCTTCTGCAGCTCCAGCTCCGGCAGGACCCAGCCTGGAATCAGGAGCAGGGGCTGCAATTCTGTGCCAGGACCATCCCTGGGCAAGGGCTGAGGCAGCACCTGAAAAAATAAATTATGGATGGGGGAGCTGATCAATGGGGTTTGTTATCAGGAATTGTGGAGCAACACTGAGATTTGGGGTGGGAGAGCTGATTAATGGGATTTATTACCAGGAATCGTGGAGCAACACTGAGATTTGGGGGTGAAAAGGAGCTTTGAGCAGAAGGAAGGCAGAGGAGTGTAGGGAGAGACCAGCCCATTGTATAGAGATGTTCCTCCTGTTGGGGTTTTGGGTATTATTTCCTTTTTTTTTTTTTTAATTTTTATTTTATTTTATTTTCCCTTTTATTTTATTTTCTTTTTTTTTTTTTTTTTTAATTCTACTTTAGATCTGCAAGCTTGTGCACTGTGGGTGCGTGACTATTTTAGTGTGAACCGTGTTTTTTGTCATAGTATTGAAATAATAAAAGCTTCAACATAGTTTGGATGTGGAAGGTGTAGCGCTAGTTCAGATTTGAGAAACAAAAATGAGAAATGAACATTCAGGAAATTAATATAAAACAAAAAAGAGAAAGAGAACAACTCTGAGAAAGAGCAGAAGCCTTTAACTGAGAGGAGCAAGCTGAGGAGGGGTGTGGAGGCTGTGTCTGTGTGTTCCTTGGGAATGTTCCCTCTGTTCCAGTGCATCCAGCATTCCAGATGTGGGGGACAGTGCTGTGTCCATTCCAGCTGTGGGGGGCAGTGCTCTGTCCATTCCAGCTGTGAGGATCCATTCCAGCTGTGGGGATCAGTGCTGTGTCCATTCCAGCTGTGAAGATCCATTCCAGCTGTGAGGATCCATTCCAGCTGTGAGGATCCATTCCAGCTGTGGGGGGCAGTGCTCTGTCCACTCCAGCTGTGAGGATCCATTCCAGCTGTGAGGATCCATTCCAGCTGTGGAGAGCAGTGCTCTGTCCATTCCAGCTGTGAGGATCCATTCCAGCTGCGAGGATCCTTTCCAGCTGTGAGGATCAGTGCTCTGTCCTGTGCTCACTGTGGGGTTTTTGGTTTTGTTTTGCTCAGCTCCTGGGACCCCAGGGAGGGCTCAGGGGGTGCAGCTGAGGCTGCCCCACCCGTCCTGGCAGATTTTGGGCAGGATGGAGCCTCGTCCCCAAAGCCAGCCCAGTGACACCCCACAGCAGTGTCCCTGACCCCCAGGATTCCTTTCTTTTCCCCAAAGAAACGAGTCCATAACCTAGCTGGGCAGCAGCAGTGCCTCCATCCCCGTGGGTTCGTCCCTTTTTGTGCCCAGTTCTGGCTGCTTTTGTCACCTGTGTGTGCTGTAAGCCCCACAGCTGAGCAGCTTTGGTGGGAACCACACCCCAAACCTGCCCAGGGACCTCCAGCAGCCCCTGCCAGGTGGGCACGGGGGGAGCTGCCCCGCCTGGGTTGGTGTTTGTCCCAAAAGGGGACAGCTCAGAGCCCAGCCCAGCGCCTGGTGACAGCCTGGGGGTGGCACTGGCTGGGCTTTAATGTCCCCTCCATCCCAAAGCTCTGGTTTGGGGTGGATGCAGTGAGCTCAGGAGGGAGCAGCTCCTCCAGTGACCCCTCCCCACTGCCACGGCTGCTCCAGGGTTGGTGGCACTGCTGTGGTTCCAAATGTCCATCCCCGGGGTTGGTGGCACTGCTGTGGTTCCAAATGTCCATCCCCAGGGTTGGTGGCACTGCCGTGGCAGCTCCATATGTCCATCCCTGGGGTTGGTGGCACTGCTATGGTTGCTCCAGGGTTGGTGGCACTGCCGTGGCTGCTCCGGGGTTGGTGGCACTGCTTTGATTCTCTGTGTCCATCCCTGGGGTTGGTGGCACTGCTGTGGTTTCATGTTTCCTTCCCTGGGGTTGGTGGCATTGCCATAGCTGCTCCATGTTTCCATCCCCAGGGTAGGTGGCACTGCTGTGGTTCCATGTCTCCATCCCCAGGGCTGGTGGCACTGCCATGGCAGCTCCATGTTTCCATCCCCGGGGTTAGTGACACTGCTGTGGTTCCATGTCTCCATCCCCAGGGTTGGTGGCACTGCCGTGGCAGCTCCATATGTCCATCCCAGGGTTGGTGGCCCTGCCCCCTGGCTGTCCCCAGTGTCACAGGAGCTGTCCCATCTCTCTCGTGCTGCACCATTCGTACAGGTGACAATAGTGCATCCCGCCCGTCAGCTTCCCGAGTGGCGTTTTCTTTTCACACTTTTCTATGGAGCCTTCAAACCCCACGTCCTTCACCACCAGGCTGTTTTGATAGTTGTTCTCAGCCCCTCCATGGCCATCCTTCCCCAGCATTCCCTACTTTTGGGGGCCTTCTATCTTGTTAAAAAAAGAAAAAAACAAAAAATCTTTTTACCGAGTGAAACATCGACTCCACCTTTATCCCCATTCTCACTGGTGTAAATACTGATACTAACTGAGGATTTTGACTTTGCATTCTGTCAGAATACTGTGTTCAAATAAAAACTACAAAAAAAAAAAAAAAAAAAAGCTGATGCCTGCAGTCTGCCCTTCTTTGGTCCTGCTCCTCGTCCCACCTGAGTCCACCAAAACCACTTGCAAGTTTATTTCTTTGTGCCTCCACATTTATTTACTTCTTTCCTGGAGATAGCAAACACAGAAATGCAGTTTCACAGCTACTGGGAAGATCTTTTCCCCCCAAAAAGGCACTTTTATGTTGCCTGGCTGTGGGAAGGGTGATTGAGTGTTGGGCGTGAGAGGTGACCTCTGCCCAGCCTGAATTGGGTGCCTGAACTTAAAGAGGTTTGAATGTAATTAATTCATTCAATTAACTCATTTTAAAGTCTTGATTTTTCTTTTTTCCTAAATCCTAGATAAAAATTGCCCAAATGCCCAACTTGCATTTTTTTACTCTGGGGGTTTTGGGGAGGGGAGGGTTGTCTCACCTTCACCAATTCGGGCAAACCAGAGTTGATTCTCACACAGAAGTTCCCATTCAGCTGAAAAAGAGCTTTTTAAATAACTCCCCAACCATTTGATGCAAAAAACACCAATTCTTCCAAGTGGGGCAGCACCAATTCCCTGGTTGGGGTTGGAGGGGGGGTTTGGGGTTGCCCCTGGGCATTTGGGGTTGCCCTTTCTGGGTTCAGAGCCCCTCGATCCCCCAGTCCCTGTGTGCTGTGGGAGCTGTGCCCTCCCTGCCTTTCCTGGCTCCCTCTGCCCCCTTCGGGCCTGGAGGAGCTCAGGAGTTCCTCCCTGTTCTCCCAGAGAAACGAAAAGGGATTTTCCTGCCCCTGGAGCTGGGGCTGTGCTCGGTGGCAAAACCACTGACAGATCCTTTAGTTTAGATCTTTGTGTTTCTTCAGCCGTTTCCTCAACCCTCAGACCTTTTAATTTCCATTTAATTTTAATTTTCCCTCGTCTCTCCCTCTGTTAAGGCCATGGCACCTGGCTGGCAGTGTCACCTTGGCTGAGTGTGGCTCCTTTTCCCCTGGGCTGAATTTGGGGTAAGTCTGAGCGGGGCTGGGGGCTGGAGGGAGATTTTTGTGCTCTTTTTCTCATCCCTTCTAGAAATCACCATTATCTGGCCTTTTATCAGATAGCAGTATCTGAACATCGTGCATGAGCTTCAGAGCATCATTTTAAGGGCTTTTTGAAGTATTCAGAGTCTAAAGGTGCCTCTCCCTGTTCACATTTGCTGCCCTGTGTGTTATTCCCCAGCTTTTGTGGGACAACAAATAAACCCCAAATTCCCGAGCATCCCACTGCCCCAGCTATGGCCTCGTGGGTGTTTTTAACTGGACACTGGGCTGGGAACAGCTTCATTAGAGGGAAAAAATCATTTTGGGATGGAGGGTGGTGTGGGCAGAGCTGATGGCAGTGAGGGGAGGGACAGGAAATGTTTGGGTTTGGGGCATGAGGGGGCAAAGGGACATGCTGGCTGTTCCTACAGGGAAAAGGGACATGCTGGCTGTTCCTACAGGGGAAAGGGATGTCCTGGCTGTTCCTACAGGGAAAAGGGATGTGCTGGCTGTTCCTACAGGGAAAAGGGATGTGCTGGCTGTTCCTACAGGGAAAAGGGATATCCTGGGTGTTCCTACAAGGAAAAGGAGTATCCTGGGTGTTCCTACAGGGAAAAGGGGTATCCTGGCTGTTCGTACAAGGAAAAGGGGTATCCTGCCTGTTCCTGCAGCCAAGGGGTGGAAGGGATGGGGGTCTCTGGCTGCCTGCGGAGCTCAGCAGCTCTCTGGCACTCAGGGTTCCATCTCTGGCTGATGAGGATGGATGGGGGAACGGGGCAGTGGATGCGGCTGGGCTGGCGGCTCCCGGAGCCGCAGCAGCCTCAGGCTGAGCTGTCCCTGTCCCTGTGCGGAATGTGCCATCCCGGGCTGAGCCTGTGCCGGGAATGGCCATCCCGGGATAAGCCTGAGCCGGGAATATACCGGGAATGGCCGTCCCGTGCATCGCAGCTCCGCGGTGCTCGGGCTCCCTGCCGTGGCCGATTCCTTCCATCGCCGCCGCCTCGCAGAGAGCCGGGAAGCCTTTCAGGGACATCGCAACAGGGAAATAACCCGAGTCTGGCATAAAAATCGGGACGAACCTCAGGCTGGACATGGGCAGGAATTCCTCCATGGAAAGGTTGAACCATGGGCAGGGGCTGCCCGGGGGTGTGAGGTGCCCATCCCTGGAGGTGTCCGGGGAGGATTTGATAGCCCGGACGGGGCACCAGAGCTCTGGGCTGGGGACAAGGTGGGGACAGCCAGGGAACGCTCAGTGCTGCCGGCGCCCCTTTCCAACCGGGATAACCCCGGCATTCGGCCGGGACCTGCCGCTTTCCCGCCAAATTACAGGCTCATTTACATAACCACGCCCATTAATTTGAATAACACAGCTGCTTCTTATTTGCATAACCCCGCCCTTCGTTTGCATCGCCACGCCCACCCGCGGTGCCGCGTCGGGCGCGTTCCCCTGGCAACGGCGCCGCGGGTTCGAGCCCGGCCCCGGCGGCTCCCGCTGCCCCTCGGCGTCCTCCGGTGTCCCCCGGTGTCCTGTTTGTGTCCTCTCTGTGTCCCGTCTGTGTCCCCTCGGTGTCCTCTCTGTGTCCCATCTGTGTCTCATTGTGTCCTCTCTGTGTCCCCTCGGTTACCCCTCTTGTCCCGTCTGTGTCCCTTCTGTGTCCCCTCTCTGTCCCCTCTCTGTCCCCCCGGTGTCCCCCGACCATGCTGCGCGACAAGGACACCGAGGAGGATTTCCAGCGCTTCCTGCGCCGCGTGGACGATGTCAGTGAGTGACCGGAGGGGCGCGGGGACAGCGCGGGGACATCGCGGGGACATCGCGGGGACAAAGCGGGGACAGCGAGAGGACAGCGCGGGGACCGCACGGAGACAGCGCGGGGACAGCGAGAGGACAGCGAGGGGACACAGAGCGGACACAGAGGGGACATCGCGGGGACATCGCGGGGAAGGGGAGGAGCGGGGCCGAGGACGGCGGCACATCGGTGGGAAAGGGGCAAATCTCCGCTGTGCCCCCGCCGGTTCGGTTTGTTCGGTGTTTGCCGGAGGCTCGGAGCGGCTCCCGCCTTTATTTGGGGTGCTGAGAGCCGCTTGCTTCTGTGCATTTCATTAATGATAGCAGAAACTGCAGGTGGATCCTGAAAGTGACGGAAACTGCAGGTTTCTGTCCTGAAAATGACAGCAATCCACCGTGGGAAAGTTTCTGTTTATTCAAAGTGCCGCTTGCTTCTGTGCATTTCATTAATGTTTGCAGAAACTGCAGGTTTCTGTCCTGAAAGTGACACAAAATCCGCCCTGGGAAAGTTCTTGTTTATTCAGAGTGCCCAAGGTCACGCTGGAGCATCCCGGTCTAAGGGAGAGGTCCCTGCCCATGGGACTGGGTGGATTTTAGGGTCTTTTCCACCCCAAACCACTCAGGGATTCTGTGGTTTTATGGTAAAAGCCATCCTGGCCAGCGCTGCCTTCAAAGCCACCCGAACTCCTGGTGCTCGCACGTTTGAAGTCCTGTGTGAATTTATATTTTATTTGGGGTTTTTCTGTGATTTTTTAGCTAATTTGCTGCAAGGGCTGAAGTCCCCGGACTCGGCAGTGCAGGAAAAAGCCATCGCTGAGACGGAGAAAAGGCTCCGAGAGCAAGGGGCCAGCAGGGAGGAGGAGGAGGAGGAGGAGGAGTGCAGGACCACGGTGAACAGAACGCTCATCAACACTTCTGTAAGGGCTTTCCCTCTGAAATTAAAGCTGTGCTCAGCTTAAACACACAGATAGGGACTTCCCAGAAATGCCAGAATTTATTAAATCTTTACCGTTTTTTGATTAAATACCAAATTGGTGCTCCTGCTGTCAGGCTGGGGATTTCAGGTGCACGAAGACATTCCTGATGCTGCTGTGCTCTGTGCAGCCCAGCCAAGTGTCCCTGTGCTGCTGTGGCTTTTCCTAACCATTTGTGGCTTTTCCCAAACCATTTCTGGCTTTCCCAAACCATTTGTGGCTTTTCCCAAACCATTTCTGCTGTTTCTGTTCTTCCAGGGCACTCCGAGGGTGCAGGCAGCAGATGCAGGTAGGACACTGCTCCTCTCTAAATAAAACCAAGCTCTAAAACCAGTTCTAGCAGGGATGGAGCTCATGCAAGAGCTGATTCCACCCCTTTTCCCGTGTCTTCAACCAAAATTCAGTCAGCTCTAGGAGCACACTCAAGGTCTCAGCACCATGGCTGTGTTTTCCACAGGTGGGAGCCTTGTTCTCTTCTGGCTCCTCATCTCTTTACACTTTTTATTGTGAATTTCGAAGCAAACCTGTTTGTTTGGCCCTGGGGAGGAGCAAGGCAGGTGTGCAGCTCCTCAGGGGTGGCATCATCCTTGTCTGTGACAGCTTGTCAGCCACTTCCACTTTAATTGCTGAAACGGCCCCTTGGTGTTGGCTTTTATTAAGAAATGACTCAGAAGCACCCTGGGAATTATTGTTTTTACGCTGTTTTAATGAAGTTTGCTCTTTTTTTTCCCCCTCTAAAATGCCACCAACTCTGCTGTTTGGAAGATGGCTTCCTGGCAGCTTTGGAGAAGGATGCCAAGGAGCGAGCCCAGAGGAGGAGGAGGAATGAGAAGCTGGCAAACGGTGACTGCTGAGAGCAGCCCCAGAAATGCCTGCCAGGGGCTGGGGGAGGCACAGCCGGGCTTGTCTGAGCCCTGGGACAGGCTCAGGGCTCCTCAGAGCTGCTGCTCCTGGTGCTCTGCACGATCTCCTAGTGGTGGAGCTGCTTTGGGATGCAGGGAGAGATGGGGAACGCTCAGTTGCCCTCTGGAAGGGGAATGGTTGCAGGGAAATAATAGAAATGATGGAAATAATAATGGAAATAATAATGGAAATAATGGCTGGGCTGGAACCCTGGGGCTGTTCCAGCAGGAGAGCCTGGCTCTGCCTGCTCAGTCGCACTGGGGAAATCAAATACATGAAATATTGCTGGACATTGTTGCTGTTCTCAATGCACTGTGCTGCTCTCAGCCCTGAAGGAGCAGGGCAACGAAGCCTTCAGGGCAGGAGACTTTGCCCTGGCCATCCAGAGGTACTCCGAGGGGCTGGAGAAGCTGAGGGACAAGCAGGAGCTCTACACTAACAGGGCCCAGGTCAGTGCCAGGGCAGGAGCCACTTCTGGCTGGGTTTTGTGGGGCTGTGCCAGGGTAAAAACCCCAAAATATTGTTCTGTTACACCCCTTGGAGGTGGTGAACCCCTGCTCCTGCACAGCAGGTGGGGAAAATCATCCCAATTCCCAGTTTGATTCAAATACTCTGAATTTTTTATTATTAATAACAAATAAAATAAAATAAAAATTATTTATATTATATATAATATAATAACACTATATATTAATATTATACTATATACTATATATTCTATACTATATATTATATATTA
>JAWWMQ010000105.1:6316287-6330695 GCA_035047885.1 Chlorospingus flavigularis
AATATAATATAATATAATATAATATAATATAATATAATATAATATAATATAATATAATATAATATAATATAATATTTCTTTCACTTGACCCCAAAAGCACCAGGCATGAATCAGAGCAATTTTCACCTTCAGAACCACTCCTCCTTCACTCCTTCTGGAATTTTCCCCCATTCCCCGGGATGTTTTTCCCCAGAGCTGCTCCTGCAGTGACCTTTTCTTTTAGCACGGCTCAGGAAGAGCAGGAGCCTGCCTGGCTGCGGCCCAGCTGAGCTTGTCTGTGCTCTTGCAGGCTCTGGGCAGACGTTCTTCAGGACAAACAATGGCTTCAGTATCCTGAGCAGCGCGGCTGTCAGAGGGTGAGAGCTCTCCCAGGGCCACCCCAGCCCGGGGAAATGCAGTATTGTTTTCAAGAAACAGAATCAGCCCTTGGGATGCAGACGGACTGATCAGAGGAGGGTGGAATGCCAGATTTCAGTGGGTGAATGGAGGCGCTTGTCCCTGACCGTGGCACAGACAGGGCTCCCTCAGATGAGGGAGGAGAATCCCTGGGTTGCTGTTTGCGTCTGCCCTGTCTGGGCAGTTATCCTATCCCTGGTGCTGAGAGCAGCTCTGCAGGAAAATCTGAGTGGGAAAGAGCAGCTGAAAGCTCTGGCTGCAGCCCCTGGAGCTGGGCTTGGGCACCACGATCCCCTGGCACTTTTTAGGTTCCATATTTTGGGTTTTTTAGTCCATCCATATTTTGGGTGGGGGCTGCAGGGGCACCTGAGGGGTGCAGCACATCCAAATTCCCATTCCCTGGATATTTCCCATGGTTTGAGCCATCCTTTGCTCTGTTCACAAACTGACTTTTCTCATCCAGGGCCTTCTGTGCAGAGAGGAAAAGCCCTGCTGAGGTGGAGCTCTGTGTTTCCCTTCTGCTCCTGTGGCAAGCTGCCTGTGCTGGCAATGGTAAAGCCCTGGCATCCCCCTGATCCCTGCTAATTAATGAGGGATTAATTTGGCATTTCTGGGCTGGGGCTGGGGCTGGGCGTGGCCACCCCTCTCCCACAGCACCTGCATCCATCCAGGCGTGGTTGGAACCCAAATTTTGCAGGTCAGAGGAGGTGTTGGGTGCAGGATGGAATTTCCACTCTGAGCATTTCCAATCCACATAAGGGGTGGGAAGTAAATTCCCTGTGATTTTTGCTGCTCCTAAGATAACACCACTTGCACAATTTTCTCTGTTTTAAGCAGTTACACCTGCAAAAAGCAGAGTTTTACAGAAGAGAAAGCTGAATTTATTTAGAATTATCAATCAATAGAGCTTGGGCAGGTACCTGCCTCTGTTTTTAGGGTGAGAAATGGGCTGGGGTGGGTGGTAAAGTGTGACGGTGGTCACAGGGGTCTTAGGATGAGGGAAGAGACATAGATCTGAGTCCATGTTTCAGAAGGCTTGATTTATTATTTAATGATATATATTACATTAAAACTACACTAAAAGAATAGAAGAAAAGGTTCTCAGAAGGCTAGCTAAGAATAGAATAGAAAAGAAAGAATGATAACAAAAGGCAGCTGTCTCGGAGACAGCTGGGCCTTGATTGGCCATTAATTATAAACATCTGGGATGGGCTAATCAAAAATCTACCTGTTGCATTCCACAGCAGCAGATAACCATTGTTTACATTTTGTTCCTGAGGCCTCTCAGTTCTCAGGAAGAAAAAATCCTAAGGGAAGGATTTTACATGAAAAGATGTCTGCGACAGTAAAGTGGAAATGCAGAATATTGTGTTGACTTGTGGGGTTCAGCTGTTTAAATAAAATATTCATGCTGAAAAAGAAATAAAATAAATGAAATGAGGAAGCCAGTGAGGGACATTGCAGTGAGATTTTCTCTCCTTTTCCAGAGGAAAATCAGCGTGTGCTGCTGGCGCAGCCCGAGGTGGGTGCCCAGCTGCCGGAGCTGCTCTCCTGTGGCACTGCCCAGATGCAGAGGGAGACCCTGGCCCTGATCTCCCTCTACTCTGAGCACGAGGGGGGCCGCAGGCTGCTGGGCAGGCAGGACCTGAGCAGGTGAGACAGCAGGGAAAGGTCCTGGCAGGGCTCAGGGCAAGGGGCACTCGGGGTGCCCTCTGCACAGCCCCTCAGAGGTTGGGCTCTGTCTGCAGGGGCTGACAGAGCCAGAGCACTCAGCCCCGAGCTGTGCCAAGGGAAATACAGGTTGGATGTCAGGGAAAAGGTTTTTACAGAAAGGTGATAAAGTTCTGGAATGGCTGCCCAGGGAGGTGGTGTAGTCCCCATCCCTGGGTGTGTTTAACAAAGCCTGGATGTGGCACTGGGTGCCAGGGTTTAGCTGAGGTGCTGGGGCTGGGTTGGATTTGATGATCTTTGAGGTCTCTCCCAACCTGGTGATTCTGTGATTCTCTGAATTCTGTGACTTCTGTGAATTTGGGGAAATTTTGGGAGTGCCCAGGTAATGGGAATGGTGGAGTCACCATCCCTGATGTGTTTAACAAACCTGGATGTGGCACTGGGTGCCAGGGTTTAGCTGAGGTTTTGTTGGGGCTGGGTTGGATTTGATGATCTTGGAGGTCTCTCCCAACCTGGTCATTCTGTGATTCTGTGAATTCCTGAGGGGACACAGTGGCACTGAGACTTCTGCTGGACGGCCTGGCAGAAGTGGGAGTTGGATGTTCTGATGGCTGTAATAAAGGATTTTAAATGAATTCCTGTAATCTGGAGTCCCCTCCTCCAAAGCCCTGTAGCACTCAGGCAGAGCTCACCCTGTGCCTGTGAAATGTCCGGATTGCAGCTGAGAATCTCTCCTCATTTAATAATTGGGGTTATTTAGTGTTGCCATGGCTCAGTGGGTGGGGAGGGAACCCCATTGCCTTTGTCCCTTGTCCTGCTGCTTCCTCCCCCTGGGAAATGTCCATTTACTGCTTTGGACTAATAATGGGTGCTTATTGTTCATTTTCCTGGGGAGGAAAGGTGAAAGGAATGAGCCACATCTCAGAGGGTGCTTAAAAAGGGCAGATTTAACTGTGGCTCCAAATACCAACAACCTAAAAAAATACAATTTTGATCTTTGATGATTAAACAAAGGCTAACACCAATTTTTGGTTGTTTTTTTATATTATTTTAACACCAGATGGCTGCAGATTTTGATGGCATTTGTCAAGTGCACTGATGCAAGGGCTGAGAGTGCCATGAACATCCTGTCTGACTTAAGTGGGGAGGAAAGGTAATTTATTTCAATTCCTCATTCATTTCTCTGAAGCTGTGCTGTGAGCTGTGTGAAATGAGCCAGGGACAGCCTGTTGGCCACCTCTGCTGTGAGCTTACTGAGGTTTCCATTGCTCTTGTCTTGCTTTTAGCTGTGATTTGTGACTAAAACTTTGATTTTTTTATCCCCCAACAGGTTCCAAGCCCAGTGTCGGGCCACGTTCTCCACGGCTGTTTCACCTTTATTCACCCAGCTGCTGGTAGGGAAGATCTGATTTTGGATTTCCAGTTTATTTTTGTGTATCCTGGGCAAAGGGAATTTTCCAGAAAATATGACTGTGACACCTTGGACAGATGGGCTTCACCAGGGAGCTCCTGGAGTGCCAGGGGGGTGGCACACACCCAGATGTGCTGTTTGCTGGTGGTTTGTGCTGATTTCCCTTGCCTTGCTGTGTTCACAGGTGTGTGCCAGGCAGGTGAGTGCCAGGCAGGTGCCCTGGGCAGCCCTGGCCCGTGCCCTGGCCGTGCTGGGCAGGCTCTGTGCAGATGTTGGGCTGCGGGCACAGCTGGCTCAGAGCAGGGAGTGCTGGCAGGCCTGCCTGGAGCTGCTGGTAAGGGAAATCCCCAGCCCTCCCCTGTCTGTCTGTCTGTCTGTCTGTCTGTCTGTCTGCTCCCCTCCCAGCCCTGGGCCCTTCCCTCCAAATGGGGTTTTGGGGGGGTCTCAGAGCTTCTCCCCCTCAGCTGTGCCCCTTCACTGTGGTTCCTTCCTGCTGGGAGATTTTTCTACAGCCTCAGGTCAGATAAAGGATTTCCTTGTGGAAAAACCGTCTTCAGCACAGACAGTTTAAAATTCTTCAGCACAGTTTAAAATTCTAGCTTCAAATTCTTCAGCACAGAAAGCTTCAAATTCTTCAGCACTGAAATTAAAAATTCTTGTTTAAAATTCTTCAGCACAGACAGTTTTAAATTGTTCAGCACAGAAAGTTTAAAATTGTAGTTTAAAATTCTTCAGCACAGAAAGTTTAAAATTGTAGTTTAAAGTTCTTCAGCACAGAAAGTTTAAAATTGTAGTTTAAAGTTCTTCAGCACAGAAAGTTTAAAATTGTAGTTTAAAATTCTTCAGCACAGAAAGTTTGAAATTCTTCAGCACAGAAACTTTCAAATTCTGGTTTAAAGTCCTTCAGCACAGAAAGTTTAAAATTGTAGTTTAAAACTCTTCAGCACAGAAAGTTCAAAATTGTAGTTTAAAGTTCTTCAGCACAGAAAGTTCAAAATTGTAGTTTAAAGTTCTTCAGCACAGAAAGTTTCAAATTCTAGTTTTAAATTCTTCAGCACATGAAGTTTAACAATATTGTTTTAAATTCTTCAGCACAGAGAGTTTCAGATTCTTCAGCATAGAGACTTTCAAATTCTCATTTAAAATTCTTCAGCACAGGAAGTTTAAAATTCCAGGACTCTATCGCCTCCCAGGTGAGGCTGTGCTGTGAGCACAGTCCCCAAACCCTGAAGGCTCAGGGGGTGGCAAGGATCTTTGTGACACCCCAAACACCCCAGGTCTGGGGGTGCAGCTGTGGGTCCCACACGTGGGCTGGTGTCACGGGCTGCCCTCAGCTCTGCTCCTCCTGTCCCAGCTCTTTCCCTGCCCTGGAGCTGCCCAGGAAGGGCCTGTCCTGCCCTGGGTGCTGATTTTGCTGCTCTGTGCCAGGCTGGGTGCCCCGATGCCAGCCCTGGGTACCAGCACTGTGTGTTTGCACTGCTGGGGCTGATGATGAACCTGCTGCTGGAATCCAATGGCACCATCCAGGTAAGAAACATCTGGGAATTAAAATAAATAAATAAATTACAGTGATTCAGGTTGTTTTTAAGGATGGGTGATAATTTAAGTATGCTGAGAAGTGAAAAAAGCTACAGGATTTTCTCCTCTGCCACCACCTCCAATATATAAAGAGCCATGAGGAAAAACCAGTGTAAAGTGCACAGATTATCTTTCCACGGCGGTATAAATGTTTTCTTTGGAATCCCTCTCCAGCTGTGCCGTGTTCTGAGCTCCTGGTTCCACATTCCCAATTATCCAAAGCTCAGGATCCCATCAGGAATTCCCCAGGTGCTGCAGAGCTGCTGACTCCTGCTGTCCCCTGATCTCCAGGACATTCCTTTGGCCTTGGGCTCATTCCTGCTCCAGCCCTCCCAGCCCAGCCCCAGCTCAGTTTTCCTGAGATTTCCCTGAGTTTCCCCTGACTCTTCCCTGAATTTTCCCTGTGTTTTTTCCCCTGAATTTCCCCTATTTCCTGTGTTCTTTTCCCTGCATTGTTTTCCCTGTCTCCCCTGAGTTTTCCCTGTCTTTTTCCTGAGTATTCCCTGAGTTGTTTCCCCTGAGTTTCCCCTGAGTTTTCCCTGTCTTTTCCATGAGTTTTCCCTGTGTATTTTTCCCTGAGTATTCCCTGTGTTATTTCCCCTGAGTTTTCCCCATTTTTCCCCCTGAGTTTTCCCCATTTTACCCCCTGAGTTTTTCCCATTTTTCCCCTGATTTTCCCCTGTGTTTCCCAGGACTTTGCTGTGCCCATCAGTGGCAGGTGCCTGGCTCTGCTCAGCCACCAGGACGGAAGGATTGTCACAGTAAGTCACCCACAAAAGCTGGGTTTGGGGCTCTCCTGAGCTCTTCAGAGCCAACTTCTGCCCTGTGCAGGAGGCTTTGAAGCCTCAAACACTCCCAAGAGCAATAAAAAAATAACAAACCACTTTTATATTCATTTTTATATGGTTTGATGCAAGAGGTTTTTAAGATTCCCTTGAAATCTGCTTAATAGAAGCTCTTAGAAACCACTTCAGTGTGGAAGCTTTAAAAATGAGTGGAGAAGCAAAGCAGCCAGAGCGATTTGGGTGTTCAGCTGTTCCCTTTGCAGCTGGAATGGGGTGGGACTCCAGGAGAGCAGCTCCTGCAGGCAGGGGCAGCTGGGGGCTCTCAGTCCCTTCTGGGCTGTTCCACCTCTCTCAGTGCCTCTGCTCTCTGCCAGGAGTTTGTATTTTTATTTTTTAATGAATGAACACCCAGGGTTCCGGTTTGGGCTCCTCTCTCCCCGTGCTGAAGCTCTGCTGTGCTCGGTTTCCAAAAAAGCCACATCCTAAAGATGTTCTTTGTTAGCTTCTGCAGTTCTGGCATTTCCTTAATTCCTGTGAATTTCTCCTTTCAGCACTTTAATTACTTCACTTTTACCATGCAGGAACAAACCAATTAAGCTGCCTGGTCCAATAAAAGTTTGGTTTTGCTTCTCTTTCCCCCTGGTTTAGAGAGCCACAGGAGTGCTGAGCCGTGTCCTGCCTGCGTCTCCCTCAGCAGTGCAGGAGGTGGTGAGAGCAGGAGTGGTGAAGAAAATGCTCAAGTTCTTGAAAGTAAATCCAACTTCCTTTATTCCTGCCTGCATTGTCCCCTGAGCAAATCTACCTCCCCCTGGCTTTATCCTCCTTTCCCTGGAGGCTGTGTCTGCATCCTTGGCCATTGTCACAGTGCTCCCAGGCTTCATTTTAAATTTTTAAAAATTCTTAATTCTAATTCTTCTTTAATGTTTTCTTTTAATTTTTTCTTTAGTTGTTCTTAATTTTTTTAGTTCTTAATTCTAATTATTCTTTAATTTTTTTCTTTTATTTTTTCATTTTTCTTTTCCTTTAATTCTTTCTTCTTAATTTTTTTAAATTCTTAATTCTAATTATTCTTTAATTTTTTTTTTTCTTTCATTCTTCTTAAATTTTTAAAAATTCTTAATTCTAATTCTTCTTTAATTTTTTCACTGTGTTTGCCCCCTCAGGCTGGGGGAGAGCTCACATCCAGCTATGCCATAAAGACCCTTTCCGTCTGCACCAAGAGCAGCAGGAGAGCTCAGGAAGAGCTGCTGAAGGGGGATAAAAGTAAGTGAAACTGCTCATTTCCTATTAATATAACCCCTGATTATCCTATTAAAGTAACCCCTGATTTCCAGGGCTTGGGGCTGTTTCTCTCTCTCGTGGCTGGGTTTATCCAGCCCATGTTCAGTGATCCTGAATCTCAGGATTCTGGCCTGGGATGTTGCTGCTGCTCTCAGGTGTCAGAGCCCAAACTCTGCCATCCTTAGGGGCAGCTCCCAGCTGAGCTTTGGTAGCTCTGGATGCACAGGAAGCTTTTTGTATGTTCCTTTTCCCAGCTGTTCTTTCCACAACAGCATCTCTGCTTTTTGTATGTTCCTTTTCCCAGCTCTTCTCTCCACAACAGCATCTCAGCTTTAGGGCAGTTAATAATAAAGCACTGGAATGCTCTTCCCAGGCAGGTGGTGGAATCACCATCTCTGGATGTGTTTAACAAACACTGGACATGGCACTTGGTGCTATGGTCTAGTTGAGGTGTTTGGGCACGGGTTGCACTTGATGATCTTAGAGGTCTCTTCCAACCTCATTATTCTGTGGTTCTGTGATGTGGCACCTTCAGCTCTCTGTGAGAGAGACCTCTGGCCAAGAGGAGCTGAGGCAGCTCCTGGCTGCTGAAATTGCCAGGAAATCCCCTTGTTCCCCAGCTTTTCCAGGGAAACAGCACCAGAGTCACAGCTGGAGCAGCTCTGGCTGTGTCTAACCAAGGTTTCCCTCCTGCAGGGTTCCAGGTGCAGCTCTGGCTGTGTCTAACCCAGATTTCCCCCCTTGCAGGGTTCCAGGTGCTGCTGGGGCTGTGTCTAACCCAGGTTTCCCTCCTGCAGGGTTCCAGGTGCAGCTCTGGCTGTGTCTAACCCAGATTTCCCTCCTGCAGGGTTCCAGGTGCAGCTCTGGCTGTGTCTAACCCAGATTTCCCCCCCTGCAGGGTTCCAGGTGCTGCTGGGGCTGTGTCTAACCCAGATTTCCCCCCCTGCAGGGTTCCAGGTGCTGCTGGGGCTGTGTCTAACCCAGATTTCCCTCCTGCAGGGTTCCAGGTGCTGCTGGGGCTGCTGCACTCCAGGGACGAGCTGACTGTGGGCAATGCAGCTTTCTGCCTCAGCCAGTGCCTGCTGCTGCCCGGGGCTGCCTCGTCCCTGCTGGGCTCTGGGGTGGTGCAGCTGCTGCTCAGGCACGCGGGGGGTGACGCTGCCAGGACCTCAGTGCAGCAGAACTCGGCCATTGCCCTGGGCAGGCTCTGTGTGGCTGAGCCAAGGTGAGCCCCAGAACCTCCTTTTTTTATTTCCCTTTTCTGTTATTCCCCTTTTCTATTATTGTTATTCTGTTATTTCTGTTATGGTTTTTATTTCCCTACTCTGTTATCCCTGAGGAAGCAACCAGGGGAAGCCAAATCAAGTGTTGTTAGGTTATTTTTTATAATTACTCCATTCTATTTCCTTCCTCCAGCCAGAATTCCCCCCTGTGATCTGTCCCCAAATCTCTTTAGGGCTCCTGGGATGCCAATTCTATCCCCACATCTCTCAGGGACTTCACTGACCTGTGCTGGAAGGAATGCTGCCCATTTGGGATCTACAGAGCTGTTAGAAGCCTGCAGATCCCAAATGAGCAGTAGAGAAAATATCAGCCCTGAGATTTGTCTGAAACAGCAGAGATAAAAGAGAAACTCTTTTTTTTCTTAGTTTTGTTAATCTGAAATTAACCTATTTGTAGAATGTCATTTATGTGCCTTTCTGAGGGCAGTAATAACCTAGAAACTCTATTAAGAGTATCTGCATTAATTCGGACATTAATGTGTTAACATTAAATTAATAATGTGTTATTATTATTATTACTATTATTATTACTATTATTTAGAAACTCAGTCTTACATTGAATAAATTATGTAAATATATAAAATACATAAATTGTATTTGATATAACATATAAAATGTTGAATATTTTATATTGAACATATTGAACTATTTCTAGCATTAAGCACCCCTGCAAGCTTGGGCAGAGCAGTGAGAGTTTAAAACTGAGTTTTAGTCACCAGCTGTCCCCCTGTTGTCTCTGCAGGCACATGCATCAGCTGAGGAAGCTCAATGGCCTGGCCATCCTGAACTCCTCCATGAAATACGTGCAGAGCAGCTGAACTCCTCAGAGCCCTCCCCAGTGCCCTCCATTCACTGCTCCTGAGTTTTCTTTGCGTTAATAAAATTCATTCAAAGCACATCAGCTTTTCAGCAGCTGTTTGGAGTGGTTTTGGTGCCCCACTGAAGCCAGTGAAACAAAACGAGGAGGAAGGAGTTAATTTATTTCTCAGCTACCAGATAAAGTACCCCCTTCCATTAGGCTGCCTTTGCTTTAATAATTGGCATAAATTTAATAAATGGCCACAAATACAGCGTAGCTTTTTTTTTGGTTGGTTTTGAACACAGGAAACAGAAGAATTTATGACATGTCTGTGCAGAATAAGCACAGGCCAGCCCAGTTTGAGTTTCAAATGGCTCTTCAGCCCCTCTCCTTGGCACCTGGGGGTGTCAGTTCTGGGGGGAACTTTGTCCCCCCAAATTATCCAGCAGCTTTTCCCAGAGAGAGAGAGCAAGAGCAGCTGGATCAGTTTCCCCTTGTGAGAAACACCAATCACTTGGTTTTAAATTTTTAAAAGTTTAATAGTAATAAAATGCTATAAAAATAGTAATATAATTAGAGTAATAATAATTTGGACAATATGAGACAATAAAAACAAAGAGTTATGGACAGTCTGGGTACCTTTTCTGGGCAAAATAAGCCCAAAAAAGGACACACGTGAACAGAGGATTAACCCTTAAAAGCAACAGCCTGTTGCATATTCATACAGCTCATCCATGCTGCATAAATTCCATTCAAACACAGGATTCTGGCTGGGCACTGTCAGCTTCTTCCTCTGGATCCTGATGGCGCCTTCAAGCCTGAGTGAGGCAGGAAGAAGTTCATTTCTCCTGATAAGGGAGCAATAAATTCTCTTTCTCTGAAAGATTCAGGTGTCCTGTGGCTGCCATCTCAGTGAGAGTGCCTCATTCCTTTCTTTTAAAAAAGTATCTTACATAGCATTGTTTCTATTGTAACATTTTATTGTAACCTAAGCCTATGTTTAACACACTACTTAGAAAATGAATACAGCATCACTTTCCAACACAACACATATAATACTCATTTTTATATTTGCGAAAAGCCAATCATAAAATACGCATTTTTCACAGGGAATTAGGGTTTTTAAAAAATATATAATTTATTTTCTTTGCCTGTGGTTTGCTACAATCCTGGCATTGTTCTCTGCCTGCCATGATCTCTTTTAGTGGGCAGCAGCCCCCGTGCTCCTCAGCTGAGAATTTTGGGCTCTGGGAGGTGCAAAAATTTCTTTGAGCAAAATCCCCAACTCTTGGGGAAGGGTCTTTGGTGCAGTAACTGTGGCTGTGCAGCAAATCAGGGCTTCAAGGACATTTTTGGGAGGCTGGAAACCAAACAGGGGCTGGGTTTGTGCTGTGGGTGAGGTACCAGGGGTGGGGAGCAGCTGGATCCCTCCAGAACCTTCTGCCAGGAATTTGGGTCCTGTTTCCCCTTGGAATGACAGGAATTTCTGGAATAGGGAAATACTGGAGTTACTGGAACTGGGAAATATTGGAGTTACTGGTGGGAGAGGGGGATGCTGGAGGATTTCTGCCATCCTGAAAACCAAACCAACAAAACCTTCCCGCCCTTCTCAGCTTCCAAACCCTGCTTAATTTGGCTTCTCCATGATGTCCCTTCTGCTGTGAGCTTAGTATGAATAGAAGAGTACAGAAAAAAACAAGTTATTGCATGAAATAAATGTATTTATTGACAGGAAGGAGCATGAAACAATGTAAAGTGATTAACAATGCAATTAATGGATAACTGTGGTAGAATACACTGTAGAAGCAAGTTCATCTCTGAGTATATTGAATAAATGATATCTATAGAAATAGTTTAATACTCCTGTCCTTTCACCTGAGTGGTTCCCATGACTAAAAGATTAATGTTGGATTATTAAATGAGAGTTTTCTATGCTTTTTTAAAGAAAAACTGTGAGAAAATACAGGTTTTTTCCCTGCAGATGTTTATGGCTGCTCTTCTCTTTGTTCCACACTCTGCTTCACCCTCGTGATGTGGGAGTTCTGGGTTGGTTTGTAATGAAAATAAAGAGCTGGGTCTGACCCTTCAATCCCACAAATGGAAGCTGAGCTAACCCAGAAGTTCTTCCTTAATTGTCCCCAAATGAATAAAAAGTTCAGTGAGAGTTAAAATACAAACAGAAAGAAGGATGGGCAGTGGTGAGGGGACAGAGAGAAATAGTCAGAGAGGAAAAATATCCATAAAACCTGGGACAAAAAGGGAAAAATAAAAGATTTAAGACTATTAAAACATCAGGGAAAGCTGTGGAAGGAGGTGGATGAGTTATGCAACTCCTCATGAGAATAACATATAATATATAGATTTTTAATGAAATACTGAAAGATCAGGTTATTATGTCTCAGACTAGAGAACACACAAAAGAGAATTCTTCAGCTGTTCAGGGCATCAGAATCATAGGATGTGACCCAAATCCCACTGGAATTCACTTCAACACTGCCACTTCTCCAAGTTCATTCACCTTGTGCAACGTAGCTCTTGGAGCTTAACACTTAAGGAAACCCCATAACACAAAAACAACCTTTTTTTTTCTGTTTTTTCACAAGAAACAAATGCAAAGGGTTCATTAAAAACATTCCCCAAAGATGCTGAGTACTTAACACTGGATCCTGCAGTGGCTTCACGTGGAAATCTCCCATTTTCCTCCACAGGAGACACGTGAGGAGCTGCTGGATCAGTTTTGGTTTTGCTTTTAGGTTCTGTAAAAGTAGAATTGCTCCCTATGTAGCAAACAGGGAAGTTTCATAGAAACCAGCAAACTCGCAACCAGAGGTTAAAATTAAATGAGAGTAAGTCTGGGAAGAAATAATTAAAAATAAAAATTATCTAGTTTATAGTAATTCTACTGAATAACTCAGTTTTCTGGCAGTATGGGATTATTTCAGCTCCTTGTTATTCTCCAAACTTGGTGTAAAAAATGATCCTTCAAAAACTGTTTTAGATTTAAATTTTATAAAGGTAAAATCCTCTGTTAGATCTGTTGGAAAGGAGCTGATTCAAAACACTTTGTCCCAGACTTCACCTCCAATCCACTATGGGTGCAAAATCCTGATTGCATCAATAAAAAGCTTGATTTTTGTTGAAGAAACATGCTCAGCACATGTTTAATTTTGGAAGGACTTCACCTTGAGACTGCCTTGGCCAAATTCAGAGCCAGACTGCAAGAAATATTAAATATTTTTAATATTTAGGCTCTGAATTCCCAGAGCTTGTGTTTAAAATCACTGAGATTTTCAGTCTATGTGAGTGTTGAATTTGGAGTGTAGAGATAAGTTTTAGGCTGAAACCCCAAGACTAAACCCTGGATAGTCAAAATCGTTTTCTTAGGCTAAACACCCGCATGAAAAATCATCAGAGCTTCAGACTGACCTCAGACCTGAGCAGAAAAGCACAAATTTGTGAGAAAATGAAGATGCAATTCTTCCTGGAGCACCTAACCCTGAATTCCTGGCACAACCTGCACTGAGGGTTTCCCTCATTTATCAGTTTTTTAAATTCTGGGTCCAGGTGAGACCTTTCCAGCAGTCAGTTCAAGATATAATATAAAATATTCCAGATTTTGGTGTTTGTGCTCTGGTTTTTCTCCTGCAGCAGGTGGCCCATCAGGTGCAGGTGGTGAGAGCTCTCAGCATTTCCCTGCAAGGAAACAAAGCAGAAAAATCTCAGCTCAAACCCAGGCAAGTGTTCCTGCTAAAGAAGGAATAAATTCCCTCATTTTCTGGCTGGCTTTGGGTGAGGAAGGAGGTTTGCAAGGAAAATGAATTAATCCAAAGGCTGGGATGAGGTCCTGAGCACCTTCTCCACCAGCCCCACGCCATGGAGGTTTGATCTTGATGATTTTGGGGTTTTTTTCCACCCCAAATGATTCTGTGGGATGGGACTGGACTGAGCCACTCCATCCCAGCTGCTGAGCCACACAAACCCCCAGCGACCTGAACTCCACTTCCCAGCACAAAATACCTTCGAGAAGGACATCAAGGAGCTCTGAGGATGACAAGGAGCCCAGTCCAGGTGAGTTATCTGCACCTGGGGGAGAGGGGATTCCTCTGGGAGCATCCAGTAGGCTGCAGCCCTGGACAGGTGGAGAGACCAGAACAGTCAATTTCCAGCTGAACTGGGCTAAAATGATTTTATTTTTCTCTGCTGGGTTCTGGGAGAACCTCAGTGACTTTAAATCTGTATTTCTAATGGAAATCTTGTTATATTATTACATTTATTACATGTACTCTGGTGGGAACTCTTATCTGACTGAGACAAAAAGACCTTATAAAAGCCAAGAGAGATGTAACATTTTTTTTTTGGTTTTAAGCACTGAATATTTGCTTAATCCTGGAAATTAATCATGGAATTGACACTGCCTGTGTAAAGCAGCCACAGCTACCTGCCGAGGAACATCCTGTGCCTGGGGTTGGTGAGTCTGAAGCAAACACATGAGCTCTGTGTTCCCCTCCAGCTTCAGGCAGGGGGTGGAGGTTGGACAGGAGTCCAGCATCTGCAGATGACAGCAAAGCCTGCGGTTGCACAAGGACAGGAACACCTAAGCCAGGCTGGAGATCTGCTGGGCCTGGTGCTCACCTGCAGCTGGGGCTTTGCTCCCATCTGGAGCAGGCACAGGATTCCCTCCAGGATCTGGGCTCTCCGGAGCCTCAGGAGCCTCCCCGCGCTGCCGTCCCTGGCGGGGCTCTGGGATTGTGCCACCAGCACTGTGTGGGCCAGGGCGGCGCAGTGCAGGGGGGTCAGACCTGCGTGGGACACCGTGCCAGGGTCAAACCCAGCGCCTGACCCCTGGAAAATCTGTGTTTGGGGATCTGGGATCTCAGCCAAGCCCCGTGCTTGAGCTGTGCCTCTCACCATGGTGGTCAGGCAGATCCACTTCCACACACACCCCGTTGCTCTTGCAGCTTTTCAGGACCTGAAACGAGGAATACCCAGATGATTCCTGAGCTTTGGCACCGCCAAAAATACCCTTTTCACCCCCAAATCCCTCATAAAAATACCCTTTTCACCCCCAAATTGTAGCCATGATATTTTCTGAAAAATCCTTTCTTTAGGATTTTCCCTCCTGAGAAACTGAGAGGCCTCAGGAACAAAATGCAAACAATGATTATCTGCTGCTGTGGAATGCAACAGGTGCATCTGGGATTGGT
>JAWWMQ010000105.1:6371355-6383443 GCA_035047885.1 Chlorospingus flavigularis
GCACAGGGTGCCCAGAGCAGCTGTGGCTGCCCCTGGATCCCTGGCAGTGTCCAAGGCCAGGTTGGATGGGGTTTGGAACTACGTGGGATGATGAAGGTGTCCCTGCCCATGGGCTTCAGTGTCCCTCCTGACCCAAACCATTCCTCGAGTCTGTGATCCTGCAGGACTGACTCACACAGCGGTGCAGCCTCTGCTCTTGGCTACCCCAGCCCAGCCCAAGGCAATGCTGGGGGTCACTGCAGCAGCTCCTGGTGCAGATCTGCTGCTGGATCAGCCCTGACATCCAGGGAAGCCCGAGGAGCCGCAGCCAGCGAGCCGGGAGCCCAGGAAGTGCAGCTGGGACCCCAAAGGGACCCCAGCACCCAGCTGTGGGAGCTCTGCCCCAGGCAGGGCGGTGTGGGGCAGGGGGAGCAGGGCAGGGGGAGGCTGTGGAGGCTGGCTACCTTCAGGGGGGCCTGCGTGTCCGAGTCCAGCACGTGGCTGCTGCGCTTGGTGCTGACGCGCTTCCTGCGCCGCCGCAGCACGATGTAGATCTGCACGTACACCAGCAGCGTCACCATGAAGGGCACGTAGAAGGACACGATGGAGGAGTACACCACGAAGGCAGGGTTGCCAATGATGCACTCCTTCTCATCTGCAAGAGAAAACCTCTCAGGGTTGGTGTCCCCGGCTGCCCTCGGGCTGGAGGGGGTCACATCACCCCGAAAGTCCTGGCTGCTCCTTGCCTTGCAGCTAAGTGTTGTATTGCACTAAATAGTTATTTAGTTGTTTGCACTGCATGTTTTAGTAATTTGTACTGTTCACATGATTTGTATCCTGTGACCTCATGGTCTTCCCCTTTTTCCCCCACTCAGCACTGCTGATCCCATGCTGGATCCAACCAATATTCCCAAGAAACTGCTGCCTGGACTGCCAGACCTTTTCTCTCCTGCCTCAGGGAAGGTTTTGTCCCATGGCTTTCCTTTTTGTGTGTTTTAATAGAAGGAGGATTTTGAATTTGAAGTGGGCAAACACAGATTGGTGTTGTGTGAACTTCTACATCACCTCAGTTCTGGGGAGACTGAAACCCTGCTCTGGAGATGAAACAGGCACAGAATCAGGGTGCAAACAACAAGGGAGAGAGCACTTCAAATACACCTCAGAGCTGATCCCACCTTTATTCCTGCCCATCTAGGAGGACAGCAGGAGGGAGCTGCAGAGGGAAAGAACTCTTCCAATATACTTCAGACCTGATCCCACCTTTATTCCTGGCTATCTGGGGAGCCAGGAGGGCAGCAGAAGGCAGCTGCAGGTGGCAGAGAACACTTCCAATAGAACTCAGACCTGATCCCACCTTTATTCCTGGCTATCTGGGAAGACAGAAGGAGCCAGCTGCAGGTGGCAGAGGGACAGCATATTTCAAATACACCCCAGAGCTGATCCCACCTTTATTCCTGCCTGACTGGGAGGACAGCAGGAGGGAGCTGCAGAGGGAAAGAACACTTCCAATACACTTCAGACCTGATCCCACCTTTATTCCTGGCTATCTGGGGGGACAGCAGGAGGCAGCTGCAGGTGGCAGAGCCCTCACCTGTGTTGTTGAGGCCGAAGAGGAGCGGGCAGGAGATGGCAAAGGAGAGCACCCAGACCACGGCGATCATGACGGTGACCCTGCGCTTGGAGCTGTAGCGGGTGTTGTAGAGCATGGGCATGGCCACGGCCGTGTACCTGCAGGGGACACATCCCCCAGGCTGCTGTCACCCTGCCAGGGCTGCCACTGCCCACCAAGCACAGGCCATGTGTGCCAGGGGGCTGCAGCCACGCCAGGAGGGTGAGCCTGGTGTTCTCCTCCCACCGTCCCACCAACACCTGCTGCACCATCCCAGAGTACAAAGAGCAGGGCCAGAGCCACGGAGCACAGAGCAATTCCATCTGCACCCCCAGGAGCAGAGTTTCTGTGCCTCCGGACAGAACCCCCTGCTCACAGCTCATCGGGATCCTCTAGGATCCGCTTCAAAAAACTCCCACGGTTTTCCAGCCTCTGAGTCCCACAGAGGTGGCTGGGCCTTGCCACCCTGGGTTTGGCACAGCCTGGGGCCACAGAGCCCTCACCTGTCAATGCTGATGGCACAGAGGTTGAGGATGCTGGCAGTGCACATCATGACGTCCAGGGTGACAAAGATATCGCAGTGGATGCGGCTGAACCGCCACTCCCCAACCACCTGCGGAGAGAGGATGGGTGGTGAGCAATCTCTGGGGTTGTAGAGCAATCCTTGGGGTTAGTGAGCAATTCCTTGGGGTTAGTGAGCAATCCTTGGGGCTGGAGAGCAATCCCTGGGGTTAGTGAGCAATCCCTGGGGTTAGTGAGCAATCCCTGGGGTTAGTGAGCAATCCCTGGGGCTGGAGAGCAATCCCTGGGGCTGGAGAGCAATCCCTGCGGCTGGGCTGCTAGTGGGGCAAAAAATGAGAGTTTGGCACAAAGATGGAGAGGCTGGTGGGTGGCTGGGGCTGTGTTGGGTCAAAGGCAGAGCTCTGCCCCTTCCAAGGGGCTGCTGTGGTTCCACCCTGCTGCTCTCTGTGGGTTTGGGCAGCCCCAGCACAAACCTGGGCTCACAAGGAAAGATAAAGGAGCTTAAACATCTCCTTGAAGGATTTCAAAGCAGAATGAGGAGGGAAACACATTCATTTTCATTCCCAAGCACCTCTGATTTTACTCACAGCTTTTTCCCAGACAGTTTTTCCAATTACACCCAGCAAAGGTCAGACAAGCAAGAGCTTCCCTTCATTTCTTAGTTTAAAAAATCGGGGTAGGCATTCCTCACCTTTATCTCTTTTATTTTTGGTGAAGAAAATGAGTTTAATTCAGAGTGAAAAGCCTTTAACACTCCACACGAAGTGCTAAAGACAAAGAACTAATGATAACACTTCCAGGCACCAGTAGCCTTTTTTCTCCTCACTTCTCTTGCTGTTGAAGCTGAACTTTGCCAATTAAGTTTAATAGCAATTATTCGGACTGCTGTGTTTGACATGTGATGAAAAAAAGTATATTTCCCTCTAACAAAAATAGAGCCCTACTGCATTTGAAAATAGAATGAATAAGATATCTATTCTTCAGTTATTTCTGCTCTGATATACATAACCATAGGCAGCATAAAGAAGGGAGAATGACTGCATTGAAGCCTGAGTGACAGATGAATACTCAGTGATTAAAAAAGCGCTTAAGAGACAGTTACATCGGGAACTTTGAGGAGAATTTGCCCAAAGGCAAAGGTTTCCAGCCAGATCCAAACCTCTGTGGAACCAATTTCCTGAGGGCATGGTTTGGGGGAAGCTGGGAACTGCAGCAGTTCTTTCTCTTGGTGTTTTCATTTGTGCTGGAAAAACCTCCAAAATTTGGGGGTAAAAGATCTGTGTGCACCAAGGCTGGGGTTTTCTCAAGTGTTTCATTTTGATTTTGAGTTTTAGCCCAAGCTTGTGACACAAAACCTGGAGGAAACTATCCCAAATGGAAGATGAAGGCAAATGTGGCTCCTGACCAACCCCTGCACGTGAGCCCAGATAAAGGTGAGAATTTTGCATCATTTGTGGTTTATTCTTCTGCCTTAAAATTAAAAATAGTCTGAGAGATTCTTCTGGCTGGACATGAGGGAGCAGGAGCTTCTCCCAGCATCAACCTCTGCTTCAGACTGGTGGAATAAGTGGAACAGAAGGAGCAGAACAGGAGGAGATGGAGCCCCAGAGGCCGCGCTTGCCTCCCCCAGCCCGTGGCCGCTCAATGAGCTTCAGCAGCGGCTCTGAGTTATCCAGTGCCACAAAAACAATCATTAACTCTGGGATAATTAGCACTGTGCCCTCCCACAGCCCGTGCCACATCACTGGCTTTGTTTTGCTTGCATCAGGACTCACTGGGCTCGCTGATGATGGTTCCTTCCCCTGCTCTCCTCCCTGTGTTATCATCCCTCCCATGGATGAGTGCCTGGAAAGTCAGCATGGTTTGTGCTGTGAAAAGTGATTTTTTCCCCCCTATATTGTGACATAAAACTGTGGTTTCCCATCCTGCTTCCACTTCCACAATTGTCTTCCTGCAGCCCTTCAGAAACAGGGCCTTGATTGCTTTTTATTTTTATTTTTTTTCTGATTGCTGGATTCAATGATCCTTGTGGGTCCCTTCCACCTCCACAAATCCCCTTTGGTTTCAGTGTGATACCCATGGTGCAGTTTTGAACACAAAATTGGGGTCCTTTCCCTCTTGACCCTGAATTTCTGGTGCAATTGGGCTGTGATTTAGTGCTCTGAGCAGCACTGGGGTTTCAAGCTACCTGCTCTCCCATCCTTCTCCTGGAAAAAAATGGCAATTTGGGGGATGAGAAAGCTACAATTTCAGGAATGGGAAAAAATGGCAATTTTGGGAATGAAAAATCTACAGTTTCAGGAACAGAAAAATATGCAGTTTTGGGAATGAGAAAGCTACAATTTCAGGAACAGTTAAAAAATGCAGTTTTGGGAATGAAGAAGCTACAATTTCAGGAATGGGAAAAAATGCAATTTTGGGAATGAAGAAGCTACAATTTCAGGAATGGAAAAAATGCAATTTTGGTAATGAAGAAGCTACAATTTCAGGAATGGAAAAAATGCAATTTTGGGAATGAAGAAGCTACAATTTCAGGAACAGAAAAAAATGCAATTTTGGGAACGAAAAACCCTGCACTTCAAGGAATAAAACCCGTGTATTTAGGGCATGAAAATCACTTGTGGAGGAATACAGGAGGCTGATTTCCAGGCTGCTACACCCTCCCCATCCTCCCTCAGGCCGGTTCCGAGCCCTTACCTCCATGTAGACCACCCAGGGCATGCAGAGCGTGGCCACCAGCAGGTCAGCCACGGCCAGGCTGACGATCAGGTAGTTGGTGGTGGTCTGCAGGGCCCTCTCCCTGGACACTGCCATGCACACCAGGACGTTGCCAAAGACGATGATGAAGATGAGGAGGGCCAGCAGCACGGCGTAGTAGTTGTAGTGCGGCTTGTGCGCCGCCTCCGAGGCGTTCAGGGCCCTGCTCCAGTTCCTGTCCCCGTCGTACCACGAGAGGTTGAGGGGATCCATGGGGGCCCCTGTGCCAGCTGCCAGCTCCACCCTGCCACACAGGTGTTGGATAGGCCCTTGGGTCAGCGGGAAAAAAAGGAAAAAATGAAAAAAAAAGTGAAAAAAATGGAAAAAATCAGGTTTTTGCTGCCTCGCTCATGGTCTGCCCAAGGAGGTGCTGGAGTCACCATCCCTGATGTGTTTAATAAATCCTGGATGTGGCACTGGGTGCCAGGGTTTAGCTGAGGTGTTGGGGATGGGTTGGACTCAATGGTCTTGAAGGTCTCTTCCAACCTGGTCATTCTGTGAATTCTGTGAATTCTGGGAATTTTGGGAACTCCCAGGGATTGGGGAGATGGTGGAGTCACCATCCCTGGGTGTGTTTAACAAAGCCTGGATGTGACACTGGGTGCCAGGGTTTAGTTGAGGTGTTGGGGCTGGGTTGGACTCGATGACCTTTGAGGTCTCTTCCAACCTGGTGATTCTGTGATTCTGTGAATTCTGGGAATTCTGGGAATTTTGGGAACTCCCAGGGATTGGGGAGATGGTGGAGTCACCATCCCTGATCTGTTTATCAAAGCCTGGATGTGGCACTGGGTGCCAGGGTTTAGCTGAGGTGTTGGGGCTGGGTTGCATTTGATGATCTTTGAGGTCTCTTCCAACCTGGTCATTCTGGGATTCTGTGAATTCTGTGAATTTTGGGAATTTTGGGAATTCCCAGGGAATGGGAATGGTGGAGTCACCATCCCTGGGTGGGTTTAACAAAGCCTGGATGTGGCACTGGGTGCCAGGGTTTAGTTGGGATATTGGTGATGGGTTGGACTCGATGGTCTTTGAGGTCTCTTGAACCTGGTGATTCTCTGAATTCTGGGAATTTTGGGAATTTTGGGAATTCCCAGGGACTGGGGAGGTGCTGGAGTCACCATCCCTGATGTGTTTAAAACAAGCCTGCACGTGGCACTGGGTGCCAGGGTGTAGCTGAGGTGTTGGGGCTGGGTTGGATTTGATGATCTTTGAGATCTCTCCCAACCTGGTGATTCTGTGAATTCCCTGGAGCCTGTTCTCCCTGCCCTGGTGAAATATTTGGCTGGAAATGGATGGATGCAGAGCTGCTGACCCAGGCAGGGATTGCAGCAGTTGGTTTTTATTTCCCTGACCCAGGCAGGGATTGCAGCAGTTGGTTTTATTTCCTGACCCAGGCAGGGATTGCAGAAGTTGGTTTTATTTCCTGACCCAGGCAGGGATTGCAGCAGTTGGTTTTATTTCCTGACCCAGGCAGGGATTGCAGCAGTTGGTTTTATTTCCAGCTCAGCCCAGGATTCTGTGGCAGTTCCTCTGTGTTCCAGCTGGCTCAGAGTGCCTGGGCTGTTCTGATGTTCTGTCCCTGCCATCCCCTGCTCCCTGTGAGGTGTGCACAGTTCAGGGCACAAGTGCCTTGACCCACTTTGTTTATTTTCCATGTGCTTCGTGGGGCTTTGGGCTGTGTTCCTTTCATTTTTTCTTTTTTCTTTTCCTTATATATTTTTTTTTCCTCCAGCAGTGAAATAAATAAATTTTAAACCCGGAATAGTGACAATGATGGAAGATGACAGCAGCAGCTTTTGCAGGCAGGGCTGGGCTGTGCTGCCTCTGCCATTGCCCCAGAGAGGTGACAGTGAGGGGGGACACGGTGGGGACAGCACTGCTGCCACCCCACAGCCCTCAGCAGCTCCTGGCACTGGGAACATGATTTCCTGGTGACAGGAATGGGGGATTTGTGTTTCCAAACCAGCTGTGGCTCTGCTGGTGGATAAAACCAGCACTGGGAGAGAAAAGGAACAATGGGAAGGATTCCACTGATTGATGAATGGAAAAAGATTTGCTTTTACAAATAAACTGTAGGTTTGCTGAGAAAATGAAATTAGACATTGAAAGATGAAAGAAACAATGGGGAAGGAAAACCCCTAAATTCCAAAGGACCAAATATTCCATGTTTGATGGAAGGACAAAATATTCCATGTTTGAGGAATATTCCAAATATTGAGGGAAGGACCAAATATTTCATATTGAGGGAAGGACCAAATATTCCATTTGATGGAAGGGTTCAAATATTCCATGTTTGAGGGAAAGGTCAAATATTCCATGTTTAATGGAAGGACAAATATTCCATGTTTAATGGAAGGACAAATATTCCATGTTTGAGGGAAGGGTCAAATATTCCATGTTTGATCAAATATTCCACGTTTCCCAAGCTGCACCTCCACCAAGACCACACTGGAGATCTGGCCCTGCTCTCAGACACCCCAAACCAAGGCCACTTAATTTCCTTATTAAAAAGACAAAGTGACTTCGATTTATTAAACCACGTAAGTGATCAAAATAGCAAAACATTTGCAAATATCAAATTCACCTGGGAACAATGGTTTCTTTATGTTTCACTGAGCTTTTGTGTGCTTTTCTCATTCAGAGAACAATTTGGATAATAATCCTTGGAAATTTGTTGCATATGGGTCCTTAATAGCTGATAATTCAAAAAGTGTCTGTCTGACAGTGCTATCAGCAGCACTTGATAGCTCTACAAATGTCTTCTTAGGAGCTGTCAAAGTGTCAGAAATTAATTAAATGTTAGCTTCTGTGACTCAGAGTGAAGGGGAAAAATCAATGCTAAATACAGCAACAGTTTTTTTCTCCTCTCCTGTTGCCCTTTCATAATGCAAAACTATCTCGAGGAGGCAGAACCATGCAGAAAATGCAGGGTAGGACCAAAAAAAAATGATTTTAAAAAAAGCAGGGGCATGGAGAAGTGTCTTTGAGGTGTGAAAGGGTTGGAGATGGGCAGGAGCAGCCCCTTGGGCCGGGGCTGGTTTTGCTCTGAGTGCAGGAAGAAAATTGGCTTTGAAAAGGAAAGGCCACAGATGGAGATGGGCTCAGCAATCCCAGCCCTTCCCGGGCTGTTCCAGCTCCCTGCTGGATTGGAGGAGGCATTTATAGCTCATCCCGTGTCCATTCATCAGGAGTTTCCTCAATGGTGCTCAGGGAGTGTGTAAAAATCCCTGGGTAAAGCAATCAACATTTCCTTTCATTTCCTTCTCTGTCTTCCTCAAGAGGTTTGTTTTTTCTTTAAATAGAACTATTTTCACGGTAATAATTTTTGCGTTTATATGCATCATGGGGAAAGTTACTGTTTGAATATTGTACAAAGGAAAAGATTTGGTGTTTCTATTAAAATAAAAGAAGTTTTAATTTGGGAAAATAAAAGAGAAGAAAAGTTCCAAATATTTTGCATGAAGGAGGGAAACTTAAACACCAAAACCCAGAAATTAAAACTGTTAAATTAAAACTGTTTAAATTAAAACTGTGTGATGACACAATTAAAGACTGTATTTAGCACACATCCTCATGGTACAAACCACGGTTTGTACATGGACAACTCTGTAAATCCCCAGCTTTGGAAAGTTTGAGTTTTTAGAACTAAAAAGAACTTTCAGTTGAGTTTTAGTCCTAAAAAGAACCTGCTTTTCCCCAGCCCAGAGCTGGCAACATTCTTGGCGGCCGTTAGGGAGGTTTGTGAGTCTCTCAGTCCTGCTTTGAGCAGCAATTTTGATTTCAGTGCTGACAGTTCCTCAGAAAGAGGAAAGAAAGGAGAAATAAAGAAAGAAGCACTTAAAGAGCTGGCTGGGAGAGGGAGGCTTTTCCCTGCTCTGCCCAAAAGCTGCATTTTCCTGCGGAAAAGGGATCAAAAACCACAGGGAAAAGGCACAAACAGCACCTGGCTCTGGCCTGGTTGAAGTTCCTGAATAGAGCCTTGGTTTGGGGGAGAAAGAGCCCAAAAAGGAACAAATTCCCCCGAGAATTAAGGGCAGCAAAGCCACTGTAATTCCCACCCCAGAGATTTCCAGGGCGGCTGAGCTGATCCAGCCATGGATTAGCTGCAGGGTCAAGGGCAGGACAGGGCTGCAAGGTTGCAGCCTCGTGTTTGTTTGACGGCAGCAGTGCAGCAGCACCCTGCTGCTCCTCCCTGCTGCTCATCATCCTCATCATCCTCATCATCCTCATCATCCTCCTGCTCCAGAAAAACCTCCCTGCAAGCAGTTCTCCAGCAGCTGGAGGGTGGGACATCTCACTAATACCCTACCAAAAAAAAGCCTTCTAAAAGGTTTTTTTATATATAATTATAATAATTATTGTATTATATTATTTATAATTATTATTTATAATTAATTTTTATTTTTATTTTTTTAATACAGTTTTAAAATACAATTATACCGTTATTTTTAAAATACAGTTTTAAAATACAGTTTAAGCCCTGCTACTCTTGCTGAGCTAGCAGCTAGCTGGTAATTTCCTGTGTAAAATAATAATGAAAATAAAAATCAGTTAACATGACAGTCTGTACTAGTAAGAAAACCATTCACATCTCTAAAAACAAAATTCTGTCACATAAGAATCTGCAAAAAAAACCCTGTAAACACCTAAGTAAAGAAAAAGTCTTGACACGTACACACACAGACATTTTCTAACCAATAAATTAAGGAGAAAAAAAATCATTAGTCAATTTGATTTAACACAGCGCCTTCTGATATCCCTATAAAAATATAAGATATATGATAAAGATTCAGCTTTTCTGCATAAGAAATCAAGAGTCCTGTGTGTGTTAGAGCAGGGGGGAATCTGCAGAATTGACAGGGACAAGGAGAGGGGCTGCAGTGCAGAGCCAGGGCTCTGCCCTCCTCTGCTGGCAGCTCCCCCTGCTTTTCCAGAGATCAAACTGGAAAATGTCCATTTGCTGTGCCAATATCTCCCCATGGCTCCTCGTGATGGATCCTCTAACCAGGATTGGGGAAAGAGCACGAGAGAGTGAATGTGGGATGTTCACGGCCCAGCAAACCCCTTCGTGTCTCTGGCAGCTTTTTCCTCTCAGAAACAGCAAAGGTGCAGCTCTCCTTCTGGTTTTTACCCTGCTTGCAAACCCTTCTAGGAATAAAACCCTGCCAGGGCTGATCCCGGTCAAGGTTTGGGGCCTTGGACCAAAACCTCAGCCAGGCTTTGCTCCTGCATGGAACCCCCAAGGTTTTACCTCAGCCATGACACATTTAAGATGAATTCTGGAATTCAGGGTGAGATTTCAGCACCCAACTTTCCTCTGGAGTCCAGACATGACCCATTTAACATGAAATGTGGAGTTCAGAGTAAGATTTCAGCACCCAACTTTCCTCTGGACTCCAACATGACCCATTTGAGATGAAATCTGGAATTCAGCGTGAGATTTCAGGGCCCAAGCTTTCCTCTGGACTCCAGACCCAATTTTGGACACAATTGTGCACCCAAGGGGGAAAGAGCAGCCAAAGCCAGCACTGAGAGCATCCCTGAGGGCCATGTCCCTCTCAGAACAGCCTCCACCTGCTGTCCCCAAGGCCTTTGGCCTGCAGGTGCTGCCAGATTGAAATTTCCTGCTCATTGCTGCTGCCCAGAGGTGCCCATCCCTCCCAGGCAGAGCCTCACCAAAGGCCTGGCACAGAAATCAATGTCTGAGTGGGATTCGCACAGAACGCTGCCTCCCTGGATGTTGTCACTTTGCTCTGGAATTCTGGAATCAAGGGGCCATGGGAAGCTGTCAAACTGACATTCCTTTCTGTCCTCAAGGTGTTCGCTGAGAATGCAACAAAAATATTCCAGTCAAAGGAAAAAGCAGCATTTCTTTGGGGCACAGAGAAAGTGGAAGAAAAGGGAAGGGTGAAATGTGTTTGAGGAGCTGCTTTGTTTCCCTGCTCAGGGGTTTTGTGGAGGGGGAAAAAAGCCTCTTCTGCAGTAGTTTCTCTGTTTTTTATTTTGCAAGCAAGCCCAGAATTGCTGTGGATTCCTGGCCGTGGTTCCCTGGAGAGCAGGGAAGGTGGGGAGCAGCTGGCACCGAGTGAGAACCTTTTCCTACTCATTTCTGCTCAGGGGACAGGTCTGCGGGCTCTGAGGAGCAGGAGGAGAGGCCAGGAATGAGGAAAATATTGTAAATCTGCCTTGACCTGAGAGCTCTGCTGAAAATGCCCTGCCCTGCCCTGGGCTCCTCAGGAGCAGCTGGCACAGAAGTCACCCAGCACAGTCCTGGTGGCTTTAAATAACCACAACTCCCCCAGGCTCTGTGTGGCTGATGCAAATGCAGCAGGGAGGTGACAGGGGAGGTGACAGCCGTGACTGAGGCCTGGCAGTAATTACACCTGAGTGCTTCTGAGCACGGCTGGCGGAGGCACAGCTCTGCTTCCCACCCTGCCCTGCCCTCTCTGGTCTGCAGGAACCTTTCATGAGCAGGAGGTTTGCGCACCTCTGCACACACAGGGCCAGAATTAGAGACAAAAATATGACACAGGGATCTCCTCGAGCCAGGTCTTATGAGCTCTTGGAGACCTATTCCTACAAAACTCCTGCCCAGGCTGGGCTTTCAGGGGGTTGAATTCTAATTTCAGCACTGCAGCCTTTATATTGATCAAACCAGCAGTTCTGCCATCAGCTCCTTCCAAAAGCCTCTGGAAAATCTTCCTCCTCTGCCTCTCTCCTGGCTCTCCACTCCCCTGATCCTCTGCTATCCAAGATATCAAGGGTGTATTAATTGCAGCTATTGCTCACTTCTGATTCACAAACATTCCTGGTTCTGCATCATTGTCACCATCACATTTTCTGAAAAATCCTCTTTGCCCAGGATTCTTCTCCTGGGAAGCTGAGAAAAAGGAAAACAATAATTATCTCATTTACTTCTCCTGGGTTTTGCTGCTTTGGAATGTGGTTTGGAGATTGTTTATCCAAAAGGTGAATTGTTTTGATTTAATGATCAATCATGGTCATTAAATCAAAACCATTGACTCAGGAGTTTTTCGTTATTATCTTTTAGCCTTCTTCTGTATCCTTTCTCTATTCTTTAGTACAGTTTAGTATAGCATTCTTTAATATGATATGATATAATATATGACATAATATGATATATGATATGATATGATATGATATGATATGATATGATATGATAGAATGGTATATAATGTGATATAATACAATATCATATCATAT
>JAWWMQ010000105.1:6405468-6419494 GCA_035047885.1 Chlorospingus flavigularis
ACATATATATATATATATATATATAAAATACATATATATATATGTACACACACACACATATATATACATATATATAATTACAATATATATATAATAATTTTATATATTTTTATATATTATATATATTATATACATTTTAATATATATTCTATATATTTATAGAGCTTGATCCAGCAGAACCCAGCGTAGCGGGCAGGTGAAAATTGTATTTATAGATAAGCTGAAAATAAATAGAAAATTATCTATTATTCCATATATATATAAAATTACAATATATATATAATAGTTTTTATATCTTTTTATATATTATATATATTATATACATTTTAATATATATTCTATATATTTATAGAGTCTGACCCAGCAGAAACCAGCCTAGTGGGCAGGTGAAAATTGTATTTATAGAGAAGCTGAAAATATATAGAAAATAGTATATATTTATTTATTTATTTATTATAATATATAGTTTTATATATTATATATACTTTTATATTTTTATTTTATATATAAATATTATATACAATATATTTTATATATTATAATTTATTTTTTTTTCCTGCCAGTGAACCCTCTGCAGCCTCCTGGCAGGCTGAGCAAAGCCAAACCATTCCAACTCCCCTCCCCAGCATCAGGAGGGATCTCTGGGGCCTGATGTCCTCTCTGCTGCTCACTTCATCACCTCCATCCAATTGCAATGATGGCCATAAAGCCGAAAATTCATTTGCAGCCGCTGGAGTTGGGGTGATTTATTGCTGGCTAATTATCTTGCCGCAGTCTTGAGGACGGAATAATCGCCCTGATTTGCATAATCAAGGCATGGAGTCTTTAGAGCAGGGCTGGCTCTCAGCAGATGGCCCTGGTGTGTGTGGTTGCACCCATCTTGTGTCTCTTTTGCCTATAGCAAAAGTTTACTGTCTTTTACTAATTAAGTGTAATTTACACTAATATGGGGAGTTCTTTCTGTCAGCCTGCTATAGGCACAGACAGCCCTGACCCACCTGAGTGCCTGAACAGCAGGTGGGACAGGCAGGATTTCATAAAAATGGGGAATCCCAGCATGATTTGGGTTGGGGATGACCTTAGAAATCATCTCATTGCAATTTACCACCAGCAGGAACACCTTGCACTGGCCCAGGCTGCACACAACAGAATGGTTTCCCCTTTAAACAAAATAATTCCAAAATAACTCCCTTAATTCCCAAATAATTCCAAAAAACCACCCAGAGCAGGGGTGGTTTGGATGTGCCCTTGTGAAGAAGGAACAGGACCCATAAAACCTGAGATCTTCCCTCTGGAAATGAGATTTCTCTGAGTGCAGGCTTCCAGCTTGCCATTAGATCAAAGACCACACACGCACAAAAAAAGGCTGGGAATTGTGTTTCAAACCGAAATTTTGACTTGACATTTCTGAGCCCTGTAACTCAGTGCCTTAAAAACGACACCAGCACTTTTCATCTGCCTCTAACGTCGGTTTTATACCAATAATTACCCTCACCGTGTAATTAGCTGAGCGTTCTGCAGCTCTGCCTGTCATCACAGAAATGGGGCTGCTCCCGTGGAAGGGTGAGCGCTCATGGGCTCTTTCATTGCCTCAAGTCTGAGTTTTCCACCCTTGGTTCGTGTGTTTGTTGGTAAAACCACCACACAGGAGGCAGAAATCAATAAAGATTCTAAAGCAGCTCATCAGGGGTGTTCCATCATTATGGTTTTGTGCAGGATGGAGAGAAGGAAGGCTGGGTTTGAAAATTCAAATTCCTCGACTTTAGATATTTGCCTGCAGTGCAGATTTTTGATTTCAGCTCCATTTCAGGTGCCCTCCCTGCATTTCTGCCCAAAACCTCCCTGCATGTCCCACTGACACCAACCCCACCAGGTTCGGTGTCCTGGTGCTCCCACACTGCCAAAGAGCAGCAGAAATTGCCTCATTCCCTGCACTTTGTGCCCTCACCATTGAGTTTTTGAGTGTCTAATGAGGGCTGTGCTCTGAGAGGAAATTTCCCTGTGCCCTGGGAAATTCTGGGCAAGAAAAGGAGGAAAAAGGCAAACAAGGGCAGGGTTTGACACGGAGCTAATGTCCATCCACTGCTTTCCCTCCCAAACTGGAGTGGGCACAGTGAGAGGTGAATTCCCAAGGGTTCAGCTCACTCTGTTTCCAAAGGACTTAATCTTACCTTTAGACCAACCCTCAAAGGATTTTGTTCCCTTAAATGGGTGGGGTGGGAAAGCACAAACTGCTCTTTTTCGTCTTTTCCCCCAAGTGTAATTTTTAATTACGCTTCTAATTAGGGAGGAAAACTGTCATGGAAATTACATCTTTGGATTGTCACAATGCAGGGAGGTGAACTTGGCGCTTCTTTCCCTCCTGTTAGCTCCTCTCCTTGGGGTTGGGATGGCTTTGTATCCACGGGGCACTTTGCTCTGCTGGGGTAGCCTGGGGAAAAGTCTGTGCTCGGGATCCGAGGGTGGGAAATTCAAAGCAAATTCCACAAATTGTGCTTTTTTCCCTACCTGTTTCATCCTCGAGGAGAGAAAAGCTACGTATCATGGATCTCTGTTTGAAGGAGATTTTTCAGAGGAAATCTCCTCCCAATAACCACAGGGAAAAGGGGGAAAATGGGGTTGGATTTGCAGCATTTTCCTCTCACCAGGGCACCCCTGAAGGGGTTACAGGGCCGGGATGCTCATCCCTGGCTCAGCTCTCCTGTGGGAAGCTGTGCAAAGTTCAGGAGGAGCCTCACCTGTGTTTGCCCAGAGCTCACCTGCTGCCTGAGCCCTCCCTGAGGAGCAGCTCAGCAATAAGACGGGAAAGGTCAGCTCTGCATGGCTGATGAGCAGCTCTGCCCAGGGGACAGCAGCTGATTCAGGGCTCTGACAGCCCCCAGGCCTGGCTTTTCCCCGAGTTTTGCCCAGCTAAACCTTTAAACCCAGCTGATTTAGGGATAAAACATCTCCTCAGGAGCGTTCCAGCTCGCTGCCTCCTCCACTGCCAGCCAAGGGCTGTTCCAGGAGTTGGCAAATCGGGTTTAAAAGGCAAATTAACACTTGGAGATTATCTCCACTCTCGTTTTTCCCTTTTATTTTGAATTCATTTCAGGCTTACCCGTGGAGCCTGCAGGATGTATCACTGCTGCAATCAGAATCCTTATTAAAAAGGAGCAGGATTGAGCTGCTAATTCCACAGAGCCATTCTGCAGCTCGCAGCTCGCTTGTAATTTAGATTCAATCAGCAAATAAATATGATAACAGGCTGCTGTTTATTGAACCAACACACAGGAAAGCTCTGTCTTTAGGAGCAAAGCTGTGGGGCTTGGCAGGGCTCTTGTCTGGCTGCTGGGCTGGAATTTGGGGAGCAGGAGATGCTTTTGTGGGATCCATCCAGGTGTTTTCCCTGCCTGTCACCTCTTCTGCTGCCTGGCTAACCAAATCCCCATCCCTGCTTTGCCCTGTCACCCTGAGCCCACCCTGGCGGTCAGACAGCCCCATCCATCCCAGTATTGATCCCAGTATCGATCCCAGTATTGATCCCATCCCAATGGCATTTCCAAAGCGTGGCAGGTGACAGGAACAGAAGAACTCTGGCAAACGAGGCTCTGTGGGCAGCAAATTCAGCAGGATCTGCCTGTTCCTGGCTGGGAGCAGCTCTGGAATGCCCCAGCAGCGTGTCCTGCCTCGAGTGGAGCATCCCCTGCTCCTGCTCCAAGAACCTGGAGCATCCCCTGCTCCTGCACCAAGAACCTGGAGCATCCCCTGCTCCTGCACCAAGAACCTGGAGCATCCTCTGCTCCTGCACCAAGAACCTGGAGCATCCTCTGCTCCTGCACCAAGAACCTGGAGCATCCTCTGCTCCTGCACAAAGAACCTGGAGCATGCTCTGCTCCTGCTCCAAACAGCCCCATGCAAACACCAGGCAGGGAGGGAGGAGCTGGGGTTGCCCCAGCTCTGCCATAATTTGCTGGCAGATGAGATGCCCAATTCCCACTTTTCTTGCCCTAAAATTTGCCCACACATGGCAGCAAGAAATCCCCACAAGGCTGAGCAATGTAAATGCCTGCTCTGTGGGTTTGGGAACCCTATTCCCACTTTTCTTGCACTAAAATTTATCCACATATGGCAGCAAGAAATCCCCAATGCAAATGCCTGCTCAGTGGGTTTGGGAGGCAGGTGTCAATGAGCTCAAGTAATCACTTTCCTCTCAGATCAGGGCTCCAGAGCTGCACCTTTCACTCACCAGGGGCAGCAGTGACAGCCACCCACTCATTAAGGCAGTCATGGCCCTGTGTTAATTATCATGGACCTGTGTTAATTATCATTTCCATGATGTGGAGCCATCCTGCAGCAGGGGCAGATGGAGCCGGGCTGATTCAAAGCCATTTCTGGTGGCCCAGGGCGTTCTCCTGCAGATTTCTGCCAAACAAATGCAGAAACACCCAGCAAAAGGGAGGGTTTAGCCATGGAAATGCAGTTTTGGGGTGGCTCTGGGGTTTGCCAGGGCGATGTGGCACTGAAGTGCAGGATGGGTAAAGCAGGGAGAGCTTTCCCTTGGCCTCTCAGTGCAGGGCTGGTGCATCTTGAAGCAGAGATGTCACTATCTCTTCAAAATCATCCAAAATTATCCAGTTTTTAATCCCATTTCAGTGCCAAAATCATCCAAAATCATCCCATTTTTAATCCCATTTCAGAGGGAGACTTCACATTCCATGTAAAGCTCATTCCACATCTGCCACAATTCCCTTTTCCCACTGGCTCTGCTCCTCCTGGACATTTGTTTGCCTGTCCTCAATAAGAGTTCCCAATTGCTGCTTTTTCTCCAACTGTTGACTTTCCAACACCAGGGGGAAAAATGCAGAGATTTAGGGCAGGATGGGAAGGGAACTAATCACTTAAGAACTAATTAGCAAGGGACTCTCACAGGGTCACCTCCCCGGGTGATTGCTGCTCATTTTCAGCTGTGGATTCAGGAAGACAAAATTGTTTTAGGGAGACTTTATTCCATTTGAATTTATTCGATTTGAATTTATTCAATTTGAATTTTTCAATTCCCTGCAAAATCCTGCGAGGAGCACGCAGTGTTTGAGTGGGGAGGGTGGAAAGGAGGGATTTACAAGGGGTTCTTTATTTAATGACACAGATTTCCCCCAGTTTGGTGTGGGGTGGTGGTGGGATTTGCCTCCTCCTGCTCTCAGTGCTCACCAAACCCAAACCCTGATGGGTTCTCTGTGCAGGATGCTGCAGGGTCTCTGCTGCCCAAACCCATTTCCTTTTGGAACATCCCAGAATTATCACCAGGGACCACCCCCAAAACACCAAACAGAGGCGATTTGGGAGCTGTGCAATGCCACTTTAACTCAGCAGCATCCAAACCATCCCTGTTTATTTACCTCTCCAACTGGATTTAAAACATTAAATTTGGGCTTTTTTTCCCCCTGCAGAGTGAGAGCTGCACAAGGCATGTGTGCTCCTGCAGCTCATGACTCTGGCACTGTGAGTGACTTGTTCTGTTAGCATGATAAACACATGCTGGAGAGGAACAGCACTAATTATGACCCTGTCACCTTCATCAGCTCCCCACTAATTGTTTTGGCTTTTTTTAATCTCAGTGCTTGGAGATGAAACATGATGTTTGGTTCTGCAAAGGAGTTGAAAAGAAAAGAGAAGAAAGAATTGCATTTTAAAATAGCAGCATCGGGTAGATCTTTCTGTTGGATTTGAAATTCAAATGACAGAAATTATAACTTTTTTGTGTGTTATTAAAATAAGGCATGGGAGGTTTTCAGAGGACTTTTCTGGCACTGCCCAGGTGGAGTCTCAGTCCACTGCTTCACCTTGGGCTGTGCTCTCAGGATCCTCCCAGCCCAGGATCGGGGTTCTCTGTGTCACAACAAAATAAAACTTCCTAAACCTCTCCAGGTGTTGCCAGACAGCTCAGAAACCTCCCCAGTGAGAAATCTCTTCCTCATTTTTTGAGGAAAAAAGGTGATATTTCCTTCTTATGGGCTCTGTGGATATTGGGAGAATAAACATTAGGATTCAAGCCTGCAGAAAAAAAAAAAAAAAAATAAATCTTTTGTTCCTCTGCTCTCCAAACCAGCAGGTGAATGGAGCAGAATGTGGATTTTCTGCTGGGCATTGCTTGAGGGTGATGTGCAGGTGTGAAGGACTGCATCAGACCTACGCACAAAATACCAAATATTTCACAAATGAGAATCAGGACTAAGGTTTGATTAGGGAAAAATTCTTCCCAGGTGCTCCTTCATCCCCTCCCAGGGGGCAGATTCTGTGGCTGCACCAAGACCAGAATTAAACCTGCCACTATTGGCTCCCATGGCTCAGAAATGTTCTGACCATTTAGATTTGTATGAAATGAGGGATCTCTGAAATCTCTTAGCAAAGCTTGCAGGATGTTTTTCCACCTCTTGAGGTGGAGAAGGTTTTCAGCCACTTGAGAATTCTCCATTCCCAATATTCCATTTCCAGTATTCCCAGAGCAGTGAGTGAGGCACAACTCAGCCTGTGGCACTCAGGCCTTGTCACAGACCTTCACACAAACTGGTTTTAATTTTGGTTTTACACCACCTCTAAAGGAATATTGGAGAAATCCATGGATCCCACCCAGTGCTCTAAAGGAATATTGGAGAAATCCATGGATCCCACCCAGTGCTCTAAAGGAGTATTGGAGAAATCCATGGATCCCGCCCAGTGCTCTAAAGGAATATTGGAGAAATCTATGGATCCCACCCAGTGCTCTAAAGGAATATTGGAGAAATCCATGGATCCCGCCCAGTGCTCTAAAGGAATATTGGAGAAATCTATGGATCCCGCCCAGTGCTCTAAAGGAATATTGGAGAAATCCATGGATCCCGCCCAGTGCTCCCCCTGGCCTCTGTGCTGGTGGTTGTTGGATGTTATTTTAGTGTCTGGATGTTCATCCCCACGGGCAAAGAGCAGCAAAAATTCCCAGTGCAAGGCAAGGCTCTGCCCACCCTGGGAATTGTGGTGTGGAAAATGCCTAACCTGGGGTGCCCAGGCCTTGGAGCAAACACATACATGGCAAGCCAGCCAGGAAATGAAGCCAAATGTATAAATATGAATGAAAGACAAGGCTGTGATCAGTCCAGGCTCTGATTTCCCGTGGCTGCCCTGGGTAATTTCCACCAGCAGTTGTGAAAGGAAATTGCCTGGGAAAGGGAGCCCAGGGCTGTTCAATTGAGCAGGTTTCTGTTCCACCACATGTTTATAACCAAGGGCAAATGTCCAGGTTTATAACCAAGGGCAAATGTCCAGGAGTGCTGGGCTGGGCTTTGCAAACACCTCTGGCAGGGCACCATTGGAAATATTCCCCTTTTGGGGGAGAACAAAGGGCAGTGGGTATGGAGAGCAGGAGCTGCACCCCACAGCCCGGGCAGGAGGGGCACAGAGAAGGTGCTGTGTGAAATATGGAACCACAGGAAGGTTTGGGGTGGAAGCACATGAAATATTTCCAGCTGCACCCCTTCCATGGATGTGGAAATCTAGAACATCCCTCTGGCTGTCCTGAGCAGCCCAGACCCTGCCAGGGGGCTCAGAGACCCTGGCACAGAGCCCAAAACGCCCCTGTGGGTTTGATTATGATCCATGGAGCAAATTACCAACCTTGGATGAAGATCAGCAAGGCACAACAGTTTAGGTAGAATAATAGTGAAGTTATCACAGGGTGGAAAAGTAGATTTTGAGGTTTTTTCAGGGGGCAAGATGGAGGGGACTGGGCATGTCCAACCAGACAAATTAAGTAGAATGATAGTGAATTTATCACAAGATGAAGAATTAGATTTTGGGGTTTTTAGATTGGGGGTTCAGGGGGCAAGATGGAGGAATCTGGGCATGCCCAGCCGTTCTCCTTCTTCTTCTTGGCCTCCATCTTCTGCTGTGGTGTTGACACTTTTGGATTGGTTTAGAGTAGAAGCTCACTGTCTAACATAGGTGATGGGTATTGGAGAGTAATTGTAAATATTGTACACGTAGTTTTTAGTATAAAAACATAACACCACTCTGGGGGCAGGCAGAGTGCCTGGAACTGGACCTCGGCAGGGCAGGAGAAAGAATTTTATAGATAAGAAGCAATAAACAACCTTGAGACGGAGAAATTAAGAGCCCTGACTCCTCCATCAAGTGTTGGGCTGGGAAAAGAGATTTTCTAACACTTCTCAGGGTCACTCTGACCAGCAGAGATGCCAACACGTGGGCAGGGAACCCTCCATGGGCAGGCTCTCCATGGGCAGGGAACCCTCCATGGACAGGGAGCCCTCCATGGGCAGGTCTCCATGCAGGACTCTGTGCTGTGCCAGCCCAGCCTGGCTGCTCCAGCTGCCCAAAGGGGTCCCAGGAGCTCCCCAGGGTGAGGAGGGAGCAGCAGCTCCCCTGAGCCCGAGGCTGGGAGGCAGATCATGAATAAACATGATGTGCTCTGCGACTGACGCACGGCAATCAAAGGCAAACTCGTTCAGAGTTTGAAATCCGGACTTTAATTGCCAGCCCACGTTTACCTGGCTGTGTAGGCAGGAGGGAGAACTCTTCACCCAGCTGCATGGGGATGCTGGCTCCCGGCAGGGGAGGGATTGCTGGCAGCTCCTCTGGGAGAGCTCTTCTCAAAGCACAGGGGCTGCCCTTGCTCCTGCTTGGCACACAGGGGTCATTAAATAAAGAAAAAACCATTTACATCTGCAGAGTAATTAAACAGCAGAGCTCAGCTCTCAGGCTTGTGAGGGATGTTTGTCTTGGTCATTTTGTTTCTCAGCTTGAAAACATTCAGATTATCCATGGTAATCCAGGAGTGGGGAAAGAAAACTGTCCTGCGTGGGTTTCTGGCTAATCCAGCCCAAACCGGTAAAATACCAAAAGCAAAGTTCCAGCAGGGCAGTTTCCAGGGATCAGGGAGTTGTTTTCACACAGCCTGGTGGGATGCAGCTGCAGTAAATGAGAAAAAGGGCTCTTGCTCTGCATCATTTTTAATAAAATCGATCCTCGCTGCTGACAAAGACCAAAGAAATCGAATCTGTACGGGGAGACACTGGGCCCTGTGGGCTCAGATTAATTCCACTGCCCTCATGCCGTGGCACTGGCAGCACCACCCCATCCCCAGGCAGCTGTGTAACCTCATTAGCCCAGCTGACTGCAGCCCAGTCTATATTTCCTATAAATTCCTTTTCATTGCCTTTGGTGGCCCCAGCAAAGCAAACCCAAAAATAACCCATGATTGTGTCATTGCCCAAAACCAGTGCCTGATGGATTCACCAAGGATAACCCATTACTGTGTCCCTGATGGATTCACCAGGAATAACCCATTATGGTGTCCCTGCCCAAAACCAGTATCCCTGCCAAAACCCAGTGCCCTGATGGAGTCACAGAGAGAATAGCCCATTCCTGTGTCGCTGCCCAGTCCCAGTGCCACGGTGGATTTACCAATAACCCATTTTTTTGTCCCTGCCCAAACCCCGTGCCCTGAGCTGAGAAGCCACCCAAAGGTGCAGGAGATGCTCCCTGGTCTCAGGGGAGGGGGCTCAGCACCATTTTCACCCCACACTGGCAGTGCTGTTTGGTTTTTTGGCCAAACTTTCTGCCCCTCTCTGGGCATCACACCTGGGTGTTCTCTCAGGCACCTCTGACCCTCCTTTCCCCTCACCTGGGCTTGGGCTGGCCAAGCTTCAGGACCAACATAAATTCTGAGGTCACAAATGAATGTCAGAGGTGTTGATCCTTATAAAATAACTCCTAATAGCTGCTAATGTTATGGTGAGTAAAAAATCAACTTTAAAATAAAAACTGCTTAGTCAAAACCTGGACTTTTCTTTCTCTTTGGCTTCTTGTTGATGTTTAGGCAAAATGTCTGAGCTGCCTCTCTCCCAGCTTGCTCCCCTGTCCCTGCTGGCTCCTGGCAGATTGCTGTGCATCCGTTCAGCAGCACAGGCTGCACAGAGAGGAGAGGGGAAGATGAATTGAAGACTTAATTCCTCCTCTCCTCATTTGATCAGCTCAGGGAGAGGTGCTCCTGGAGGCCTCGTGAATCAGAGCCCCCAGGCTGGCTTTGTGCCAGGCTCAGGGGGTTTGGAGCACGCAGTGCTGCAGGCAGAGCCCATCCATGCCCTGTGCCCATCCATGCCCTGTGCCCATCCATACCCTGTGCCCATCCATGCCCTGTGCCCATCCATGCCCTGTGCCCATCCATGCCCTGCGCCAGGCTCAGGGGGTTTGGAGCACACAGCCCTGCAGGCAGAGCCCATCCATGCCCTGTGGCAGGAGGAGGGGACAGGGACAGGGCTGAGGGAGGCTCTCCAAGGGGCAGCAGCCAGCTGGAGCCAGACGAGCCAAGCTCCATGGCCAGACTGTCGTGGGGACAGTAAATCAGGCAGGGAGAGGCAGGCAGGGGAAAAGAAACGTGTCTGCAGGAAAGCTGGAAAATCCAGAGCTGGGAGCCACCAGTGAGCGGAGAAAGAGCTGTTCCTCCTCACCAGCCTGGCATGGAGCTCCTGTCCTGGCCTTGGCACCACAGCACCACAGTCACTGCCCTGGTACCACAGTTACTGCCCTGGCACCACAGTTATTGCTTTGGTACTACAGTCACTGCCCTGGTACCACAGTTACTGCCCTGGCACCACAGTTATTGCTTTAGTACCACAGTTACTGCCCTGGCACCACAGTCACTGCCTTGGCACCCCAGTTACTGCTGTAGTACCACAGTTACTGCCTTGGCACCACAGTTATTGCTCTAGTACCACAGTTACTGCCTTGGCACCCCAGTTACTGCCTTGGCACCCCAGTTATTGCTCTAGTACCACAGTTACTGCCTTGGCACCACAGTTATTGCTCTAGTACCAAAGTTACTGCCTTGGCACCACAGTTATTGCTTTAGTACCACAGTTACTGCCCTGGCACCACAGTTATTGCTTTAGTACCACAGTTACTGCCTTGGCACCACAGTTATTGCTCTAGTACCACAGTTACTGCCTTGGCACCACAGTTATTGCTTTAGTACCACAGTTACTGCCTTGGCACCACAGTTACTGCTGTAGTACCACACTTACTGCCTTGGCACCCCAGGACTGTCTCTCCCCATCCCCAGCTTTGCCCAAGGGCACAGATGTGCTGTCCCTGCCTGGCTGCCGTGCCCAGGCTGGCAGGAACAAACCCAGGGGAGCCCAGCCCGTGGAGAGGAGCCCAGAGGAGCCCCAGGAACACCAACCTAATGGGCTGGAAACTGCAGCCAGACGCTGCCAAGCTCCAGATAGAATCATTTCACACAAACGAGGGCTCTGCCACAAGGGCTCCAAATCCCACACAGAGAGAGGACTTGAGAAGATTTTTTTTTCATCCTTTTTTGCTCAGTTTAACTCCTCCCCGGCACTTTGGTGGCGGTGACATGGAGACAAGCAAGTGTTTTATCTCCTGGAAACCACTGACATCCTCCCTCACCTCCCTGCTCTGTCCACAGAGCTCCAGCCCCATTACACAGACGATTTATGGCTCTGCTCCTCAGCTTTAGGCTGCCAGCGACTTCGGGAGGGTTATTTGTCCTTAAGTACTTGTAATTCTTCCTCTGCAGGAGCATAATCAGTCATTATCAGCGGCAGTTTCAGGCTCTAATCATAAAGCTGTTATTTCTGCTTAATCCTAACCTTGCTAAGTATTAATTTGATGTTTAATCCCCCTGGTATCTGGCAATATTGGCCTGTTATTGTTGTTGCTGTTGCTGTTGTTTATGTGACAGTGAAAAATCAGCCCTGCAGGAGTCATATCCTTAATGAGTTACCGTTCATTTGCAAAATCCCAGTTGCTTTCTTGCCACCCTGAGTCCTGCAGCCTCTCAGGGCAGTGTGGTCACAAAGGGACAGGTGGCACTTTTGAGGAGGGGACAGGGACACCACAGCCTCACTCTGCTCTTTTAATCCCTCCACCGTCCTTTAACAAACAAACAAACAAACAAACTGCAAACCTGTTAGGCTGTCAAACAGGAGGTGACAATTCATCAAACCTCACCTGGAGAGAAGCACAGGAGCTGCAATTAGCAGGAACGCCATCATTAACCAGGAATGACCCGCTGGGATCAATTGAGCCATTTCACAAAGAGCTCAGGGGCTGGGCAGGGAGTGGTGCCAGCAGCTCCTGGACTTGTCCCGGGAAATGCTGGGGTTTGTCCTAAACCAGGGGCCAAAAGGCTCTTCTGGGTGTGGAGATGCTCTGGAAAGGAAATCAGGGATCAAAAGGCTCTTCTTGGTGTGGTGATGCTCTGGAAACAAAATCAGGAGCCAAAAAGTCTCTTCTTGGTGTGGTGATGCTCTGGAAACGAAATCAGGAGCCAAAAAGTCTCTTCTTGGTGTGGTGATGCTCTGGAGATGCAATCAGGAGCCAAAAAGTCTCTTCTTGGTGTGGTGATGCTCTGGAAACAAAATCAGGAGCCAAAAAGGCTCTTCTTGGTGTGGTGATGCTCTGGAAAGGAAATCGGGGGCCAAAAGGCTCTTCTTGGTGTGGTGATGCTTTTCTCTGTCCAGCTTGGCAAAGTGAGCGTCAGGGCAGAGCTGAGGACCAAAATTCCATCCCCAGGGAGATTTTGGGGGCTGCTGGTCCAGCCCTGCCCCTCAGCATCCCCCATGCTCTGCACCCTCTCTGCTGCTGGGGAATCCAGCCCCTGTGACAGCCTGGCTCTGCTTTGCAGGGCTGCAACAACCACAATTAACAACCACAATTAACAATGATAACTAACAGTGACAATTAACAATGACAATTAACAACGACAATTATTAACAATGACAATTAACGCAAGAAACCTGTGCAGAGACCGTCAGGTGAATTTGCACAGTAAAACTCGTTTATTTTTGTTTATTTTTACTGTTACTCTGCAGTTTCTGCCTGGGGCTGAGGGAGAGCAGCCAAGGCACTCAGAGCCGGGCTCTGCCTTCACTGCTGGGCAGCGATTCTTGGTTTCCCTGGCACAAGAAGGTGACAATTGTGATGCCACACGTGCCCAGGGGCACACCTGAGCTGGACATGGAAACCAGAAGGCTCCAGGTCCCTTTATCTGGATTATTGCAGCCTTTGTTCTGTGCTGCCATGGGAGGGAAGAACAAGCCCTCGCTCCCAGCACTGCTCAATTTTCAATGTATAACATTGAAAGCTTAATCATCTTCTTTTCACAAAGCCTTATGGTTTATATATATTTGGGTTTTTGTTACTCTTTTGTATTCACCCCTTTCACTGTCAATTTTAGCTTAATATTATTAAAATTGCTCTGGCTCGCTCTGCTTAAAATTCTGCAGTTGCAGGATTTTTTGGGAAGGAGAAGTGCTAAGTCAAACGCTTTCTCCTGTTTCTTGTTTGTGTTTAATGACTCATTAGATCATCACCTCTGAAATGAGGAAGCAATAAAGCTGCTCTGAGGAAAGGCTGGCAGGCAGCTCTGGGGGCTGCTTTGGGATGGGAGCTGGGCTTGTTTTTCTTTTTTTGGGACACAAATCCCCTTTCAGAGGTGGTTCCTGAGGCGATTTTAACCCACGGGCCACGGTGGGTTAAAAACATCACCCTGCTGCGGGAAGGGTTGGAATTCTGCTTTCTGTGCAGGGTAATTGGGGTAAATCAGCTCTGCACTGTGCTGGGCGAGGGAAGAGATGAGAATCTTGATTCCATGTTTCAGAAGGCTGATTTATTATATATAATATATATAATATATTATATATTCATTACATATATTTTTACATAAACACATTAATATGTAAATATATTAAAATAATATATATTATAAATATATAATAATATAGATATATAAATATATATAGATAACATATATTTAATATATTATATTAAAAGAAAATTGCACATGAAAATTATACTAAAAGAATAGAAGAAAGGATTTCATCAGAAGGCTTGAAAGGAAAGGAATGGAATGATAAAATCTTGTGACTGACCAGACAGTCCAAGCCAGCTGACTGTGATTGGCCATTAATTAGAAACAACCACCTGAGACCAATCACAGATGCACCTGTTGCATTCCACAGCAGCAGAT
>JAWWMQ010000105.1:6421956-6438824 GCA_035047885.1 Chlorospingus flavigularis
AATCTGAACCTCTCAAGTACCTCAGAAATGGGGAAAACCCCCTAAATTCTGTAAGAATTAAAAATTTAAAGGGAAGGTTATACATTAGAGGGAAATCCTTGGGAAATCTTCAGGATTAGGCGTTTTGGGGAGTCTGAACCTCTCAGGTACCTCAGAAATGGGGAAAACCCCCTGAATTCCGTAAGAATTGAAAGTTAAAAGGGAGGGTTATACATTAGAGGGGAATCTTTGGGATCAGTTGTTCTGGGAAGGCTGAACCTCTCGAGTACCTCAGAAATGGGGAAAACCCCCTGAATTCCATAAGAATTAAAGGTTAAAAGGGAGGGTTGTACATTAGAGGGGAATCTTTGGGAAATCTTCAGGATTAGGCGTTTTGGGGAGCCCGAACCTCCCGAGTACCTCAGGAATGGGGAAGGAGAGAAGGGAAATGTGGCTGGGAATTGGGATAAAAAGGAGGCTGCTCCTGCACACGGAGATGCTGCAGGACCCGCCAGCCCCGGTGACATCAGCTGTGACTTCACGCGGGCTGAGCGGCCCCTGTGTCACTGTCTGGGCTGGCTGTGAGCCCAGCCCGGCTCTGCTCCCTCTCGAGGTGGCAAATGTCACCCCAGGGTGACTCCCCCGGGGTTAAAAGCTCTGCTTTCAATGCAGGGACTGAGGGTACAACAAAGCAGAAACACCATCCAGCCTCCTGAAAAACATTCTCCTTTTCCATTCCTGGGATTTGGGTCCTCAGCAGCTTGCGAGGGCAAAGGTTCAGCTGACAAGTGACAAATAAACTGTTTGGAAATGGGAGGAAAAAGAGCATAAATTAATTTCTCTGTAACAATTATTCTTCCTCTTTGACTCATCTCCGAGAATAAATCCCTCGGGATATCTTTGTGCTGGAACACGGCGCAGAGAATGAAAACGTTTCATCCCTGCCATCCCTAAATTCTCCCTTTGTTGGCAGATGGATGAGAAGCCAGGGCCCAGCCCTCTCCTGGCTCTGCAGAAACACAACAGAGGGCATCAGATGCCTGCCCTCACCTGTGCCAGGTGGGAGGTGGCAGTGCCTGCTCAGGGTGGGCACCGAGGTGTCCCCACCACAGCCACAGCATCACAGGGGTCAGGACACTCCTCCTGTGCCCTCTGAGGAGGTTGGCACATCCCTGCAGGGAATCGCCTGGAAATTGCCAGCTGCTTTTTAAAGAGATTATTGTAGCAGGTTATAGCAGTGCCTCCATTCAATTCCTGCCAGGCAGAAACCAGTTTTGCTGAAATTGCCTTCTCAGCTCCATAATCATTACCCGGGAAATTGCCCCGGGAGAGAGCAGGGAGTGGGGGCTGCTCTGCAGTGGGGAAGGAGCCGGAAAATCCTCCAGGAGCTGTGCTGGGAGATGTCTCTATCTTGGCATTCACACCCCTTAATTTTTCGTCTTCTTTTCACCCTGAAAAGGTTCGGTTTCTGGCAGATCTCGGAGGGGAGATGCCCTGGGAGATGCCCAGCAGCAGCACCGCGCTGGAGGAGCAGCCTGGTGAGTCCCTGTGTGCCCAGGAGAGCTGGCACAGGATGCTGGGGCTGGGTTCTGTGCCCAGGAGAGCTGGCACAGGATGCTGGGGCTGGGTTCTGTGCCCGGGCTGTTCCCTCCTCTCCCGCTGGTGCTCCAGCACCATCTACAGTCCTGCCAGGGCGCTCCAGAGGCTCAGGGTGCAGCACAGGGTCGGGAGCTGGGCCAGGGGTGATTTGGGGGACATTTCTGGCCTGAACTCTAAATGAGACAGGAGGCTTGGAGAAAAAAACCCAAACCAAGGCCAAACCCCCCGTTTTCAGAGCAGCAAACACACCAGGTTTGTGCCACAACACAGCTGGTGCTGCTCAGAGGGAGAACAAACCCCCCCTGAAACTGCAGAACAGGTAATGAAACATTCATGGGAGTTCCTTTGGTTAAACAGCATTAAAAATTCATTGGTGCTTCATTGGAGCACTGAGCCAGCAGCTGTGCCTGTCAGGGATGGAGCAGTAGGGGAAAAAAGCCTTTATTGCATGGGACAGCTCTTCCAGTCTGATTTTCTTAGATCCACTAGAATTCAGGAAAGGACAGACTGCACATGGAAACACCCTGCCCTTCCCAAACGTGCTCAGTATAAATAGTTTATTAAAGAAAATAGCAAATTCCAATTCTGTGAACAATCAACAGGGGAGAAGTGTTTTTCAAAATAGACCATTTTGGATGACTGTGTTTGAAGGGACAGGGGAATCCCATGAGGTGCTGTGGGAAAACAAAAACACAAAGGTTCTGCAAGGACTGGGGAAACAGGAAAGCCTCAGCCCCTGCACAAATGCCTGGGAATGGGAACAGGAGTGGGACAGAACAGGAGACAACAGATTAAAACATGAAACTGTGACTGAAACTCTTCTAAGCACTACAGGGCAGGAAGGATTGGCAGCACCTTGGTCTCTGGGCTGAGCTCAGTGAATGCTCAGTGAGCTTTTCAATTAAAAGAAATGTACAACAATGCAAGTGTCAAACAGCCTTTTGTGACTTCATGCTGTGAGGGCACCTTGCATTCCCTTTGTATACTGGTTTACATTTCTCTCATCACTCCTGAAGGACAGAAAATACAACACCAGAAAGACACAGAGGTGTGCAGTGCACACCCAACACAAACATAAAGGAAGGAGCTGAACTGCCCTCTACACTTGGGAAAGTGACACTGAAAAGCTCTAAATCAGTTTGAAGATATTTTCCATGAGAAATAAGAGAATTTTCCTACTTTGTGAGAAATCCTGTGACCTGACCCATGGTCACCCAGCACAGGATCTCCTTTCCCCACTCCCTGTGAAGTGTCTCTCCCTGGAGGTCTCAGGGGAAGCTGAGGTGGGAAACTCTGGCACTCCTGGAGGGACATCAGGAACTCCCCAACCTCTGGGTTCCACGTGTGCTTTGGGGGACAGCAGAGGCCACAGAGGGGCTGCAGCTCCCACATGTAGCAGTGCATAGAAGAGTCCCAGCTGAGCACTGGAAGGGCCCAGCCTGAGATGAGGTTACAGAACACTGAGCAGGAAATGCTCCTGCCCCCAGGCAAGCTCCAGGAAGCACCAACCCAATCCCAACGTTTCCCAGACCAGCAGAAATAAGAAAGGGGAAACCAAAAGAGTATTTGGAAGTGTCAGTTTGCTCTTGCTGTGCCACAAGGTGCAGGTGTAAACTGGAGTCACTTGATCTTGGCCAGGGCTGCTGCTCTCCTCTCTGTGTTCTGGAACAAGGCTCGGATCAGACTCTTCACCTCAGCTGCTGAAAACTCCTCTGCCAGAGGCCCCTTGCCATCTGCCCACCTGCAAAGGAGACAGGGAGAGCTTTATGGCACCCACTGCCCAGAAATGGCACCTCCAGCAAGCCTCCAAGGACCTGTGCCAGCAGCTGATCCTGACCCTCTCCTCTGGAAAAGGAAAGGGAAAGGAGAAGGGAAAGGGAAAGGGAAAGGGAAAGGGAAAGGGAAAGGGAAAGGAGAAGGGAAAGGGAAAAGGAAAGGGAAAGGGAAAGGAGAAGGGAAAGCGAAAGGGAAAGGAAAAGTTCCTGCTCTTCCTCTGAACTGCAGCTCCCTGCACAGGCCTGGAGAAGCAGTTGGAAAGGAAACACCTACTGATCCACGATTTCTTGGAGGTTGGCCTGCAGGATGATCATCAGCTCCTTGAATGTCATCCACTTCTGCACATAGACTGGAACTTCCTCCTGGTACTTCTTGTTTTTGTCCTCTTCAAGCAGAGGGGTGAAAACCTGGGGTCCCTCCTCCACCATGATCCTGCAGAGTGAGTACAGCCTGTCTGCATCCTCTGCAGAGATATCCTGGCATGGGGAGAACAAGAACAGAGCTTAAGTGAGGCCTATTTTGGGAGTGCCAAGTGAAATGAAAAATGGGGATTGTGAAGGTTTCCTGTGGATATATGGTTATAATTTCTGTGTGAATGAACTGCTCCCCTGAAATGTGATTTTGGGGAGAGTTCCTGGAGGTGACAAACGCTGTCCCCAGCACCCCCATGGCCATTACCTCCAGGGCAGCAATCCTGGTGACAATCTCTGCCAGGGCTGTGTTCAGGAGGGCCCCCATGGCCTTGCAGTACACGTTCACAGGGAGCACATCCTGCCACACCATGCCCAGCCTCCTCAGCTGGTGCAGCACCTGCAAGGCAACAGCTGAGTGTGACACCAGAACCCTGGGAAAGGCACCAGGGCATCAGGAGAGTACAGATGGGGAGAAACAATGGAGCAATCCTGCTAAAGACACAGCCCAGGACAAAACCCCAAACCATCAGTCAGAAAATAGGGTTTTTAGCAGCTGCACAGCTGCCAGGGCTGAGATTCCACAGTGCACCCTCCCCAGGATACCTGCAGGCACTGGGATGTTCTCTCTCTGCCTTCCTCACCTGCTTTATGGCTTTATTTGCTGCACAGTAATTCTCCTCATCATCCATGTTGGAAAAGTTCCTGGCACTCGAGAGCCTCTCCAGGATTTCTCCCTTCTGCACTCGCATCTGGGCCAGAAAACACTCCATCCCTTTAGGAGCAAAACAAGCAGAGAGAAGCAATTAAACAATTACTAGATTTGCTCTGCCTATTTATGACTGCAAATGCTGAATAATGAACTTGCTATAATGTTTTATTTTTAATAAATTTCCAGCCTCCAAACAGTCTCCCAGTGCCAGTTTAACCAGTGCAGCTTGCATTGCTACAACGCTGCTGGAAAAGAAGCAGAGCAGCAGAAGGAATTGTGGATGGCTGCTGTTAGCTCAGACAAACCTATCTCTGAATTTATTTCTGTGGAATAACTAATGAAAATATCAAAGGACTGAGCAGCAGATCCCAGAACACATCTTGCTGCATACTGAGCTGTTCTGGGGACTAAGCTCACGAGAAGATACAGGTTTCAAAGAGCCAAAACCTCCTAACTCAGAAATGTTTCTGCCACTTGTCCAAACACCACCAACCCACTGCTCACCATGAGTGAGCAGCCACACCTCCATGAAAGCACCCAGCAGGGTGAGCTCCCAGGTGAGCCACAAGCACATCCAGAGAGGGGAAGGGGCAGGGGAGTTACCCAGCCTCCTGAAGGCAGGCACCAGGTCCACGAAGGTGGCAGCCCCGTTGCTGAGCACGCTGGTGCTGCGGTAGCGGAACTGGTGGCCCAGGGTCAGTAGGTGGTGGGCGATGTACATGCAGTTGTTGTGGTGGATGGCAGCCAGCTGGGGCAGCTTCTGCAGGTTCTCCCTGGCCCAGCAGGAAGGGAAAAGGAGAAACGGGTTCATTTAGATGAAAAAATGCTCATGTCTATCCTAGAGAAAGGCATGGTCTGTCAGGTGCCAGCAAGGCCTGACTGACATCAGAGTGAAAACATTTAACCTCTCACAAACCCCACAGGAACTGGCAGGAAAAGTCTGAAATGGCACTGAGGCATTTGAACCCTGTGTTATCCCACACTGTTTCCAGCCATGGGCTTTCAAACAGGAATGTATTTTGTTAGAGCAAAATACAGTGAGGAAAAGGGAGAGAAGGTCTCTGACGGGACTGTGAACTTTCCATCTTCACTGCTGCTCTTTTTTTCACATTAAAAACATCCTGAAAAATCTGTGCATCAGATCTGAGGTCAAAGTTATGTCTGGAAACAATTACAGCTGTGTGAGAGCTTCACCCACACCCTTGATCACAGACTGATGACACAGAAACTCCCCAGCACCTGCTTTGCACAGGTAAGGCTTATTTAGAGACTGAGTCGTTGATTTTTGCTGTAGTGGACAAGTGGGACTGTTCCAACAGCAGTACTGCCCCTCAGAACAGGAAATGTGGACACACTCACCTGTGGTATGTGGGCACCACCTCATAGAAGAGCTGGAAGATGTTCCTGACACAGTCAAAGAGCTGCACACAGCTGCAAGGGAAAGAGGGCTCGTGTCAGCCTGGAATTAATGTCCTGCCCACAGCTGACCCTCAGCCTGCCCAAAGAGGGCTCGTGTCAGCCTGGAATTAATGTCCTGCCAACAGCTGACCCTCAGCCTGCCCAGAGAGGGCTCATGGCAGCCTGGCACTGATGTCCTGCCCACAGCTGACCCTCAGTCCGCCCCACAACAAGGTTTTATGAGCAGTGAAGCACTGGCACAAAGAGGGGATTGTTGGCATCAATGACAGCACTATCAACACTCTGGAAAACTCTCAAAGGCTGTGCTGACCTTGAGGGTCAGTGTGGAAGGGAGATCCATGAAAGCCCAGAACAAAGGGGACACTGTCCCTGTCCCTCCAGGTGGGCAGGAACACCCAGGTACTGTCCCTGCCCCTCGAGGGCAGCTGTTACCTGGGCAACTCTCCTGCTTCAGGGCTGAGGTTAAAGTTAAGTTTATGTGGATCCTGTTTGTTTATCCCCAAGAGCCCTGCCAGCTGCAGGGCTGGAGCTCTTTGTTTTCACCAGCACAAAGAACTCTGCTCACACCGAGGCCAGCACTTGGTTTTGGCAAAAAGAGATGGGTTTGATTTTTCTAAAAACCTGAAGGAACAGCCTGCAGCAGTGTCAGTCTCCTGCCCAAACCCAGGGATACATCCTCCATCCAATTTATAAGTTCTTTAAATCTATTCCCAGGTGCTGGGCGTTGCTAGAGGCTGGCACACAATAAACAAACACTGCTTTGATAAGTGATGCTAAGTGAGGAATGCCAAGCAATCCCTACCAGAGGTCAGTGCTGGCTGAGGCCTCCAGCAGGGTGTGGTAAGCCAGCTCCACGAGCTGCTGCACGGAGCAGCTGATGCGGCAGCAGGGCAGGCACAGCGTGAGGGGGCTCAGCCTGCTCTCAGTGCCCACACTCACTGTGCCATTGGGCACCAGGCTGCAGGCTCTGGGCAGCTTCACGTGGTCTCCTGAGCCAGGATCAGGGAGCTCTGGGAGGGCTATGTTGGAATCAGGTGTGATCTAAGGGAAAGCAAAACAGAGAACAGGATGGTTTTCTGCAAACAGAATTTGGAGCTCTGAAAGGAGAATCTGCAAGATTAAAAAGCACTCAATGGCAAAGGTTTAAGACACAAGATGAACACAACACTGCAGCACTATTAAAAAATATTTAGAGATTGTTTTCCAGATGGAACAACTGTGTGAGGCATCCCCAGTCACCTTGACAGTGTTGTGTATTTCTGAGGTCATCAGGTTCCTGGCTGCCATGATCACATCCTGGCACTTCTTGTTGGCAAAGTGGGAATCCACGTTGCAGGCGTATTTCAGCAGGGCAGTCGTGTCTTCCTTCAGAAACTGCATCTTCTTCAGGGCCTTCTCAAACTCCTCTGTGGATTCGATCACCTGAGGAGAGCACATGTGTTCTATGTTAGCACAGCCCCCAAAAATCAGGGAACGAAGTTAAATTAGGTATAAAGGCTGAAAGCCAAGGATGAAGGAGGTTTTGGAGGGCGTTAACCACTGGAATGCCATCCCACTGGAGTGCCTGGACTCTATGTTCAAACCTGGGAGGGTTTTTGGGACCCACCTCTTTGTACTGCTCCAGTTTGCTGCTGTTGGTTGGGATGGAGTTCACCAGGCAGCTGTGGATGAGGCAGTCTGAGAGCTCCTCCCAGATGAGCTCCCCCAGCAGCTCTGCCAGGCTGACTCTGCCTTCCCCAGGCTGCTCCAGAGGCACATCTACATCCCAGAGAAGAAAAATGGATTTTAACACAGCTGCTTTCTGGGCCAGGCCCTCCATCAGCTCAAAAGCCTTTCCTCCATTTACCTCTCCCACAATTCTGATTAACAATCAGATATTCCAGAAAACTCCATTAAATGAACAAGATACTGATCATAACTAACTCCAGAACTGCATACTTAGCAGGTATTTGTGCAGAACTTCAAACACCAGCTTGATCTTCTCAAACACCTCCATGGGAGAGGACTCATCCAGAGCAAGCTCCTGGGACCTGAACCTCAGGATGAACACATCTGGCTGCTCCTCTGGGGCTGGCTCCAGAGATGGGTGTGAGATCAGAGGCTTCAGGATGTACTGCAGCAACAAGTGGCCTGAGGAAAGGGAAAAACAGAGGTTTTCCAACAGCAGATTGCTCCAGTGAGGTCCAGCCCTCACTGGTCTGGATTTAGAGACTGCAAGAAGTGGGAGGAATAATCCCTTGATCAGCTCTATCAGGGAATTACCAATGAGGTAAAACTCTTCAAGCACCAGGCTATGAAACCACATAGACACAGACCAAAAATACACTGAATTATCAGGAGAGGAGAAATAATTCCAGATAGATAATGGGATAAATATTTTCCTATTAGTAAGAGCTCCAGCATTCACCTCAGTGGGAAACTCAAGCCAGGAGAGGAAGGAGTTTCCCAGTGTCCTGCTGGAGTGAAGTGTTAAAACAAGCCTGAAGTATCCCCCCGAGCTACTGGGGCTGTTCCTGGGGTCTGCCTTACCGAAATCTTTGAGCTTGGAGTGCAGCTCTCCCAGGACAGCCAGGGCCTGCAGCACAGCAGCCACGGGGGGCACAGCAGTGTCCTCGTCCTGGGGTGGCACCGTGTGCAAGTGCAGCTCCAAGAGCACCAGGGCCTCCAGGCTGCTGCTCCCTGCACACAAAGCACAGCCAGGGCTGCCACAGGGCACAGCAGAAGCAAAGGTCCACCCTCCCCAGAGCTCCTTCAGCCCCCTCAGCCCAACAGCTCCACTGCATGTCCCACCCTGCAGGTGAGAACTTCAGCAGGGCAGAAAGAGTGAGAAAAGCCCTGTGAGCACCTTTGGAAGGGGGAAGCTTCCACACAATGAGCTTCTGCCACTCATCCCCGAGGTGGTAGATCATGTTCTGTGTCTGCACTGTGAGCTCTGTGCCCAGGGCCTTCAGGATCTTCAGCTCAAAGCCCCTGCGGGACTCCAGGCTCCTGAGGCTGCTCCGTGCCTGGGGAGAGCAGACACAGCTCAGGTGGGCACTGCCCTGCCAGGGAAAGCATCCCCTGGAACCCACCCAGGGCATCCAGCCCCATGCCAGGGGCACTGCTACCTTCTCCAGCTGCTGAGCTGCTGCCACGTACTGCTTCTCCTGCAGGGCAGAGTTGCACTCCTTGATAGTTGTGTCAAACTGCAACGGGGAACACACACACAGGGGGTGTCACTGCAGCTCTGCTACTGCAGACACTCCCAGACCTGTGAGCTGCTGCCACCCACCTCAATCTGTGAGCTACAGACACTCCCAAATCTGTGAGCTGCTGCCACTCACCTCAATCTGTGTGCTACAGACACCCAAACCTGTAAACTACAGACACTCCCAAATCTGTGAGCTACAGACACCCAAACCTGTGAGCTACAGACACTCTCCCAAACCTGTGAGCTACAGACACTCCCAAACCTGTGAGCTACAGACACTCCCAAATCTGTGAGCTACAGACACTCACCCAAACCTGTGAGCTACAGACACTCTCCCAAACCTGTGAGCTACAGACACTCACCCAAACCTGTGAGCTACAGACACTCACCCAAACCTGTGAGCTACAGACACTCTCCCAAACCTGTGAGCTACAGACACTCTCCCAAACCTGTGAGATACAGACACTCTCCCAAACCTGTGAGATACAGACACTCCCAAACCTGTGAGCTACAGACACTCTCCCAAACCTGTGAGATACAGACACTCTCCCAAACCTGTAAACTACAGACACTCACCCAAACCTGTGAGCTACAGACACTCCCAAACCTGTGAGCTACAGACACTCACCCAAACCTGTAAACTACAGACACTCACCCAAACCTGTGAGCTACAGACACTCCCAATCCTGTGAGCTTACAGACACTCACCCAATCCTGTGAGCTTACAGACACTCATGCCAAACAGAAGCCCAGAACAATGCTCACACTGAGGAGCAGGATTATTCTGCTCCCCCTCCTCACCTCCTGCAGCTTTTTCAGGACACTCAGGACCAGGGTGTCCCTCTCCAGCTGCTGCTTCAGCTCTGTGAACTCAGCAACAGCCACGTTTAGATCTCGCTGGACCTAAAACAACAGCAGTTCTCAGTTCACTGACAGCATTGGTTAGCACACACATTCTCCTCTTAAATTTCACTTATCATTTATTTCTGTTCATAGAATGATTTGGTGAGGAGGGAAAAACCCCATCCTTTTTACTCCTGTGTCCCACCCCCTGCCCCAGCCAAGGCTGGTCCTTCTCTCTGAAGACACTGTGACACACTTTTCCAGCCACACAAGAGTGACAACCCCTTAATGGCAGCTCTTAATGTGCACCCTGGTGTCACCTCAAGGCATTCTTTAGGGCTGATATCACCCAGGGATCCCAGCCACAGAATCCCAGAATCCCCTGAGCTGGAAGAGATCATTGAGTCCTGCCACAAACCCCAAAATTCCATCATGAAAGTGTTGTCCCGACACTCCTTCAGCTCTGGCAGGTTTGGGGCTGTCACCAAGCACCCCACGATGGGGTGGGGGCTCCAGATTTGGGCTGAAACAGAGCAGGATGTCCCTGGGAGTCACCTCGTTCTCGATGCCCGCCTTGAGCAGGTCGATGTTGTTGGACAGCCCCTCCACCTGCGCCACCAGGTCCTCTGCGCTCTGCATGCTGGGCAGGAACTCGCTGTACTTCTTGTTGATCATGGTGCACACCTCTCCCTGAGGACAGCGAGCAAAGGGACAGCGTCACCTCGGTGACACAGGGACAGGGTGAGAGGGCAGGGCTGGGGCACCGCAGGATGGAGAGGGCTGGGCACCCCTGACCAAGGCTGGGCACCCCTGAGCAGGGCTGGGACATCTCTGACCAGGGCTAGGGCACTGCGGGATGGAGAGAACTGGGACACTCCTGACCAGAACTGGGCATCCCTGAGTAGGGCTGGGCACCCCTGAGCAGGGCTGGGCACCCCGGGACGAACCAGGGCTGGACACCCGAGGCTGAACCAAGGCTGGGCACCCCAATCCAGCGGACCCAGGGCTGGACAGCCGGCCCAAACCAGGGCTGGGCACCCGAGCTGACCCAGGGCTGGACAGCCGGTCTACACCAGGGCTGGACACCCGAAATAATCCAGGGCTGGACACCCCGATCCAGCTGACCCAGAGCTGGACATCTGGACACCCGAGTGACACACAGCTGGACACCCAGTCCCGACCGGCTCCGCCGCAGTGCCGACTCCCTGTCTCTCCCCGCGCCCCCTCCGCTCCCCGTCCCTTGCCTTGAGCTCCTCGACGCGGCGGGAGAGGCGCCCGACACGGGCCCCCAGGTGCTCCTTGTCCAGCCGGCCCGAGTGCGCCAGCACGGCCGCCACCAGCGAGCCCGCCCGCGCCGCCATGGCTGCGCGCCCTACGGCGGCCGCGAGGGACACGGGACCGCGGCGCGGAGCTCGATCGGGGAGACGCGGGTTCGAGACTGACCGGGGACAGCAGGACATGGCGGGAGCGGGGACCGCGGTTATGGAGACACCCAGAGATGGGGGGGACACGGAGATACCGGGGGACTCTGTGGCTGCTGCAGGACTCTGTGTGTGACCTGCGGGTGCTGGGGGACACCAGTGGATGCTGAGCGTCTATGGCTTGCAGGGGACACCCGTGGATGCCGGGGTCCGTGGCTTTAGGGGACCAGTGGCTGCAGGGGACCAGTGGCTGCAGGGGATGTGGAAATTCCGGGGATTCTCCAGCTCTGCAGTGTTTCCTGGCTGGGGGGCACCAGTGGATGTCCATGGCTGCAGGGGGACAGGGAGATCGGGGCTCAGAGGGTTCCGTGGGTGCTGGGGTGAGGAGGCAAGCACCAGGCCCCCATCCATCCTTGCCGGGGGAGGGAGGATCAGCCCCCGGCATCCGGTGCCTGACGTAGCCCGGGCGGGAGGTGCCTCGTGGTGACAGCTGTCCCCACGTCCTGGAGCGGGGACAGAGCCACCACCTCCGTGCCATGCCGGGGATAAAGTCTCTGAGTGCCTGGGCGCTGCTGGCCAGCCTGGCCCTGGCCAGCTGGGGAGTCCGAGGTGAGTCCGGGGGTGTGGGGTCAGCAGCTGGACACTCGCTGAGGACCCTGGACATGCTGGGAAGGAGCACCAGGGCTTGGGAACCCCAGGGCTTGGTGAGGTTTTCCAGCAGGGAGGGTTTGGAATGTCCATGGGGAAAAAGGAATCGGTGCAGGAGGATGGGGGAGTTTGCCCAGAGCTCTTTTGGGACAGCCTGATGTGATGCTTCCTGCCCAGGAAGGAGCTCCGAGCTCTGCCCTGCTGCTCATCACTCAGAGGTGAAGCTCTCTGCTCCCTTCTCCCTGCACAGGGCAGATATTCGTGAAGGAATTCAGCGGGAAGGTGTTCCTGGAGTGTGTGAGGAGCCAAGGCAAGAACGTCACGTGGTGGAGAGATGGGAGCCCTGTTGGGCACGAGGCACAGCTGGACCTGAGCGGAGTTTATGACGACCCCAGAGGCCTCTACATGTGCGAGACAGAAGGCCAGAAGAGCAGCCTCCAGGTGCACTACCGCAGTAAGTGTTCACTGCTGCCTTGCCAGAGCCAGAACTGCTTGGAGTTTTCCCCCAAGCCGAGCCTTGAGGGAATTTCCCCTCACCTGGGAGTGTCTCCAGCGGTTCCTCTGCGTGTGGTGTCACTGTGACAGCCCTGCAGTTCAGTGCCATGACCTGCTCCTCTGCCCTGCGCTGCTGTGGGGGACACGGGGGTCACACAGCAAAGCCAGCTGGGCTCTGTTGCACTGGCAGAGCTGGCCCTGCCCTCAGTGTTTATGTCCTTTTGGGTTTGCAGTGTGCCAGAACTGCATCGAGGTGGACGCTCCCACCATCTCGGGCATCGTCGTCGCCGACCTGGTGGCCACGCTGCTCCTGGCAGTGGCCGTGTACTGCATCAGTGGCCATGACAGGGGACACACCTCGCGAGGTGAGGGATGGGGACAGCCCGGGGGCTGTGCCTGGCACCTCTGGGGGGTCTGTGTGGCACCCCTGGGGGCTGCAGGCAGCTCTTGGGTTTGTTTGGAAATGTTCCCCACATTGCCCAGGGCTCCCTGAGCTTGTCCTCCTTTCTTCCTTCAGCCTCTGACAAGCAGAACCTGATCTCCAATGAGCTCTACCAGGTGAGTGTGGGGCACCCCTGTGTGTGTGGGGACACCTCCAGCACCCCTGTGTGTGTCTGGGGACACCTTCAGCATTCCTGAGTGTGGGGGCACCTCCAGCACCCCTGTTTGCATGTGGGGATACCTTCAGTACACCAGTGTGTGTGTGGGGACACCTCCAGCCCCCCTGTGTGTGTGTGTGCACCTCCAGCACCCCTGTGTGTTTGGGGACACCTCCAGCCTCCCTATGAGTGTGGGGACACCTTCAGCCCCTCAGCGTGGAGAGAATCTTGCCAAAGGCTGACCCAGCTCACCCTGCCAGGGCTGGGCAGGTGCAGTTTGGGTTAGCAAACTTTTTCCCCCTGGCAGCCCCTGGGAGAGCGGGAGGAGGATCAGTACAGCCGCCTGGCTCCCGCCCGTGCGCGCAGGTGAGGAGGAAGACTCTGGGACTGCCTTCATCAGCGTGCTGGCTTTGCTTGGGAGTCCCTCCAGGATGGGCTGCCTGCAGCCCTGTGCTCATTGCACACCTCTTGCACTTCTGTATCAATGCCATTAAAGATAAGCCTGTCCCACGGGCTCCCTGCTCCATCTGCTGTGTGCAGCTCCTGGGGAAGGGCACAGGGATGGGGTCTGGTCACTGGGAAGGGCACAGGGATGGGGTCTGGTCGCAGGGAAGGGCACAGGGATGGGGTCTGGTCACTGGGAAGGGCACAGGGATGGGATCTGGTCACGGGGAAGGGCACAGGGATGGGGTCTGGGCACTGGGAAGGTGCAAAGAGATGAGATTTGGTCACTGGGAAGGTGCAAAGAGATGAGATTTGGTCATTGGAAAGGTGCAAAGGGATGGGATTTGGTCATTGGGAAGGTGCACAGGGATGGGATTTGGTCATTGGAAAGGTGCACAGGGATGGGATCTGGTCACTGGGAAGATCTGGTCACTGGGAAGGTGCAAAGGGATGAGATTTGGTCATTGGGAAGGGCACAGGGATGGGATCTGGTCACTGGGAAGGTACACACAAGATGGGATCTGGTCACTGGGAAGGTGCAGAGAATGGGATTTAGGATGGCAATGCCAGGTCTCCACTCCCCAGCCCCAAGCAGAAACAGTTCATGTGGTCTGAGCCCCCAAAACAGGACACAGACACCAACAGGGCCAGCCGGCATCACCTCACCCTGGAAGGATGAGGAAATTTGCAGCCCTGCAGGCAGTAAACCCCCAGAAGTGTGGATGCAGCAGTGGCACAGGTGAAAAGGGGCCCGTGGGTTGTTTTGGTGCCTGTTTGAGCTCGAAGCCTGGCTGAGGCAGCCCTGAGCAGAGGAAGCAGCAGCAGAGCAGGGCTGGGGGCGTTGAGCTGCACCCCAGCAGCTCCAGGATGCGGTTTAGAGCACAGCTGGGCTCCTTCACCACAGCAGGCCCCACACCCCGGCGGGGAGATGGCGAGATACACACAGCACCAACCAGCCCCAGAGCCCCAAACCCACACAGGGCCACGCTGTCACCTTCTGAGAGCAGCACTGCTGCAAATGGGGCCAGGCTGGGAAGGGGAGAGCGGGACCAGGTCAGAGGCAAATCCCCCTGAAAACGATCCATTCTCAGTCCAGGGAACACCAGAAACAAATGGGGGCACTGAGGGTGGAAATTAAACCTGAGGAAAAAGCAGCAGGAGCAAATCCCCCTAAAAAGGATCCACTCTCAGCCAAGGGAGCACCAGAACCAAGTGAGGGCACTCAGGGTAGATATTAAACCTGAGGGAAAGGCAGCAGGAGCAAATCCCCCTGAAAAAGATCTGCTCTCAGCCCAGGGAACACCAGTACCAAGTGGGGGCACTCAGGGCAGACATTAAACCTGAGGGGAAAGCAGCAGGAGCAGAGGGAAGTGTGAGGGTAAAAGGAGACCATGGAGGCCCAGTGAGGCTGCAGTCCTTTAATGAGAAGGAAATCTCGTGCCAATGTGCTCATTTCTGCTCCGGGCTGGCAAACCCAAGCACACCCCAGGGTGGGACAGCCTGTCCCTGTCCTGTGGCCAGAACACCAGAGGCTCAGCAGAGCTGCAGAGAGCTGGGACAAGGTGGGCAGAAGCGTTTCACCCCGAGCTGCTGGTCCAGGCTGCCATCAGAGGAGTTTCAGATGGCCCTGGGGGCCAGGCCTGCGTACACCTCCCGCTGCCCCTTCCGGATGGGCTGTGGGGAGACATGAGATCCTGGGTCAGGAGATGGAGCCCCATACTTCCCCTCACAGAGAAAAGCAGGGCACAAACCTTCCCAAGATTATTCTTATCTCATTTGCTGTGCCTGTTTTTGTGCCAAAGGAGAATGCAAGATGGAGGTTGTTTATCCACAGTGATGGGGTTTGGTTTCCATGGCCTATCAGGGCCTAGTGTGTAGCCCTACATTTCTCCTCACGGAGAAAAGCAAGGCACAATTCTTCCCAAGATTATTCTTATCTTATTTGCTGTGCCAAAGTAGAATGCAATAGTAGAATGTGCAATAGCAGAATGCAATGTGGAGATTGTTTACCCACAGTGATGGTGTTTTGTTTCCTTGGCCTGTCAGGGCCAAGTTTGTAACCCCACATTTCTCCTCACAGAGAAAAGCAAGGCACAATTCTTCCCAAGATTATTCTCATCTCATTTGCCATGCCTGTTTTTGTGCCAAAGTAGAATGCAATAGTAAAATGTGCAATAGTAGAATGCAATGTGGAGATTGTTTACCCACAGTGATGGTGTTTTGTTTCCTTGGCCTGTCAGGGTGTGTGTGTGTGTGTGTGTCAGGACTGTCAGGACAGTCACGAGATTCTGGGCAGTGTGTGCAGAATTGAGTGCTTGGCAGGTTCAGTTTTAGATATATAGAATAATATAGTATAATAAAATAATTAATTAGCGTTCTGATAAGATGGAGTCCTCCTCATCATTCCTCCATAGCACCAGCTCTAAGGAGCCCTCACCTGAGCCCACACAGGGTGTGGAGAAAGGCACAGCAGAGCAGGGGCAGTGCCCAGGGAGCTGCAGCTCTGCCCCCACATAAATCCCCGTGGCAGCACCCAGGAAAGGAGCTGTGCCCTCACCACCCTTTTCCCTTTTCCTGCCAGGGCTGTCCCTCCCCAGCAGCAGGGATGGAAAGGGACTGTCCTCACCTCATAGTCCGGGTTGGGGACAGGAGGAGGCCGCTGCATCTTCTGACCTGAAACAGAGGCACAGAGAGGGTGAATTCCTGGGGATTCCTGCTATGAGGGGCCTCCAGACTGATCCCAGGGTCAGGCACACCACAGATCAACCCCCATGGATTCATTCCGAGCTCCTGAAGAGCTCAGAATACACACAGCTGCAGGGCTGGTCCAGCACAGCAGCCAGGGAAATGGGCTCCATTACAGCAGCCAGCCCATCCCTGCCCAGAGAACACCTGGAGAACACCGCTGGGATGCAGGAGCACTGCCTGAAAGCTCGTGGGGAGCAGGGGATGCAATGAGGGTTTCCCTGGGTGTCACCATCACATTCTCTGAAAAGTCCCCTTGCCCAGGATTTCTCTCCTGGGAAGCTAGAAGCCTCAAAGAGAAATGAAAACAGTAATTATCTGATTGCTTCTCCTGTGTTTTGCTGCTTTGGAATGCGGTTGGAGATTGTTTATCCAACTTGTGAATTGTTTTTACTTAATGGCCAATCAGTGCCAAGCTCTGTCCGACTCTGAAGAGAGAGTCATGAGTTTTCATTATTATCTTTTAGCCTTCTGTCTGTATCCTTTCTCTATTCTTTAGTATAGTTTTAGCATAATGTAATGTAATGTAATGTAATGTAATGTAATGTAATGTAATGTAATGTAATGTAATATAATATAATATAATAT
>JAWWMQ010000105.1:6446919-6461811 GCA_035047885.1 Chlorospingus flavigularis
GCCACAGGACACCTGAATCTTTCAGAGAAAGAGAATTTATTGCTCCATTATCAGAAGAAATGAACTTCTTCCTGCCTTGCTCAGTCCTAAAGATGCCGTCAGGATTCAGAGGAAGAAGCTGGCACTGCCCAGCCAGAATCCTGTGTTTGAATGGAATTTATGCATCATGTATGAGTTGTATGAATATGCAACAGGCTGTTGCTTTTAAGGGTTAATCCTCTGTTAACGTGGGGCCTTTTTTGGGCATATTTTGCCCAGAAAGAGTGACCCAGACTGTCCATAACCCTTTGTTTTTATTGTCTCATATTTTCCTAAATCCTAATTGTCCAAATTATTATTACTCTAATTAAATTACTATTTTTATAACCATTTGATTGCTATTAAACTTTTAACATTTTAAAAACAAGTGATTTTCACAAGCAGAAAGCATGAGGGGAGAAGAGGAGCCTGAGGAAAGGTTTTATTCACACACACAGCATCCCAGCCTCGTTCCCCCTGTGCTCCCCTCTGCTTCACTCCCCTGTCTCTCCCCACGCAGTGAGCTTCTCAGAAATCCATTTCCTGGCCGTGGCCATCGGCTCTGCCTCTGGGCTGATGATCATTGTGGTGACAGCCGTGATCATCTGCCGGCAGCACCGCAGGAAGGCGCGAGACAGGAGGGCGGCGGAGGCGGCGGAGGCGGCGGACAGCGAGAGGTGAGGGAGGGCAGGGGGGCTCCTGGGACAGCCTGGGCAGTTTATTTCCACAGCCCTTCTGAATTCTTGGCCTTTGTCTCCATGGCCCTTCTGAATTCTTGGCCAGTTCATCTCCATGGCCTTCTTGAATTCTTGGCCCTTATCTCCATGGCCTTTCTGAATTCTTGGCCAGTTTATCCCCATGGCCCTTATGAATTCTTGACCTTTACATACATGACCTTCCTGAATCCTTGGCCAGTTTATCCCCATGGCCTTCCTGAATCCTTGGCCAGTTCATCTCCATGGCCCTTCCTGAATTCTTGGCCAGTTTATCTCCACAGCCCTTCTGAATTCTTGGCCAGTTTATCTCCATGGCCCTTCTGAATCCTTGGCCTTTATGTCCATGGCCTTTCTGAATTCTTGGCTAATTTATCCCCATGGCCTTTCTGAATTCTTGGCCAATTTATCCCCATGGCCTTTCTGAATTCTTGGCCAATTTATCCCCATGGCCTTTCTGAATTCTTGGCCAATTTATCTCCATGGCCTTCCTGAATTCTTGGCTTGGACCCTGCACGGAGCATCCACAATGCAAAACTGCCAACCCAATTAGGGATAATTGGCTGTCTGCTGGCAGAACAGAGTCCCAGGATGGGCCAGCTCTGGAGCCCTCATCTGGCTCCTCTGGAGCCCTCATCTGGCTCTTGCCCTTCTCAGTGGCTCCTCACTCAGAAGGACGCAGCTGCTGTGGCGGTGGAGGGCAGGTGACCACCCTGTCCCCTGAGCTGTGGTCACCACTCGTGCGGCACACTCACCATGTCACCTTGGGTGTGCTGTGTGTGACTCAGGACATCCTGCTGCTCTGCCTGACACTCATTTGGGCTTCTTTTCTCTTTTGTTTCCTCCCATTGTTATAACAGTAAAGAAAAGGAGAGCCTGAAGATGGGGGAAAAGAAGGAATCCGTTCCACTGGAAGATTAAAGGTCTTTGCTGGTGTGCACAATGCAGGTACCCATCCAAACCTTCTCTAATTAATGTCTCAGTGCTCCTGTGGACTCTCCAAGACATTCCCTTGGGTACTTCCCTGCTGTTCACAGTCAGAACTGAGGCCACAGTCGCACTTTGCTGTTGTGGATCATTCAGGGACAGCTGAACAATCTCCGAACAATCACAGCCTCTTTAATGTACAAGAGATTCCTCCACCCTGGTGTTGAGGAGCCTTTGTAGGAAAGCCATTGTTGCTGCTTTCCATGGCATTCCTGCTTTGTAGATGAAGAGGAATGAATTACTCCCCTTTTGTCAGTTTGAAATCTGCTTTTTGATTACTTTAACCTTTACTGTTTTAAAATTGCATCAGGAAGTCTGGCACATTCATTGTCTTTGCTTAAACGTGTCAGCACAAATTTTACCCACAGGTTCTGAGGTCAGCAGTTGCCTCTATTATTTTGCCTTTTGACAATAACCCTGAGTAATGGATGTTTGTTTTTCTTACAATCTTTCTTCTCAGGTTCTTCCAAAGCAGCTGGTGAAAGCTTGTAATTTGGGGTGTTAGAACAAAGCTGGATTACAGACGCCCCACGCTGCCCGTGTGGGGCTCTGCTCAACCTGAAAGTCTTGCATGGAAAGAGGGTGACTTTACATGAGCTGTGAGTTCCCTTCAGTGGAGCAGAGCAGGAGGATCTTGTCCCATGAACAAAGAACTTTTCCTTCATCTTCTCACCTGTGGAACGGGAGCTTCTCTGGAAGTGCCAAGACTGACTGGACAAAGGGCTGGGAGGTGTTTGAGCAGATGTACTCCTGCCCCTTGGAAACCACAACGTGCCTTTGTTTTAAACCTGCCCTGGTTTCATCCCCTGAGACTCTCCCTGGCATCCTGAGAAGGAAGACTGAGCAGTGAGGTCTCAGCTGGTACAACAAGCATCCTTGGAATCCCTTTTCTACGTTAGATGGACAGAGTTGGAGCTGGGCAAGGTGTGCTGGTTGTAACCAGGGATGACATTCACCAGCCAGGGTGCTCTGCACATCCTTTTCTGGCAGCTTTGGGAGAATCTGGGGACTGAGGAGAGTTTTCTGCCTGGCTTCAGCAGCTGCCCCTGTTCCCAGTCCCACTCTCACTACCCCAGTGCTCCCCTCTGTGCCCACTCCCATTCCCAGTATGCCAGTGCTCCCCCTGTTCCCATTGCCACTATCCCAGTGCTCCCCCTTGCTCCCCAAAACTGGAACCCACGCAGTTCTAAGGGTGTCTGACCAGCCCCAAAGGGATCCTGTTACAGTATTTACCCAGCCCCAAATCACAGCATTGGCCTCTTTGTTTGTAGAGTGTCTTTATGGCTTTATAAGCTGTGAAGTGCCAGCGTTCCCTGGCTCTTCCCTGGCTGTTTTCATTTGCACTCGCCTGTGTTGTAAATAAAGGCACCTTGCTGAGAGCTGTGCTGCTGTGGAGTGGGCTGTGACCTGGGGAGCCCTGACACCTCAAATGAGCAGATTTGCACTGTTTGTCCCCAAAATCAGATTTGTTACCCTGTGTGCAACGAACCAATAATGAAATACTTCAGGGATAATGAAATACTTTAGGGATAATGAAATTCTTTCAGAGGAGCCCAAGCCTGGGTGGGTGCTTGGTGGTGTCCTACAAATCCACTGTATTTTTACCAGCATTATTTATGCACAGAATTCAGAGTTAGTAACTCTCCAAGTCCAGCCTTTCTGTTACAATGGGTTATTAATTCCCATACAAGTTATGTCACCCCAGCCAACTCCTACCCCTGCTCAGGGGCAGGCTCTTCACCTGGCCGGGCTCTTTTTGACCTATAGGTGTGATTTTTGGCATTATAACCAAGATAGTTCAGCTCCAGGATATACAAACCTCGTATTTAGCCCAGTTAGCAATGTACACACAGACACACATCAGCATGTTGATTTATTACATCCCTAAAACTTGTCAGTTCCAGGGTGTCCTTGGCTGAGGGATGCAGCTGCTCTGTTCCCCTGATTAGGTCTCTCTTTTTTGGTGATTGTGTTGGAAAATCTACAAAAATCTCACAGCGAGGAACATCCTGACTTGATCATGTAATCCTGACACATTCCTCCTTTTGGCACCCAAAAAAACTGAAGTGCAGTGAGCGGGCTGGCAGTGACAGTGACAGGAGCCACTTGGGGATTTGGGGACAAACACGGTGGCTGCGCTGGACCTTTCCCAGCAGGGCCACCCAGGTGTGCCCAGGTGTTCCCACCCAGGTGTGCCCAGGTGTACCCCGGTGTGCCCAGGTGTTGCTAAGTGCTCCCACCCAAGTGTGCCCAGGGGTATTCAGATGTTCCCAGGTGTGCCTGAGTGTTCCCAGGTGTACCCAAGTATTCCCAGGTGTTCCATCCCAGGTGTACCCAGGTGTGTTATGGCATTCCCAGGTGTGCCCAGGTGTGCCCAGGTGTCCCACCCAGGTGTACCCAGAGCTACCCAGGCGCCGCGGCCATTTCGGGGCTGCCCCACCCTCACCTGCGCCAGGTGAGCGCCATGTTCCGGGGCTGAGCCCGGCCGGGATGCGGCGCCCAGGGGCGGCGGGGCCCGGCGGCCGCCTCCTCCTCCTCCTCCTCCCGCGGGGGGCTCTGCTGCTGCTCGGTACCGGGGGGCTCCGGGCTGGGATGGGACGGACGGGACGGGAGCGGCGGTGCCCGGGGGTCCCGCGCTGGAACCGGGCCGGGAGCGCTCGGGATGCGGCTCCGGGGGCAGGGGGAGGCTCGGGAAGGGCGGTCCCGGTAACTCTGGGGGAGCGGAGAAACTCGGGAAGAGCCGTCCCGGGGCAGGGGGAGGCTCGGGCAGAGATTGATCCCGGTACTCTGGAGGAGCAGAGAAACTCGGGAAGAGCCGTCCCGGGGCAGGGGGAGGCTCGGGCAGAGATTGATCCCGGTGCTCTGGAGGAGCAGAGAAACTCGGGAAGAGCCGTCCCGGGGCAGGGGGAGGCTCGGGCAGAGATTGATCCCGGTACTCTGGAGAAGCCGGGAGGCTCGGGAAGAGCCGTCCCGGGGCAGGGGGAGCCTCGGGAGCGGCCGGGGTTGAACGGGGCAGAGGCGGCTGCGCACCCTGGGAACAAGAACTGAAAGAATCTGGAGCTGTGGGGAGACTTTTGACCCGGTTCGTGTGAAATTCAGGCGCTGTGGCCAGAACCGCAGGGCAGAATTCTTTAAGTCCCTAAACATGGTATTTGGTAACTCCTCAGAGGCCCAGCTGATTCCATTTCTCAGCTCCTTGTCTCCAAATCGGAACATTCCTGGTGGTGCTGCCCCGGTGCCTCTTTTGGGGCCGGTTCCAGTCCCACGGAATATAGGGCAGGGGAGATTTCTGTTTTCCTGCAAATTTCAGTGCTGGGGAGGGAGGGGAGGGAGTCACTGCTGTGCTTCAGTCCTGCACACGTGTTGGTATTTTTGGGACAATTTAGCACCTCTCAGGTAGCAGAAAATGAATCCCTCCTTTTGTTCCCGTTCCATCAGGTGTCTGCAATGTCCTTTCCCTGGAAATTAAAGTCAATCCTAAAGTCCGAGCTTTTGTGGGCGAGCAAGCGCTGCTGAAATGCTCCTTCAGATCCAGCTCCCCCATCACCGACAGCCTGCTGGTGGACTGGACCTACCGGCCCCTCGCTGGGGGCCAGATGGAGACAGTAGGTGGAGCAGGGCCAAAATCAGAATTTTCTGTGTGCTTTGCTGGGCTGCTGCCTCACTTTGTGGTTTGGGACTCTCGTTGTTGCCTTCTTCCCCCTGTAAAATTCCTTTGGTGTTCTCTGGGGGGAAAAAAGTATTCCAGGTAAATACAAAATGGCATAATAATGATAAAGTAGATAAATTTAGGGGGTTGTCACAAGTGCTGCACTGTGCAGGAGTGCTGTAAAGATTCAGTTGGTGGCTTTATTTCTCATATACAGGAAATATTCTTCCTGACTTCTTAGTGTGACATTATTCCTATTTTTGCAATGCAGAAGCAGTTCACTCTGCTTTCTTGCACGAGTGTTCTGTTGCCACAGTCCCTGCCTTTCCCTCCTCGCAGATTTTTCACTATCGCTCCGTCCCACACCCCACGACAGCGGGGAGGTTCAAGGACAGGATAATCTGGGTTGGGAATGTTGCTAGCGGCGATGCCTCCATCGCCATCCAAAGCCCGGAGCTCAGTGACAACGGGACATTCATCTGCAGCGTGAAGAACCCTCCAGATGTTTATCACAACATCCCCCAGACCGTGCTGCTGGTGACTGAGCGGGGTAAGGCTCCCTGCCCTGGCTTTGGCCTCACCCCATGACAGAAGTTGCTTTGTGGGATCCTGGAATCCCGAGCATCACGTGGGAAATGCTCCCTGGACTTCCACGCTGGAGTTTCAGCAGGGGCTGCCCCAGCCCCGCTCTCTGAGCTCAGTGCTTTGAGAATTGATTGCTTTGCTGAATTGATTTGGGGCAGGAAGAGATGGGGGAAGCTGTGGTGACAGCAGAAATCAAAAGTGTCCCTTTGTTCAGGAGTCTCAGCCTCCGCAAATTGCGGCAGAACAAGTTAAACATTGAGGAAACGCTGGCCTAAAAATAATCCCCACATCACAAGCGCTGATTGTCAGCACCAATTTCCTCATCTGCCCTGCGTGCCAGCCCTGCCCCAAATTCCCAGCTCAGCGTGCTGATAGAACTGTGCCATGCCTTCCTCTGCAGCTCCTGAGCCCTGAGCCTGGGCTGGGCTTGGGGTCAGGAGCCCCAGGGTTTGGGGACAGGAGCCCCAGGGTTTGGGGACCTCAAGCTTTGGGGACAGGAGCCCCACAGGTTTGGGGACTGCAGGTTTGGGGACAGGAGCCCCACAGGTTTGGGGACTGCAGGTTTGGGGACAGGAGCCCCACAGGTTTGGGGACTACAGGTTTGGGGACAGGAGCCCCACAGATTTGGGTACTGCAGGTTTGGGGACTGCAGGTTTGGGGACAAGAGCCCCACAGGTGTGGGAACAGGAGCCCCATAGATTTGGGGACCTCAGGATTGGGGACAAGAGCCCCACAGGTTTGGTGGCAGGAGACCCACAGGTTTGGGGACAAGAGCCCCACAGGTTTGGGGACCACAGGTTTGGGGACAGGAACCACAGGAGCCCCACAGGTGTGGGGACAGGAGCCCCACAGATTTGGGGACAAGAGCCCCACGGGTTTGGGGACGGGAGTCCCATAGCTTTGGGGACAGGAGCCTCACAGATTTGTGTACCTCAGATTTGGGGACAGGAGCCCCACAGGTTTGGGGACCTCAGGTTTGAGGACAGTAGCCCCACAGGTTTGTGGTCAGGAGCCCCACAGGTGTGGGGACAGGCTGTTCCCAGCCTGCCAGCCCCGTGTCCCACATGGAAGGGCCACCAGGCCGTGCCCTGGCTGGGGTTTGTCCCAGGGCTCAGCCAAGCCATGTCTCACTGTGTTCCAGGCCTGGCCTTCCAGCTGAGCTCAGCAGCTCTGCTCTCCATCCTGGTGTTCCTCCCTTCTGCCCTCGTGGTCGTTCTGCTGCTGGTGAGGATGGGGAGGAAATTCCGGCTGCTGAAGGAGAAAGGAAAATATGGCTACAAGAAATCCTCCATTGAAGTGTCTGATGAGTAAGTCCTGGCTGCAGGCTGGAGCCTGTATTTCCACTTTGGGGTGTTGGCTCAGGCACGAGGGATGATTTCCCCACTGGCCTCCGGTGCAGCTCAGCCACTGGGATGTGCTGCTCACCCAGCAGGCAGAAAGCCCTGGGAAATCCCTGAGCTGGAGCACAGACCAGTGCTGCACAGACCCAGTGCTGCACAGTCCCAGTGCTGCACAGTCCCAGTGCTGCACAGTCCCAGTGCTGCACATCCCCTTGTGCTGCACAGTCCCAGTGCTGCACAGACCCAGTGCTGCACAGACCCAGTGCTGCACATCCCCTTGTGCTGCCGTTCCTGTGAGCAGAGCCGTGGAGCTGAGGCACGTTGGGCTCAGACACATTTCACTTCTGTAATGAGGTTTATCTGAGCCTGAGTCTGCAGGATGTTTTGCATGAGAGATTTGTGTGCTGCATTTTGGGGTGCATCCCCATAGCAGCAAAACAAACCCAATAATGCCACCTGTGTTGGGCTGAGCAGGGCTGCCGGGTGCTGAATGAGCCCTGGAGACTGAACTCCCTTCTGCTCAACTCCTTGAAAATGATTTTTTTTACTGCAGTCTTTTCATGATTTGATTGGTGGTGTAAGATTTGCCAGTCAAAAAGCAACTTTTGTTTTCATGTTTTGTTTTCATTTCACCTTCAAAATGAGGCATCTGGCAGCTTTCAGTCCTTTTGGCTTTGCTGAGCTGACTTAAAGGCTTTTCCTCACCATGAAAGCCCTTCAATTCCGTGTGGTACCACCAGAATTCACAGTCCAGGGGTGGCACTGGGGTGTCTGGGGGGAAGTCCAGCCTGATGCTGTGCTTTTCTGCAGGCCTGAGCACCCAGACAGGGCTGGCTGCGGGGGGAAGCTCAAGGAGTGGTGCCTGAACTGCGTGGTAAGTGAAAGCTGCTGTTTGCCAATTTTGCCAACCTAGGTGCTCCAAGGAGGTGCTGAGAGCAGCAGGCAGAGTGTCCCAACACCTCTGGGTGTCCAAGCTGTCCCAAAGGCTCCTTGCAGTGAGAGCTGCTGGCTGTGCTGCGTGGGGAGCTGTCCTGACATCCATCAGACTGATTTTTCTGGACTTGATGGAACCAAAGCTGTCATTTGGAGATGACAAATCAGGGGTGCAGTGGCAGCTGCCGTGGGGGCTCTTTGGGGGCTCTGCAGGAGCAGTTTGGGGCTGGCAGTGCTGTGCTGGGGAAGCGTGATGGTGTTCACAGGGGTCTCAGGTTGAGGGAAGAGACGAGAATTTGACTCCATATTTCAGAAGGCTTGATTGATTATTTTATGATATATATTACATTAAAACTATACTAAAGAATAGAAGAAAAAGTTTCGTCTCAGAAGGTGAGCTAAGCTAAGAATAGAAAAACAAAGAACGATAACAAAGGTTTGTGTCTCAGACAGAGAGTCTGAGCCAGCTGACTGTGACTGGCCATTAATCAGAAACAACCACATGAGACCAATCCCAGATGCACCTGTTGCATTCCACAGCAGCAGATAATCATTGTTTACAGTTAATTTCTGAGGCCTCTCAGCTTCTCAGGAGACAAGGATTTTTCATAAAATATGTCTGTGACAGGTCAGTGCAATAAACACGTCTGGGACAGACAGTTCTCCGTTCCCCACCCACAGAACGTTTCTGTTCCTTCAGTTCCTAAATAAACTCTAAATCTGGTGACAATTACCCATTCTTAGCATGTGAAAATGCCCCAAGTGGTTTCTGGATGCTCAGAAGTTGGAGATGAGCTAAAATATATGTTAGAAATAGGACTTCAAATAAAACTGAAAGTCCTATTAGGGAAAAAAGGTGATTTTGGGTAACTCCATGGATCCTCCACCGTGGCTGCTTCAGCCTGGCATGGGCTGCTGTGCCTGCCCAGACATGAGGACATTGGGAGAGCTGGGAAGGGACAATTATTTTAATTGAAAGGCCTTAGAAATCCCTCTTGACTCAGGGGGTGCCATTAGAATTACCTTTCACCATCCAAACACGTCTGGTCTCACAGATTGCACTGTTCCCTTTTCTTCCAGCCACTAATATAAGAAAAGTGAAATCTATTTTAGAAAGGCAGCCAGGAGAACTGGATGCTAATGCTAAAATGTTCTGTTACAAGTTTGGTTTTCAACTGCTGCAGCACCTGCAAGAGGCTTTTAAAGGAGAGAAAAAGGAGAAAACCCCTCTGATAATTTTACTGCAAAATGGATACTTCATCTCTATAGAGAATAAAAGTGTCATTGATCTCTGTGATAAATTGTACTTGGTGCCTGAAAATATAGACCTTGTTTTTTTTCATTATAAGGATGACCTTGCCTCTATTGTAAATCAAAAGTAACCAGGGATTTGTGGCTCTTCTAAGATCTACAGCGGGGGGAAAAAACGCCTCAGAAGCTGCAGCCCATTTTGGAGCTGAGGGAAGGTGAGGGCAGAGCTGCCAGCTCCATCAGGGAGGGATTTCACTCCCTGCTGGATGGATGCTGAGGGCTGCCTGCCTTCCAAAGCCTGGCATGAAGGCAGCAGCACGGGAGGGTTTGGTCCCTGGCCAGGAGAAGGTAGAGAAATGCTGATTCTCCCTTAATCAGAAGAATTTCCAGAAAGTTTCTCCAGCTCAGGTTCATGTGCCAGCTGTGCCCTGCTAAGGGATTCTCTCTGATTGTTCATAAATACTGCACTGGTGCTGAAAGTTTGGTAATTTAAAGCATTTCTCACACTGCTCCTTTTAGAGTTTGAATTAAAAACTGAACAGCAGCACCTATTTTTGTTTTATAAATTATGGGGAAAAAGCAGTTGTTTAAACATTAAATGGTTTTAAATTGTAGCAAATTCCAGCACAACATCCTCTGCAGAAACCCAGAACTGGTACAGGAGAGGGCCATGGAGATGACCTTAAAAACTGGAACCCTAATTGGAAAATCAGCCTATTATGTCTTAAATGAAATTGCCTGTTTTACTTATCATTTCCCAATTTATTCCAGATCTGAAGCAAAAATATTTTCCCTTTCCTAGAGGTGGATAATGGTTAGAGCTGGGATTAAAGGCCAGTTAGCCCTGGGATGGGTTACAGATCAATCAGACCTCCTGGCTGGGTTGCATGGACACTTTAGGCCTGGCTTGGAGACATTTGTCCAAGGTACAGTGAGGAGTAAAAATCTTGGAAACAGTTTGAATAATTGGACAAATTCCTCTGGTCTCAGAAAACCTGATTTCACTGAGAGTAAAATCTTAAACAGTGTCAACCAGAATGTCACCCACATTAAACTGGGATCATTTCCAAATGGTGGAGCTGGATGAGCATCAGGCCTGGGGCTTTGTTAGAGCTTGACCTTGGCTGTGGGGAGTCTGGGAAATGCAGGTGTGTGCTTTTTTGTCAGGGGTACCAGAGAAATGTCTCTGTGTGAGTCTCACGATTGTGGAGGTGAAAAAGGCTGGAATTCTTCCTTTAATTCCCTTCTTAGGTTGTGGAGCATCTTTGCTACAAGCAGCTAATCCATTTTCCTGCTTTAATGTTGCCTGGGATGTAATCCCACAGACCCCACTGCTCCAGCGCTGTGCTGATTGAGGCAGGATCCTCAAACTGAGCTGGTGTTCAGGTAATTAAAGCCCACATCATTATGCACAGGCATGAGGGGGCAAATTGAGGTTGCACAGCCAGTCTCAAGGCTGACATTTCCAGCTTGGGAGTGGGTGACTTTGCATCTCCACCAGTGGCAGAGAATGTGATTGCTGCTGCTCCCTCCACTCACCTCAGGCAGAGGAAAAGTTGGATTTCTTTAATGCACTCTGAGGTGGAAGTGTTTTGTGGGGAAGTTGTGAGGTAACTTTGCAATGTAGTATTAATTAAAAATAACCCTTTTCTGTTTATTTTGGGAGTTCAGTTCCAGACAGCTGGAGCTGTCCCAGGGTGGGACACATGCAGTTAGTTTACAAATCTTGCCTTTCAAACAGCACCAGCTACTTCGGTTCAATTATTTAAAATACACTTCCTGCCTTGTGCCAGCCCTGTTTCCCTGGAAGTAATTTTCATGTCTCAGTGTTCTTCACAGCTCCCAAAAATACTTGTGTGCAGTTTGAGTCAGAGAAGAGTGAAGATGCAGCGAACCTTGATTTATGTAACTCTCAATCAGGAACTGACAAAATGCTGCAGTTAAAGGGCAGAAATACATCCCAAGCTACCCTGGAAAGCTCTGCAAGCAATTTTGGTGGTGATACTGTGCCCACTGTTATTGTTGTGATATTGATTCAGAGCCTGCACTGTCCCCTCAGTGGGGTTTGCCCACTCTGGGGGTGGCAGCAGAGGGGACAATGGGCACAGGGGCACTTGGGCACTGCTCTGTCCTGACTGCCCATCCCTCTGCTCCAGGCACATCCTTGGCCATGGGCACAGAGCTGCAATGCAAGATGTCCAAAGAGAAAAAAAACCTCTGCTTGGTATTCAATAGGTGGTTTTATTTCTTTTTCAATTTGTTTCTGAGCTGGAAGGATGGGCTGTACCAAAAATTGTGGTGAAGACCTAAAGGCAGGAATGGCTCCTTGTTTTATGGAGCCTGAGAGCAGCACGGGTGGGAGACGTGCTGTTAAAGGAGCTCCAATCAATAACTCTATTTACAAAGAAAGCTAAATCACTGTTCTTTGAGAGTGGTATCATGTATCATAATAAAAAGAATAACAGAATAAAAAGAATAACATGAAGTCCCTTTCTAGACAGTTACTGGTGTGTTCTGGGAAAGTGGACGTGCTCATCCCTGGGTCCCACTAGAGGCTGGAGTTTTCCTGCAGGAGCTGGGCTGTTATTGAGCTGAGTGATGTTAACAAGACAGCCAGGCACAGGTCAGCAGCTCTTGTGCTGGATGAGAAGACAATCAGCCAATTCTCCTCTGTTCTTTTCATATTTCAAGGACCCTTGGCTCCTCGGGAATGATCCAGGTTCTTTCACCCAGCAGTTAACTCTGAGCACAGTGGCTTCCCTGCTCCACTCAGGATGCAGCACTGGGATTAAGTGAATATTTTTTTTTGTTTAGTGTTTTTGAGGTGCTGAAATTGGTGGGAAATGCAAAGAAAGCTCTTTGAAGTTTCTCTCTGAACCTGTTCTGACAGAGCATCCAGACATGGAGGGGAGTTTCCCTGACATCCTTGTGCCTGGCTGTGGAAATGAGCCATGTTTAGGGCTTGAGCACTGAGGAAATGTCAAGAGGCCGAGACAGATAAAACAATTTAAGAAAATAATTCCAGCAGTTCGATGCTAGTTTGCATTTATGATGACATCGTGTCAAAATCTACTTGGAAAATTTATTAACTCATGGCTGAGCAAATGAATATTTTAGAAGGCTTGCACTTAACACTTTTGTTTTTTAGAGGAGGATTTGTTGTTGTTGAATAGTAATGTTTCTTCTGAGTTGTTCCTGAAATGTTGGTGGCTCAAACCATTTCTTTGAAAAATGCAGCAAACAAACTCAGACCTCATCTTCTTACCGGGAAAAATCCCCCAGTGGGTGTTGGAAAATTTATCTGTATAAGCTAATCAGTTAGGCATTGTGAATTTGGGAGATGATGATGGCAGTTTCATCACAATATAATTTTATTATTTTTTTTTATCTGAGGGATTATATGCTTGAGTAGCTGTCTTTGAAATACCTGTCACACAGAGCAGCCACTGCACCTGTGACAGTTTGTTGTTCAGAGCCTTTGAGGAATATCAGCACGGATTTTTAGAAGCCAATTGAATAGCCAGCCCCCAGAGTACAGTGAAATAACTTTATTAGGCAGTCTAAGTAGTGCCATTGAGTTTGTTTTGTGTCTCTTATTAAATCAGCTCAGTTAGCTGTTTCTCTGGAATCCCTGTGGCTATTAAGTCCCATTCTAGAGCAGAACCAATCTTGGATTAGCAAGGCTGTGCTAATGAAGCTCCAGAGCTCCAAGGCAGAGATCTGTTGGGACAATCAGGTTCCTTTGGGTGGGTTTGCTGTGCTGGAGGGATGCAGGGAATTCCTGCTTCAGCTCTGACTCCTGGCACAGTGACCATCACTGCTGCCTGCACTGGGGGCCAGGAAGAGATTTCTGAAATTATCCAGGTAATCATCCCAAGGAATGTCCTTTTAAACTCCCAAAACTCCATTTTCACCAGGTGAACAGCCCAGGGTCTCTCTGCTGGGTGGCTCTTCACCTCTGAGACACCTTCTGAGGACTCCTGGATGTGACTTGTAACCCAAATTTTGGGCACCTCACAGAGAGCTTTGGTTGCTGAGCCTGGTTTGAGGAGGGTGATGGGAAATGTGGGAAGGGGAGGGAGCAGCTGGAGGATCCCAGCTCGGATCAGTCAGTCAGGAGCTCCCTCCAGCCCCTCTCCTGCATTGCAGGTGGTTTGTGCAGTGGGTGTGGGGATGCTGAAGGCTTGCTGATGGGGTTTGAATATTCAGAACATCCCTTTAATGAGGCAGTAATGTTAGGAAGCTTGGACCAGTTATTTCTTCCATTTTTCAGAGTAACTTTAAATTCTGTGTTTTTTAGGAAAGTGTTATAGAGCGAATTGAATTTCCTTTATTGAATGAAATAATTTTTTCCCTTGAAAACTAAATGTAACAAGAATTTAATAATTCATGAATTGAGCTTCAACATCTTTTAAATAATAGATGGACTGTCATGCCAAGTTCAGCTGCAAACTTACAGAGCATACGTTTTTATGTTTTTATTTGACATTTCGAGGAATTACAGAACTGCAAACATTTATTTTGTATTTTTTGCTCATTGCAATATTTTATTCCTTTCAGGTTGATTTAAGAAATGAAAACAACACTTAAAAGTAACTAGCTTCAGGTTTTGATGGGAAAAGAGAATAGAAGGGAAAGGAGCTCTAGGTACACATTCATAAATGATTCACTGGACTTTTGGCTGACAGATAGAGAGCTTTCATAATAACTTTGTTTATTATTTTTCTTATCAGTGGAATCAAATGTTAAATAGCTCTACTGGAAAGTGCTGTAAGGTTGACTAACAATTACACCTCTGTCACCTCTGCTGTCTTTGTCCTTTTCAAAATAATCAGACTGGATTTATTTTATTGGTTCTTTCTCCCCCCTCCATGAAACAGAAATGATTTTCAGATGTGGCGAGCTGCAGGAGCAGTCTGTCTTTCTGTGGTATTTTTGGAGATGAGGAGGATGGGGCAGCCTTCTGCTTAAAGCAATAGGAACCCAAAAGTGCTGCTGGCTTTGTGACTTTAGCTGTGCTGTGCCACACCCTGGGTGTGAGGTGTCCCAGGAGAGCTGGGGGTGTCCCTGTCCCTGTGTCCCAGCTCAGTGCTGTCCCTGGGAGGTGACCCTGTCCCTGTGTCCCAGCTCTGTGTTGTCCCTGGGAGGTGACCCTGTCCCTGTGTCCCAGCTCAGTGCTGTCCCTGTTTTCAGGAGATGGAGGTGTCCCTGTCCCTGTGTCCCAGCTCAGTGCTGTCCCTGTTTTCAGGAGCTGGAGGTGTCCCTGTCCCTGTGTCCCAGCTCAGTGCTGTCCCTGTTTTCAGGAGCTGGGGTGACCCTGTCCCTGTGTCCCAGCTCTGTGTCCCTGTTTTCAGGAGATGGAGGTGTCCCTGTCCCTGTGTCCCAGCTCAGTGCTGTCCCTGTTTTCAGGAGCTGG
>JAWWMQ010000105.1:6463472-6485060 GCA_035047885.1 Chlorospingus flavigularis
TATTTATATTTATATTTATATTTATATTTATATTTATATTTATATTTATATTTATATTCTGAGTCCTCTGGCCTGCTCAAGCACAGCAGGATTTTTGGGAAGCATTTCAGAAGCCCAGCCAGGCTCAGCCTTTCGCTGAGCTCATGGCTTGGTTCATTTTCTTCACACACAATCTCAGTTTCTCTCCTTGTTCCCTGTTTAGGACACGGATGAGGAAGATCCCTACTGACCAAAGCTGTGGAAAAAGACCAAAATTGCAGCACTGAAAATCATGGTTAGACCCTTCCAGAGGCTGCTGGGTGACCAGTGCAGACTGAAGGACGTGCTCTGCTCTCAGTGGATTGGAGGAATAATGCTGATGGGATAATTCACTTCCATTTAAACACAAAATAATGTTCTAAAAATATTTCTAATTTATGGGGGAAAAGAAAATCTCTCACCCTCGGATCTGCGGGGCCCAGAGAAGCCTCAGTGCCCACAGTGCCAATGTGCCTTGGTTTTCCTGCAAGCTGCTTTGGTTCATTGGTTTGGTTTTTTGGTGACATCCCTCTTTTCCTGAGCCCTGGAAATCCAACTGTTTGAAGAAAAAGCTGCTCCAGCTCTCTGGGCACTGCCAAGGTTTGTTCTCAGGATTTTTGGGACACACTGACTCACAGCAGTTTGATGAAGTGATGCCTGGCATCCTCTGTGCTGGAGTGAAGAGAACCTACTGCTTTTGAAGTATTTTTTATTATTCAGCTGCACCACTGGGTACTGCTCCTTCTACCTGTAGAAGCGAAGCACAATTCATAGAAAACAATTTTATTTTCTTCTTTTTTGAAATCAGAAATGCAAATGGGGACTCTGTTTCTGGGGACACACAACCCCATCTACCTCAGCCATGGACTCAAGCACTGCCAAAGGAATGTTCTGGTTGCAGTAGTTGTTTTCTTCCTCCCTTCTTCTGGGACCTGCTTTAGGGAAATGGTTAATTGTGAAGCAATTACTTCCCCTTGGTGGTGAAGGGCATTTCCTCTTTCACCACCCATGAAATGGCAGACAGCAGTGGGATTCATTCACTCAATCCCTAAAAAGCTGCTTTCTTTCTGTATCACTCAAATATTCTCTTTTTACAGACGTGCTCCAGGTGTACTGCTGATTTTGCTGTGCAATTACCAATAAATTCCATTATTCCATTCTGGGCTGTGGGTCTGTTTATTTGGCTAAGTACAGCTGAACCCATAAAACTGCCATCCTGAGGTGTAAAAATTGTCATTTGATGATGGGTGAAGGCTTTTAGGGAGCAGATTTAACCCTAAAGAGGACAAGTTCCCCCCTTGAGCATCTGTGCTGGCTGCAGCTTTCAGGTGTGGTGAGGCTGTCCCTGAGAAGTAGGTCAGCTGTAGATCTGTGCTCCAGATAAAAACATATCCCCCCTCTCTCCTATACAGCAATATTTCAAGTGTCTGTGCTCCCTGGTGACACAACATCTCTGTCAGCCAAACCTTTCCTGGGAAAGGCTGCTGGGATCACAGAGCCCGGGGGAAGTGGCTTTGCTGTTCCCCTCTCAGCACTCACGACTTCCCCTGGGGAGCCAGAGGCTCCTTTTTGCTGCAAAATGCTGCGTTTCAGCTGTGCCTCCTTGGCCAGGAGTCTGCTGCATCCTGGGCAAGTGTTCCTGCTGCAAAGCTGAGCTGCCACCCTAGAGCTGTGCATGCTGCTGAGCTTTCTCCTCCTCTGCCACCCATATGGAATTTCTTGGTGTGCTGATGCAGACAAGGAGAGATAAAAGAAAGGCCTTAGAAAATCAGGCCTAAATTTCCAGCTAAATTACCTAAAATCAGGCATAAATTACCAGATAAATTATCTAAAATCAGGCTAATCAGCTGGCCTGATGCTCCTCAGTGCAGCTAGCTTGTAAGTTCTCATAAGTTAACCAAACAATCTATTCTAGTAAGGAAAACAAGCTGCACTTGTAATAACAAGAAATTTGTCCTGTGAGAATCAGTGAGCAAAATATGTAAACAACCCAAGAATAGAGAGATTTGATGGAAAGGTAAAATGCCATTTACTAACCAGTAATGTATATAGCAAGGAAATAATGAATGTAGCAAGGAAACTGCTGCCAATTGGAACTGAACACAAAGTCTGTGAAAAATGAGTTTTGTGAGTAAAGAAGGGGCTTTTCTGCATTAAAAACTGAGTTTTGACTGCTTTATCGCAACAGTGTGCCATGGAAGGCTCTGATACTGGAATAGAGAGAGGGGATACTGGCATGGGGAGCAGTGGGATACTGGAATGAAGAGAGAGGATACTGGGATGGGGAATGGGGATACTGGAATGAGGAATGGGGATGCTGGGATGGGGAGAGGGGATACTGGAATGGAGGGAGGGGATACTGGAATTGAGAACAATGGGATGCTGCAATGGGGAGCAGGAACTGCTCTGGTGTTCCAAGGAAAGAGGAAGGATGAAAATGGTCTTTCAAAGTGGCCAGGGGGGTTGCAGCAGAGGCCAGTCAGTGCCTGGTGTGTGTCTCAGGAGGAGGCAGCTGCCCACGCTGTGCCAGGCAGGTTCAGGGCCCTGGCAGCCCCAGGAGGAAGGCACACCCCTGTCACCAGTGCTGCTGCCTCACTGGGATGGCATCCAAGGTGCAGCAGGGACGGCTCTCTGAGCAGCTCTGGGCCCCAAACAACGCAGGACGGAGCACAGGGGGTGTGCCAGGAACCTCTGTGTCCTGGACTGGTCATTGGGACTGGTCAGACCGGTCCCTCACCTTGGCCTGAGCCCCAGCTCTCCTGTCAGGTGCCTCCTGGAGCTGCCCCATCACCCCTCTGGGACAGATGCATCTGCACTTTGTTTCCCCTCTCTGTTGCACATCCTGATTTCTTGTTCTGCTTTCTGTTGTGTAGAAGTGACCATCAGACCCAACCTGCCAAGAAAGATCCTGCATATGCAACCTCGAGATGATTTAGCAACTGATTCAGATACTCCGGGTTCAGACACTGAATCAGCTGCTGCAGAACGTGCAAGACGAGCTGACCTTTCCAGGCCACTCTAGGTGAGTAATTTTTGCTGTGGTATTTATTTCCAGATGGTTTTTTTCATTTGTTTTTCGTGAGAAGAGAGCCAGGGGAGCAGAAGTGCCATGTGCAAAGGCAGGGGATGTGATGCCATGTGCTGGCTGTGCCCCTTTTCCCCCAGTCTGTTTGGGAGAGGTGATTTGGATGTGTCAGCACTGGCACACTCAGAGCAGCCTGGTGAGTGGGTGCTGGCTCCAGCTGGTGCCTCCCAGCACCCTCTCTCTGCTGTGTGTCACAGGGGACACCCTGCAGAAATGTGTTCCCAGCCAGGAGCAGAAATCCTCCTCAAAACCAGGGCAATACACCCAGCAAAGGACCAGAAACCAGGGCAATAAACCCAGCAAAGGACCAGAAACCAGGGCAATGAATCCTCCTCAAAACCAGGGCAATAAACCCAGCACGGACCTGGTGGCAAACACAGCCCAGAGCCCCAGAGCTTTGGGAGGTTCTGGGCACAGAAATCTCAGTTTTCTGCAGTCAGACAGGACTGGGTTTGAGCTGGCTGCTGCTCTGGCTGCTGCAGGGGGGCAGCTCTGCAGGTTTGGCTCCGTCCTGGCTGTGCTGAGGGCTTGGGGCTGAGCAGGAGCTGTGTTTGTGGGTCGGCTTTGCAGCCAAGTGTGTCACCATGGCAGAACTGCGCAGAGCACAGCAAACCACACAAAAAGCCAGCCCCAGAGGGGTCCTGTGTTAGGAGAGGCAGATGGCAGAGGATTCCAGAAGGCTCGCTGCCACTTCTCAGGAATTTTTGTTTGTGGAAAGGGCGGGGTGATGAAGGTACAAAGCTGTGGTGATTTTCTCAGCCTAGAACTGATCCAAGGGTCTGGGTCTGGAATCCCTGGCTGAGGCTGGCCTGGAGAGCCTCTCCCTTGCACAGTGGAGCAAAAAGAGAGAAGCCACCAAAATGCCAGAGATGATTCAACTCTTGTTTTTCTATTTCATTTTTGCTGCAGTATTGAAAAATACCCTCTGGTAATGGCAGCCCCAATTGCAGCTTCACGTGAGGGCTCTCGGGGCAGGAGAGCTGCTCTCAGGAACCACTCACCCTCAGATGAAGGGCCAGAGCTGGGAGTCATGGAGCAGGGACAGGGAGCAGGGTGCTGACCCTGCCTCCCTTGGGACACTGCCTGGCACCTCCTGGGGTGGCAGCCAGTCCTTCCCTGGGCTGCAGGACAGACCTGCAGAAAGGAGAAGCCAGCTTTGTTCTGGGAGATGTGGAGCAGGTGCAGCTGGAGCAGAGACAGCACCCAGGGGCAAGGGTCAGATCTGGAGCAGGAGCTCTTGATTTAGGACCCAGCTTCTGTGATGAACACAGTAAAAAGCTGTGAACATCTCAGCTCAGATGTCAGAGCTCGACCCCCAAACCACCGGAAAGATTCGTGACTCCTTTCCCGGCTCAGTGTGGTCCCACAAACCAGAGCCCTGTCTCTGCCTCTGTGCTGTGCTGATTTCCAGCCTCCCAGAGTCTTCCTCTGACCTTGAGCTGGCTGCCAGCCCTTGGTGTCCTGCCCCAGGTGTCACCTGTGCTGTTCTTTGCAGAGGGAGATGAAGGTGTTGCTGAGCCTGGCCCTGCTGCTGACACGGCTGGGTAAGCTCTAAGTTTTATTCCCCTCTGCTTTCCCCTCTGCCTTTGCTCTCAGACCCGTCAGTGTCTCCTCCTGTGGGGCTGCTCCTCTCCTGGATGCCTCTCTGGCCCTGTGTGTGCTGATCTCCGCTGTAAACAGCCTGCAAACTGCACTGCCGTCCCTGGATCTGCCCTGCACTGAGCCTCCAAGGCTTTGAAAGAAGCAGAACTGCTTCTTCACCAACTCTAAATACAGGGAGAGGTTCCCAAGGTGTTGATTTTGGCTCTGCTCGAGGCAGGCAGCTCCCTCGGTCCTCTCCGCTGGCAAATATTTGTCATTTGCAGCTCCTCAGCTGGTCAAGACCAACAGAACTTGTTTGGGAAGCTGCAGCACTTTGCATTCATTATTTACAGGGTTTCAGACAAACACTTGGTGCTCGGCCAGGGCCCAGCCCTCGGTGCTTGTGGACAGGCTGGGCGCAGAGGACGAGCCTACCTATCTGAGCAGCTCCCTGGGCTGAATCAGCTCTCAGCAAACAGAGCCTCAGCCTCCCCTTGCAGGGCCACTGCAGGCTGGGCCAGGTGGGGCTGACGAGCTCCAGGGACATTTTCTGCCCCACTCGTTTCGCAGAACCTTTTAGCTCAGAGACCTTTAATGCCCTTCCTGCCTGCAGCCGCAGCTGCCTCGTGCGGGCTGTCAGCTCTGTGCCTTCGATGCTCCCCTGCCTTGCTGTTTTCCCACTGTCCGGCCGCCCTGGGAACCCCAAGCTGTGGTTACGTGGCCAGACAAGCACAAGCCCAGGTCTGGAGCCTGTGAGCAAAGGGGAAGGAAGCCAAATGGGCAGTGAGGGAGGAACTGAAATTCGTGTGAAGCGCTGGAATCGCCGCTGGCCTGGCGGAGATGGGAGCAGCGCAGGTTCTCCCAGGCAGTGAGTCACTGCAGGAGCTGCAGGCTGTGGCTCCGAGGCGAGGAGGGCAGGGGCCGTGCCTCAGGAGGGCAGGGGCCGAGCTTCAGGAGGGCAGGGCCCGAGCTTCCCGGCTCCCCTTCGGCCGCATCACCGGCGGCAGCCCTTGGTGTGGCGGCGGGAGGATGCTCTGCCCCACACCGCACATCCCTGAGCAGGGCTCGGGCACGGGCTGGGCCTCTGGGCTGCCCAGCACAGCACACAGCCATGGGCACAGGCAGGCTGCAGCTGGCCCTCCTGCCCGGGCTCATGCTGCTGTCCCTGTCCCTGGCAGGGCTCTGCTCGGGGGCTGCATGGGTGTTCACAGAGCCCCAGCTCCGAGCTAGGGCCGGGGACTCCGTGCTGCTGCAGTGCCTCTTCCTGGACCCCGACAGCAAGGGATGGACCCTGCACAAAGTGGACTGGCTGTACTGGGCAGGAGCTGGCACACAGGTGGGTCAGGACAGGGCTGGGACAACAGGGACACGGGGCTGGTGGCAGGGGAGGGAGGGCGAGGCAGCCATGGGGAGGATGTGGGGATGCAGCCATGAGGATGCAGCCATGGGGAAGCAGCCATGAGGATGCAGCCATGGGGAAGCAGCCCCAGAGAGGCTGTGGGTGAGCCCATCCTCCTGCCAGGCCATGAGGAGAGGAAGTTTCCATGAGAGGAAGAAGGGTCCCGGTGTGGGGGCAGCTCCTGCAGCAGAGGGGGAGCAGCATCCTGGGGCTTTCCCTGAGAGTCGCCCAGAACAGCCACGGGACAGGGAGAAAGTGTGAACCGAGAGCTCCTGAGGAGGAGCAGGCACCTGACATGCTGCCCCTGCCACCCTGCACTGCCCCGGCAGGAGGAGATGGTGTTTTTTTACTACAGCAACCACGGCGTCCCCGCGGGCCGCTTCAAGCAGCGGGCGCAGTGGCGGGGGAACATCTCCGGCTGGGACGGCTCCATCCTGCTGCAGGACCTGCGCCTCAACGACAGCGGCACCTACGAGTGCGAGCTGCGCCTGCTGGAGACCAGCAGGGTCTTCAGGAGCCGCACGGTGCTGCTCGTCAGCCCCGCGGTGCCCAGAGGTGCGCGATGCTCCCGGGGCTGCCCCGCCTCGGGGGTCCCGACTGTGCCATCCCTGCCTCGGTGTGTCGCCCCGGTGCCATCCCGGCTCTGGGGTTCCCCCGGTGCCATCCTCTCCTCGGTGTCCCCCCGTGGTGCCATCCCCTCTCGGTGTGTCCCCCCGGTGCCATCCCCTCTCGGTGTGTCCCCCCGGTGCCATCCCGGCTCTGGGGTTCCCCCCGGTGCCATCCTCTCCTCGGTGTCCCCCCGTGGTGCCATCCCCGCCTCGGTGTCCCCCCGCAGGTGCCGAGGACGCGGCCTCCCCGAGGGACTCCGGGCTCTGGCCGGCCGTGGTGGGCTGTGGCTGCGTGGCCGTGGTGGTGGCGTTCCTGGCCGGGCTGTGCGTGAGGAAGAGGTAAAAACGCCGCTCTGGGTTTAGGGGATGAGCTCCCTGCAGCCCCCCCGTGCTGCTCTCCTTGGCCAGGCTGTGCCCTGGTGCCCGCAGGTGCGAGGGTTCAGCTGCCCAGGTGTGGGGTGCCAGCCTCCTGCTGCCACCTAGTGTCACCGTGTGTGTCCCCTCGGCTCCCAAACCTCCTGGGCTGTACCGGCAGCACGGAGAGCCCGGCCCGGGCGTGTGCTGCGGGGTGGCAGTGTCCTGGCAGAGGGAAGGAGGGACGGGAGGAGCGGGTGATGCTCCTGGCCGGGGGTGACACTGCTGCTGCCTTCCCTCGAGGTTTGCGACCGTCTCGGCCCTGGAGAGGATGGGGAACAGCACCAACAAGGGCAAAGCAGAGGTGAGAGTGAGGCTGGAGGGGTCTCAGGGCTGGGGAGGCCATGGAGGGGATCCCACCCTGCCCAGGCACCCGGGGCCGTTTGCTGGCAGCTCCAGCCTTGGCTCTTGCAGCTCGCCCTGTGGCTGGGCAAACGTGGGTGTTTGGGGGCTGCTCAGTCCCAAACAGCCTGATCTGCCCCTCGCAGGAAGCAATTTACACCTCCATCCCTGGAGCTGAGGTGCCCAAGGCTGAGCAGGAGGCGAAGAAGAAGAGGAGAGCTGAGGACACGTACATAACCATGGTGAGGAGCTCAGCAGGCGTGCTGGGACCCCCAACCACTCACTGCCCCCTCTCCAGGGCCATGGCACCCGGGGCATCACTCCCTGTGCCAGAGCCCAGCATCCCACACCCCCAAACCCCCCTGGTACCCGTGGTGAGGCTCACACCCTGTCCCTTGCTCCTGCAGCACCCATCTCACTGCCGCGACAACGGCGTCTACGTGGAGCTGGCCAAGAGGGCCATCCCGTCAGAGTGGATGGCAGAGGAGACCCAGGGGCATGGACAGGGCCAGGAGCCCCACAGCAGGCCAGAGGAGGCACCTCCCCAGCCCCCAGAGCTGCAGAAGTAGCTGTGCTGTGGATGCAGCCCCGTTCCAGGTGTGTCCGACGCACCTTTGTCCCTGTGAGGACTGAGAACTGGTGACGCGCCGCTGTGTGCCCCGTGCCAGGGCACTGCTGGGCACAGCCCACCCCAGCTGCGTGCAGGGCACCAGGGGACACCTGTCCCCGTGGCTCTTGGGACTCCAGAGAGTGGGCACAGCCTCATGCTCCAGCTCTGATCCTGGCCCAGGGTGAGCATCCCCGCGGGGGGAGATGCAGCAGGAGCTGTCACAGCGTTTTTCTGTACATAATAAAACTCAGGGAGTCTTCCCTGATGCTGTCTTCGTTTTACCTCCAGCCTGAGCATGTGATGTCCAAGTGTGCCAAAACCTGCCTGGCCCAGGGCCTGGCAGCCCCTGAACCCGTGGGCAGCCTGGCACGGGGACCAGGCGGGAGCAAAGCCAAACGGGGCACAGACGGGGTCCCTGGCAGCAGCATGGGGACTGAGGGGAGCAGGACAGAGCCCGGGGGCACTGGGGTCCCCCCGTGTGTCCCCGGCCGTGGGGAGCAGCCGGTGATGGGCAGGGGGAGCCCGGCCACCGTTCAAGCCCGGGGCAGCGGCTGGGCGGGCGCTGGCGCTGCTCCCGCGCTATCTCTGGGTGCCGGGCGCTATCTCGGGTGCCGGGCGCTATCTATAGATGTTTGACACCTCCAGGTGCGGAGGGAGCCGGGACCCTCCACCTCCCACCGCTGCCGCTCACTGCAGCGCCGCGCTGCGCTCCTTGGTTCTCGTTGACACCCGGCTCTGTTTTCCCGCAGGCAGCAGCGGGACGGGATTTGGGAGCAGCCATCCCTCGGAGCTGGGTCTGGGGGGTCGGGGGATGGCACAGCGCCTTTGTAGGGTCGTGGCAGCCGTGGCGGCAGAGCAGAGAGGGCTTTGCCTATCCGGGATGGGTGGCAGAGTGCTGTGCGTGCAGTGTTTGCTGGGCAGAGCTGCTGGGGCACTGCCGTGCCTCCTCTCCCAGCTGTCCTGGCTGTGGTCAGGCAGCAGAGCCCCTCTCCATCCCTACCCTCTCCATCCCTGCCCTCTCCATCCCTGCCCTCTGCATTCCCCCCTCTGCATCCCTGTCCTCTGCATCCCTCCTGCTGCACAGGCACCACGGTGTGCCCTGGCCCTGGGGCATCCCTCCCCTCTGTCCCCAGTGATGCTGTCCCGGTGTCCCAGGGCCTGAGCAGCGCTGTCACTGCCCCTCTGGGCCCCAGGAGGTCCTTCCTTGTCCTCCTGCCCCCATCCCTGCAGAGGAACCCAGGTGTGGGGCCCAAAGGTTTCCTTGGTGGTGCAGAGGGGACCAAAGAGTTTCTCCTGCCCTGTTGCTGCTGGGCAGAGCCTCCCTGTCCCGGGGCTGGGACAGGAGAGCTGTTATCCCGGGACAGGAGAGCTGTTATCCCGGGACAGGAGAGCTGTTATCCCGGGACAGGATCCTGCTGGAGAAGGGGAAGGAGCCCCAGCAGTCTGGCAGCCCTGCGCAGTGATGGAGCTGTCCAGGATTGGGCAGGTGAGCAGGAGCACCCCCACCTCCTGCAGCCCACCTGGGGCATCCTGCCTGGGCTGCTCGGGCCCCTCTGGTGCTGCCAGCCTGGGGCAGCCCCCCTGCTCCCTGCCAGCCTCCAGGAGGGCATTTCCAACCCTCCTGGGCCCCGCTGGGCTCTGCAGAACGGGGATGCTGCCGTGGATGGCGCGAGCAGGGCTGGCTGCCAGCCTCCAGCGGGGCACAGGGGACACACCTGAGTGTCCCCACCCCACCCGGGGCTCAGGAACCCCCCGTGTGCCCCAGCCCGGCACGGAGCGCGGAGCCGGCAGCGCCAGGAGCTCTCTGTGCCTGCAGTTCAGGGGAAAATTTTTCCGCCCTCCCACTCCGGCGGCTGCAATCCACCAACCACAGCATTTACTGCTTTTTTTCGCCCCAGCACCGCTCCAGCCATATTGGGCTGTGGGGAGAAAGCGGCTCTAATGTTCTATGTCACCTGCAAATAACCCGGGCGTTCGAAAAAGCACCTCCACCTCCTCCACCACCCACACCAACACCACGTCCTCTCCACACACTAAAGTCCGCCACAATGAGCCCGGAAGGCTGGCTCCCGCAGCCCACCCTGCTCCTCACTGGCCTCACCTTGCTCCTCTCGCTGGGTAAGTGTCGGCTTGAGCCCCCTTGCATGTGCCCAGCCGGGGAGACACCCGTGCCCTGCCAGGAGCCCTGCCCTGTGTGTGCCAGCAGGGACGGGCACGGAGGTGCAGAGAGCCACCAGCCAGGGTGACCTGCTTTTGGGCAGGGTGGGGGCTCTGGTGCCACTGCATCTCCTCCTAAAAACGCCCTGCATCCCTGGAGCACACAGCCCTGGCATGGCGGGCAGGGGAAGGGGCTGCCCTGGGGATAGGGCTGGGAAGGTGCTGGGCTGCCTTGTGCTGTCCCTTGGGGTCTGCCAGGTGGGCTGTGCTGTCCTTTGGGTGCTGCCAGGTGGGCTCTGCTGTCCTTTGGGTGCTGTTAGATGGGCTCTGCTGCCTTGTGCTGTCCTTTGGGTGCTACCAGGCGTGCTGTGCTGCCCTGTGCTGCCTTGTGGTGTCCTGCGGGTGCTGTGGCGGTGTCTGTGGCTGTCCCCCTCCCAGTGGCCGTGCTGGGGCCGGCTCCGTGCATGCCCCGCGGCCGCAGCAGCAGCAGCAGCAGCAGCAGCAGCAGCGCTGTGTCAGCAGCCCCGCGGCCGCATCGATCGCTGCCGGTCGGGAACGGGAACGGGAACGGGAGCGGGAGCGCTCCGCTCCTCTGATGGCTGTCCCTGAGCTCCTGTCGGGCTGCCTGTCCCCGAGGACAGAGCCTGGCAAAGGAGGGTACAACACCCGGCCAGGGCTGCTGCAGAGGCTGCTGTTTGTCCCCCAGCCCGGGTGCAGCACTGGGAGCACTGGGAGCCAGCTCAGCGCTGCAGGACACGGCCTGGACGGTCCCGGGGGTTTTGGGGGGTTCTTCCCCCACCTCTGTTGTCCCCCAGGGCTCAGTGCCCGGCCAGTGGCAAGGTTCAGACCCACCTGGGTGCCCCTATGTCCTACCAGGCCCTGGTGTCCCTGCTTGGGGGGGTGACAGGTTTGCTGCTGGTGGCACCTCATCCTCTATAGAGCCCTGGGGAGCACTGAGGACAAGGGACAAGGCCAGGTCAGCACCTGCAGGCACACAGGGCACCCTGTGAGGGGCACCCAGACAATGATTCCATGCAGGGATCCCCTCCAGCCACTCCTGCTGGCTCCTCCCTGCCATCCCTGCAAGGTTTCCTTGGAGGCACCAAAGGTGGAGGCTGCCGTGGGGCAGCAAGGCTGTGACACTGGGACACTTCCTCCTGCCTTGGGTGCTGTGACCCATCCCCATGCACCAGCTGTGCCCACCCCTGTGTCCCTGAGCCCTCTGGGGCTGGATGGGGGTGTCCCCATGGCGGCCAGCCCAGCCAGGAGCTGTCCCAGGGTTTGGCCATACCCGAGGGCACCGCTCTGCCCCAGGAGCCTCAGGGTGCTGCTGGCTCCCAGCTGGCAGTGGGAGCTGCCCAGCCCAGCTGTGCCTGCAGCCCGGGCACGGCTCCTGTCCCTGCTGCAGAGCCTGGCCCCTTTCCTGCCCTGCTTGCAGGCGGAGCAGCCCGGAGCAGCCCTGACCTGCGCCCAGCTTGGCCTCGGCAAGAAGCTCTGAGAGCAAAGAGCAGCAGCCCAAGGGGAGAGGTGAGGTGATCACTGAAGCACCTGCTGGCAGTGGCCCTGCAGGGTGTCACAGCCCCCAGGACACGCTGTCCCCTCCCAGGGCTCGCTGTCCCCGTGTCCCTGTGCCTCTCAGAGCCTGGCCTGGTGTTTGCAGCCGGCTGGGCTGCACGGGAGCCTGTCCCCTGCCCAGCCTGGGGACGGTGCTGGATGCTTGGGGGCTGCTCAGGGGAGCTGCAGGGAGGAGTGGAGGAGGGAGCAGGGCACAGACCCCCATCCCTGCCCCTCCCCAGGTGAGCCCTGCCCTGCACCAGGTACAGCCCCTCTCTCAGCAAGGCCAGGGGTCAGGGACTGCCTCGTTCCCCCAGCAGAGAGCTGGAGCTCGCTCTGGCCATTCCCAGCTGGAGAATCCTCTCGTGGCAGGGAAAGCATCTGCATTCCGCAGGGAGCCCGGGGCGGCCCTGGCAGGTGCCAGCGCTGCTGCCCAGCCGTGTCCTGCCGGCACTGCGATGTGATGAGCTCAGCCATGGTTTGCGTGTGGCGGTGGCGCCGGCCCCGCTGCTGACGCTGCGGCCTCGCCCAGCGCCATCGATCCCGCAGCAGCAGCAGCACAGCCCCGGGGGACGGCCCGGAGCACGGCCGGCCTGCAGGCAGCACCGGGTGGCACACGAGGGTCACCAGCCCTGGCAGAGCAGGGACAATGCTCTGCCTGACCAGCCCAGGGACGGTGCCCGGGCTGCTCCCCTTGCTCCTGCTGGGCAGGGAAATTCCGCTCCTGGCTGGATGCAGAGTGTGTGGATGTGCCTGGAAGGCAATGCCAGGCCCCAGGCAGAGCTCTGTGCAGGCAGGGCAGCGTGGGGACAGGGTGGCAGCTCAGCTGCCAGGGTGGCTGCCTGTGACACCCCCCGAATCCATCTGCATTGGCAGCGCCCCCGAGGCTGGGCATGGAGGTCATGGCCCCCCCCATCATCAATGCCCTGAATGGCTCCTCTGTGAAGCTCTCCTGCACCTTCAACTCCTGCTACAAGGTGGAGAACAAGCAGTTTTCCCTCAACTGGACGTACCAGGAGTGCAGTAACTGCTCGGAGGAGCTGGTGAGTCTCTCTGGGGATGTGCTGGGAGCTGCTCAGAGGGTGTTCCTGTGGGTTTCTTGCATGCAGGGAGGGGGTGCCTGGCTGGGAAATGACCATGGGGTGCACGCGCTGCCTCACCCGCTGTCCCCACGGCTGCCCAGTTCCTGCAGTTCCGCACCAAGATCATGAACAAGCAGCTGGATCGCTTCGGGAACCGCGTGGAGTTCACCGGCAACCCCGCCAAGTACGACGTGTCCTTCACCCTCAAGAACGTGCAGCTGGAGGACGAGGGCACCTACAACTGCTACGTGCTGAACCCCCCGGACCGGCACCGGGGCCACGGCAAGATCAGCCTGAAGGTGCTCACCAAAGGTCAGTGGTGCCCGGCGCTGGGGGCACCCGCGGGGGCAGCATGCTGGCAGAGCCCAGCATGGCACCGACACGGCGATGCTGCAAGGGTGTCCCTTCTCTGCACGTCCCTGTGGGTGCCCCCACGTCCCTGTGCAGAGAAGGGACACCTTTGCCATGTCCCTGTGCAGAGAAGGGACACTTTGCAGCATCCCTGTGCAGAGAAGGGAAACCTTTGCCATGTCCCTGTGCAGAGAAGGGACACTTTGCAGCATCCCTGTGCAGAGAGGGGACACTTTGCAGCATCCCTGTGCAGGTGCCATCCCGGCAATGCCATCAGGCCCCAGGGATGGGGGACAGCTGTGCCCTCCCCGCTCTGCCCCATCGCTTCCCTGCACACCCTGAGCCCGTCTCTGTGTCCCCAGAGCCCCCCAAGCACGACTCGACGGTGGCCGTGATCGTGGGCGCCTCTGTGGGCGGCTTCCTGGCCGTGGTGATCCTGGTGCTGATGGTGGTGAAATGCGTGCGCCGGAAAAAGCAGCAGAGGCTCAACACGGACGACCAGAAGACGGAGGAGGAAGGGAAGACAGATGGTGAAGGCAACCCGGACGAGGGCACCAAGTAAAGGCCCCCTGCCCGCCCCTCCCTCCTGCCCCCTGTACAGTGTGACCCTCTTGATGTGCTTCCAGAGCAAGGATTTCTGTCTCCCCAGAGCATCCCTCCTTCCATGCCAACACCCACCCCAGCCTGGAGCAGGGCGCAGAGAGGAGGTCCCTGGAGCCTGGCTGGGCTGGGCAGGGCTGGGGAGAGGGGCTGAGGGCCCTGAGGCTGAGCTGGCACCGGCCCGTCCCCTGCTCTGGGTTGTGCCAGTGTAGTGAGGAGGTGCTGGGGACAGGCTGGGGCGGGCGAGGGGGGATCTGTGCAGCCCCCACACACGGAGGGGCTGGAGCAGGGGGTGCCAGGAGGGACAGAGGGGTCTGGGCAGCCCCGTGCCCCATTGTCTGCTCTCTGTGCCAGTAGAAAATGTGAGCCAGCAGTGTGCCCTTGGGGTCAGGGCTCATCCCGAGCTGCTCCTGCTGAGCCTGGGCCACTGGCACTGGTGTTCCCATCCTCAGGGATCCCAATAGCTGCCAGGCTCCTCCTTGCAAGCTCGTGCTCCTCAGGGACTGCCCCGGGCTGCTCAGAAGTCAGAGGCCAAGGCCATGAGCCCACCCAGAGTCCTGGAGCTGTGCAGTGTTTTAGAACCATTACCAGCCCTTGGTGTGTGAGGGACGGACCCTTCTGCCTCTCGGGCTGGTTTTGGGTCTGAGCATCTCAGCCCAAGGTGCTGGGCTGACTTTTGTGTGCTCCTTTCCTTCTTGGGGAGGGTGGTTGTGGTGGAAATGTCCTGCTGATGTGTCAGACTGGGGTGTGGGGAGTGCTGGGGTGAGGCTGCTCGGGCCAAGGAGCTGCTGAAAGGGAGAGGAGCCTTTGGGACTTGCCGGGAAGGACTGGGCACAGCAGCAGCCCCAGAGTTAGGACAGCTCTGTCACCCTGCGATGCTGAGACTGCCTCCTCCAGCCTCCCTGCAGAGCACTGCACACTGTAACTGCCATGGCAATGCACTGCCAGCGTGCCCAGCCCCATGTGCCACCTGCCTCACCTGCCAGGTGAGCTGTGCTGGCTGCAGCACCGGGGCTGCAGGCAGGGAATGACCCAGGGCAGTGTCCCCTGTGGCACCAGGCCTGAGCTTCTCTCCTCCCGTGGCTGCCAGGAGGGGGACAGTGCCCGGAGCCACAGGGGACACTGCCCTGGGGCAGGGGATGGAGATCCTGTCACCCACGAGCAGCACTGCCAAGGGAGAAGGGACACCTTTGGTACGTCCCCATGCAGAGAAGAGACACCTGTGCAGTGTCCCCATGCAGAGAAGGGACACCTTTGCCATGTCCCTGTGCAGAGAAGGGACACCTGTGCAGTGTCCCCATGCAGAGAAGGGACACCTTTGCCATGTCCCTGTGTAGGTGCCATCCCGGCGATGCCATCAGGCCCCAGGGATGGGGACAGCTCTGCCCTCCCCGCTCTGCCCCATCGCTTCCCACCCCGGCCCCGCGTGCCCCGTCCATCGCACCCGACCCCGCTGGGCTCCACGCTGCTCCCCTCCCTCCGCAGCAGGAATGTGCCGTGTCCCACGCCTGTCCCCTTCCCCGGGAGGGCCGCGCTGTCCCCGGGCTGTCCCCGCACTGTCCCTGGGCTGTCCCCGGGCTGTCCCCGCGCTGTCCCTGGGCTGTCCCTGGGCTGCCCCCGGGCTGTCCCCCGGCTGTCCCTGGGCTGTCCCCGGGCTGTCCCCGCGCTGTCCCCCGGCTGTCCCTGGGCTGTCTCCGGGCTGTCCCTGGGCTGTCCCTGGGCTGTCCCCGGGCTGTCCCCCGGCTGTCCCTGGGCTGTCCCCGGGCTGTCCCGCCCCGCACAGTGCCCGCAGTGCCGCAGGGCTCCCGCACCACTTTCTGCCAGAGCCGGGCTGTCCCCGGCTCCTGGTGGGACTGAGCCAGCACCTCGGGGGCGCTGAGGCCTCTGAGCATTGCACACAAGCACTCTTGCATCTGCCTTTCATTTCTTCTCGTGCACTATCCTTGGATTGCAACTCGCCAATGCATCTGTCTGTACACGGCCGTGCCCGGCAGAGCTGACAAACACAGGTCTGTACCCACAGGAGGGGCTGCTCTGCCTCGGGTGTGCCAAGCGCTCTGCCGAGTGTGGGATGTTTTTATTGCTCTTTGTACAGTCAAACAAACAAAAGAACAACAAAACACTGATTTTGCCCTCGATGTTTTTGTGCCGCAGGCTGGAGGGGCAGGACGGGCCCCTGGCCTGCTCTGCCTGGGGGGATGAGCCCGTTCCTTGGTCCTGTGGGGTGGTTTGGGTGCTGAGGGAGCCCAGGGCACCCTGTGTGTGCACAGCTCTGTCCTGGGAGGGGGCACAGAGCCAGGGCAGGGCTGGGGGTGGGAGCGTGGCCAGGGAGATGCCGGGGGTGCTCCACACCCACTGTGGGGCCTCCTGTGCCCTGCCAGCCTCTGCACTGTGCTGCCCAGAGAGCTGGGGCTGATGGCTGCCCGTGGCAGGTAAGGCTCAGCAGGCTCCAGCAGAGCCCAGGGCACGCACTGGGTGATGGACACCCGTACCTGGCTGTTCTCCTGGTCCAGCAGCGCCCTGGGGATGCTCCAGAGCAGCACGACACAACTGGGGCACAGCTAATGGGCACATCCATCAGCTCAGCCACCGTGGAGACACGGGGGAAGCTCTGACAGCGCCCTCCCCCCTGCCTCTCCCTGCTGCCCTTCAATGGGGCTGCCAAGTGCCAATGCATCCCAACTCCTCACACAGGCAGGGGCTGCCCCAGGGCACTGCCACCCCTCTTTCTGCCCCCTCCCCAGCCCCTCACCATTCTCAGCAGCAGTGCCAGCGGGATGAGCTCTCCCAGTGTCCCTGTCCCTGTCCCTGCTGGGCACAGCACCCTGGGCACCTCAGCGTGGGGTCAGCACTGCGGGAAACTTGCAGCTTCCCATGGCACCTCTCCCTCGCCGAGGAAGGGCACCCAAATCACCTCCACTGTCCTGCTGGCACAGTCCTGCAGCTCCGGGGAGTGCAGCAAATCGATCCCTGGAGCAACTTCGGCATGCAGGGAGGAGCAGCTCCCCCGAGGACAATGTGGGGCTGTCCCCACCAGCTTCAACCATGGGCAAAGGGGGTGGGGGACCCCTTGGAGCATTTAGGATGCTCGTTGGAATGTTGCTGGCAAAAACTTGAGGAGAGCAGGGGGATCACAGAGGAGACCCCGTGGGACACACCAAGGCTGAGTTCTCCTCACTGCAGGGACTGAGGGCAGTGACAGAACCCTCCAGCACTGGGGTTTCACAGGTTCTCCAGGACCATGGACATTCCCTGCTACAGAAGGCTGAGATTTCCCGGGGCCAGGTGGGATTACAGGTGTTAAAGAGCAAGAGAGGGGCTGGGAGGTGGCAGGGACCCCTGCCTGCTCCTGTGCAGTCACAGGGGATACTGGGGTGTCTCAGGGGGAGTCCAGAGCCACATCCCTGCAAAGAGGGGCACAGGAAAGGGAACAGCCTGGGGCAGTGGGGTCCGGGGCAGTGAGGGGTGTGAGGGGCAGCTCTGGGGGACAGAGCAGGGAGGCTCTGGTGGGGGCAGCCTCGGGCTGTGCCGGGTCAGGATCAAACTTTCTCCCGGGATACAGCAGGGCTGCCTTAGCGATCCTTGCAGATGCTCTGCAGTGCTGCCGGGGGACGCGGCCGCTCTTCCCCTGCGCGCTTGAAGGGCCGGTGGATGGAGGGAAGCAAGGAAGGAAGGAGGGGGATGAGGAACCTGTGCGCTCCGGAGGGCAGAGAACTCCCCGGCGGGGGCGAGCAGGCAGCGGCAGCGCAGCGAGAGGGGAAAGCACCGCTCCGAGGCAGAGCTGCGGGCAGCCGAGAGCTGGGATGGCAAAAGCAGCCAGGTACTCACCGCAGTCTGTGCCCGGGAGCTCTCGCTCGGCTCGCAGCCCAGCCAGGACAGTCCTGCAGAGCCGGATCGCTGCGGTGCCTCCTGCCCACCGCCAGCTGCCGGGATGCCAGCCCGCCTTGTCTCTCAAAGGTCACAGCCAGAGGACCTTGCAGTAAACATAAGGTGCTGATGGGAAGCTCCGTTCCAGCTCTGTTGCCGCCTCCTCCTCCCCCTCCATCGCAGGAGGGCTCTGCCTGCTCCGGGAGCTCAGCATCGTCTGCCTGGGGCAGCTCTGGGAGGAGGCTGGAGCTGTCCTCGGGGGCAGAGCCTGGCAGGATGCTCCAGGGCAGCCGGGGCCAGCGCTGTGCCAGAGCTGCAGCCCAAGCGCTCTGCTCAGCCCTACCTGGTCGGGAGCCACGTGGAGGGAGGCAGGAGCCCTGCTCGGAGAGCAGCAGCTTGTCATGTTAACCCTCCCGGCTCTGCCGGTGCAAGGTGAGAAGGACCGAGGGCACACTGTGCCCCTCCGGCAGGCTGCGAGCCAGCTGGCAGCACCCTGAGCCCCCCTTCCTGTCCCCGGGGAGGTGACAGTGTCCGAGCACAGGGTGCTCGCCTTCCCTGAAACCAGACACGGCATCCTGCTGCTGGGCTCAGCAGAACAGCTTTCCGCTGAGCCGCAGGAACCGCGGGTCCCACGCCGGACATCTGCGTGCTCCGAAATGCCAGGGCAGCTGCTGCCGGCGGGGCTGGGGACAGCAGAGCCCTGCCCCGGCCCGCGGCGGTGGCAGCTGTCTCACGGGATCAGTCGGCTGAGGAGACCGGCTGGAGCTGCCGAGTGTGACAGCTCCATCAGGCGCTGGTGACAGCCACTGTCCCGCTGCCAGCCCCGGGGAGCGGGCAGGGGGGTGCCAGGCTGCCCCATGCTCAGCAGGGAGATGTGAATGCTGGCCTCAAACTCACCTGTTTCTCTGTCCCCAGCAGCCCTCAGGCACCTCTGCAGGGGTGACAGGCATCCCTGCGCCCCGAGGATCCCTCTGCCTGCCCTCTCACAATTAGTGATGCTCCAGCAAACGCTGTGCTGCTCCTCCCGTCCCCACAGAGTGCCTGAGGCACTGCTCCCCTCACTGTATCCATCAGCTCGCTGTGTCCAGCAGCTCCCTGTATCCATCACCTCACTGCGTCCATCACCTCACTGCGTCCATCACCTCACTGTATCCATCAGCTCGCTGTGTCCATCACCTCACTGCGTCCATCACCTCACTGTGTCCATCACCTCACTGTGTCCATCACCTCACTGTATCCATCACCTAACTGCATCCATCACCTCACTGTGTCCATCAGCTCCCTGTATCCATCACCTCCCTGTATCCATCACCTCCCTGTGTCCATCACCTCACTGCGTCCATCACCTCACTGCGTCCATCACCTCCTTTTATCCATCACCTCCCTGTGTCCATCACCTCCCTGTATCCATCACCTCACTGCATCCATTAGCTCCCTGAGTCCATCCTCTCCCTGAGTGCATCCCTTCCCTGAGTGCATCCACTCCCTGAATCCATCCCCTCCCTGAGTGCATCCACTCCCTGAATCCATCCCCTCCCTGAATCCCTCCCTTCCGTGGCTCCCTCCTTTCCCTGACTCCCTCCCTTCCCTGAATCCCTCCCTAACTCCCTCCCCTCCCTGAATCCATCCCCGTGCCTGCCAAGGCACCTTCTGCTGCATCAGCAGAGCCGAGCACGCTGCTCCTGCAGCACCGGCTGCCAGCGCTGCCCTGCCTGCTCCGCCGGTATTTTTCCTGCCTCTCCTGCCAGCTCTGCAGCCCTAACACCTCAACCCACGGGCACTGCTGGCATCCTCTCTGGCTCCCCTGGGATGTCCCCGTGCCCTGCAAAGCCTCCTGCTCTCCCTCCTCTCTGCTGCAGAGGGGGCTGGACAGGGATGGGGAGCTGTAAGACGCCCTGAAGGTGACAGGCTGTGGCATTTTAGACGCGCAGGCAGCATCCCTGCAGGTGAGCTGCTCTCACACCCAAAACCCAATCAGTCCAGTTCGGGAAGGCCATGCCTGGTCCCTGGGGTGAGCTTTGCCAGGACGTGTGCCCTGTGTCACTGCAGCCCAGAGAAAACCCAGCGCCGTTCCTGCTCCTGTTCCTTCCTTCCCGCCGTGGCTGTTTTGGGATGCGTCACCTCCCACAAACGCCGCTCTCTGCACAGAGCTCCCTGGCTAATGGACCTGGGCACCGAGGTGAGGCTCTGCCTGCCCGCACCACGCCCCGGGGCTTCCATTAGGAGAGCCCCGCGGCCTAATGCATGCGAGAAAAGGTGGCTGAGATGGAACTTTGTGCAGCCAATTATCCCGGAACAAGAGCACGGTGAGAAAAATGAGTTCTGGGTGTTCCCTTTGGCGCCGGGCGGGTCCCTCTGCAGCCATCGGGGTCTGGCTCTGCATCCCACCTGTGTCTGCTGTCTGTGTCAGGGATGGAGGGCAGGGACACCTGGTGCCACACTGCCGAGGTGCCCCAAAGCAGAGCTGAGCCCCAGCCTTGTCCTGGTTTGTTGTTCTGGGAAGCCACCGGCCTTAGTGGCACTTTGACCTCTTCCCAAGGTGGCCCAGGGCAACACCAGCCCAGTGTTTCCAGGCCACCACAGAATCGCTGAGGTTGGAAAAACCTCTAAGATCAAGCCCAACTATCAACCCAGCGCTGCCAAGGCCATCTCTAAACCACATGGCCAAGTGTGGGGCTTGGGACAGGGGGCGGGGCCTGGCAGTGAATGGGCGTGGCCTCAGTGGTGAGGGGGCGGGACCTGACAGCGAGTAGGCGTGGCCATGAACGGGGCCATGGTTGTCTACTCCTCTGTGAGTGACCCAACACACCCAAAATACATCCCAAAAAACCAAAAACCTCAAAATCTATCAAAAAATCCACCCAAAAAAATCCCTAAATCCATCCCAAAATCCACCGCAAAAACCACCCCAAAATCCCAGTGTATCCCAGGTGTATCCAGGTGTGCCCAGGTGTATCTCAGGTGTATCTCAGGTAACTCTCAGGTGTGTTTTCAGGTACATTTCACCCCCGAGTGCCGTTTCAAGGATGGCACTGCGTGTTCGAGAACTCTCACGTGCTCTACGCCTCAGCCCTGTACCTGGGGCTGTACGGGCCTCGGGTATGAAAGGACAAAGCTGCCACGCATTTCTTGCCCCAGTTGCTCGAGGGTGAGTCAAAATGTCCAAATTTGGGGTTTTAGACCCAAAAACTGGGGTTTGAAACACAAAAAATGGGGATTTAAACCCAAAAATTTGGGATTCAAACCCAAAATTTGGGGATTTGAACCCAAACATTGGGATTGGGAACCCAAAATCCTTGGGGAACAAAGTCAGCACAGCCATATGGTTTGAACTCTTCCAGGGTTGGTGACTCCACCACTGCCCTTGGCAGCCTGGGCCGGGGCTGGACAACCCTTTCAGTGAAGAAATCTTCCCTAAAATCCAACCTGAACCTCCCCTGACACAGCTTAAGGCCGCTTCCTTTTGTCCTGTCATTTGTTACCTGGCAGAAAAGCCCGACCCCCGCCTGGCTCCACCCTCCTGTCAGGGAGTTGACGAGAGCGAGAAGGTCCCCTCGAGCCTCCTTTTCTCCAGTTTAAACCCCCCAGCTCCCTCGGCCTCTCCTCATCCCGCTGGTTCTCCATCCCCTTCTCTTGACACACTCCGGCACCTCAATGTGCTTTCGAGGGGCCCAAAACTGCTCCCAGGATTCGGGGTGCGGCTCCATCAGTGCCGAGCCCAGGGGCACCGTCACTGCCCCGGCCCAGGCAGCGCTCCCCGATCCCCCATCCCCGATCCCCGATCCCCGGGCGGGCGGCTGCGCGGGGGGATGCGAGGATGTGGAGGAGCGCGGAGGAGCGCGGGGGGATGCGGAGGAGCGCGATGGGATGCGGAGAAGCGCGGAGGAGCGCGGGGGGATGCTGAGGATCGCGGGGGGATG
>JAWWMQ010000105.1:6487888-6501828 GCA_035047885.1 Chlorospingus flavigularis
CCGCGCTCCCTGCTCGGGGGAGCCGAGGAGGAGCAGGAGAGCTCCTCCTGCACTTTGACGGGGAGAACCGAGGAGGAGCAGGAGAGCTGCCTCCTGCACTTTGAAGGGGGGAGCCGAGGAGGAGCAGGAGAGCTGCCTCCTGCACTTTGAAGGGGGGAGCCGAGGAGGAGCAGGAGAGCTCCTCCTGCACTTCGAAGGTCATCAGGCAGCTCCGGAGGGAGCCAGGGCTCTCTCTGCTGGACGTGGGGGCTGCTCCCGAGGGCAGGGCAGGGCAGCGGGAGGGAGGGAGGGAGAGCGGGTGGCCGGCGGCCAGGACAGCCTCGCTAATTGCTGCTCCAGCTCCCGCCTGAGGAACAGAGCTCTGCTTCGCCTTGGCTTTTTTCTCCCCCTTCAAGGTCCAGCTGAGGCCTGTGGATAACATGCAAATCAGGGCTCTCATTTGCACGCTTTCTTCGTGGGGATATTCTGGTTACTTTGAACCCGCGCTGCCTCTGAGGGTGACCCAGCCCCTGTCCCTGCGGGTCCCCTCTGTCACCGAGCCCTTCTAGGGCTGGGGACAGGCTCCTGCCGTGGCAGCCTGGTGTGCCAAAGGGAACGAGGGGTGACAAAGCCTTGGCCTCACTCTCTGCTCCCCTTTCCCTGCCAGGTTTGCACGTCTTGGCCATCGCCTTCGCCCTGGAGGTATCGGTGGGGAAAACCAACACGGTGACAGCTCTGAATAACTCCAATGTCCTGCTGCCCTGCACCTTCACCACCTGCATAGGCTTCCAGGACCTGGTCTTCAAATGGTATTTCAACACGACAGAGCTGGTGGGTGGCTCTCTGGGCTCTGCCTCTGCTTCCCTGGCAGGTCCTGTTGTGCTTCCCCAGCGCAGCTAGCACTGAAGTTCTCACAGTTCCCTTTCTCCTCGTGCAGGATGTCCTTCTCTCCGCATCACCAGCTCTGGGGGGAACAAGGCTGTGCCAAGGGGTGACTCAAATACCCCAGAACACTGTGCTTTTGGCACAAAGCTGTTCTAGATTCGCTGCTGCCCACAGGCTCATTTGTTTTCATAAATTGGCTGTTCAGGTGCAAATCTGCACTTAGGGCAAAATATGGTTCATTTCCTTCTCCTTCGCTTGCTTTGAAATATGAAAGGTTCTGTATAGATTTGCTTCCTGCTGGGAATATTTGGCTCCTAAATTCCTCAGCAGGAGGGCTGGTTTGGAGCAGCTCTGGCCATCAAAGGAGCTCTCTTTCTCTGGGGATCTCCAATTTTTTTGCATGGTCTGTTCCATTTCTTCAGGGCAGGATCTGCTGCTCCCCACCAGGATGTTCATCAGGTTCCTCTCCACAGCCATTCCTGCTTTAATGGGGTGCAACGGGACATTTGGTGGGGGTGTCTGTGTGTGCAGAGCTGAGTCTGGGCACCACCAGGAGAGCGTGAGCCTTTCCCTCACCCAGCTGATCCTGCCCCCTGCCCCTGCAGATTTACCACGGCAAGATAAAGGCCAAGACCACGGAGCCCACCCTCGTGTGGCACAACCCGCGGGTGGAGTTCGTGGGCTCCACCACCAAGAAGGACAATAACATCTCCATCGTGCTGAACGGCGTGGAGTTCAGCGATGCTGGCAAGTACACCTGCTACGTCAAGAACCCCAAGGAGAGGAACGCCGAGCACAACGCCACCATCTTCCTCACCGTGGTCCACAAGAGTGAGTGCTGGCCACGGTTGGCCCTGGGCTGGTGGCAATGCCCCTTGGTTCGTGGTTGTGGTGGGTGGCATCCCTGGAAGCCTTGTGGGGAGGAAGCTGTAGGTTTTTGGGGTGGGATGTGCAGCTGGGAGCTCCCTGCTCCCCTCTTGAGCCCCCTCAGCACCTTCTCTCCCGCAGTGGTGGAGACAGACAACACTGTGACCCTCATCATCGTGGGCGTCGTGGGGGGGCTCATCGGCCTCCTCATCCTCTTCATGCTCATCAAGAGGGTGGTGCTGTTCATCATCAAGAAGACGCAGGATGGGAAGTGAGTTGGGGTGAGGTCGGGGTGAGGGGACCAGGCTCAGGGGGCTCTCAGAGCTGGACTCAGGAGGCTCTCGGGGGGCTCTCAGAGCTGGGCTTGGGTGGCTCTTGGGGCCGGGCTTGGGGGATTCTCAGGGTCAGACTTGGGGGGCTCTCGGGGCTGGGCTAGGGGGGTTCTCAGCTGTCCGTGCGCTCTCCCCGTGCAGGAAGGAGTGTCTGGTGAGCTCGTCAGGGAACGACAACACCGAGAACGGCCTGGCCGGCTCCAAGGCGGAACAAAAAGCTCCACCAAAGGCATGAACGGAGCGGCGGCGCCCCGCGCCCGCCTCGCCCCGCCGCGGCAGCCCGGGCACGGGACCAGCCTTCCCCTTTTGTTTTCTTTCCGAACTGCCAGCGCTTGAGACATGTTTCTATTACACACGTGCCTGCAACCTGCACTGCTTCTCCGACAGGGCTGCGGCTGCCGGGGGGACTGGGAGCTTCTCGCGGACTCGCACTGGGAGGCTGCTGGGTTGAGCACAGGCAAGAGGGTGCCGGGCAGGGCAGGGGCACGGGCAGGGTGGGTGCCGTGCCCAGGGCCGGGTGCTGGCGCCGGGGGCCCGCTGGGTGCTGAGCTGGGGTGGCTGGGAGCGGCTGCTGCTGCATCCAGAAGGTTTCTGGAGCAGGATGCTCAGAGCCGGCCGTGCAGATGGCATGGGGGGAAGCAGGGAGGATGCAGGGCTGTGATAAGCACCCTGGAGAACCAAATCAGCGGCAGGGCCCTGGCTGTGCCTCGGTGCCTCCCTCCCACGGCACGGCTGGGGAGGTGCCCATGTCCCAGGGCATCCCTGGGGGCAGGGGGCTTCTCCCCAGGCAGCCCCCCGCCTTGGTGCTGCTCCCTCCCCTCTCTCTGGAGCTCGATGCTTTTGATGCCGGTGCCAAGGCTGAGCTCGTTACGTGGATGTTTTTGTGTGAGATTCCAGGGGAAAGCAGCCAATTGTGCTTCCCTTTCACCACGGCAGGGAGGGAGCACGGCCGAGCCCAGGGGAGCCAGGCTGGGGCTGTGCCACCGACCCGCTGGGCAACCCTGGGCAAGTTGCTCTGCCTCTCCATGCCTCAGTTTCCCCGTCTGTAAAATGGGGACAAAAATACTGCTCTACCTCACGGGGTGGGTGTGAGGTTTCCTTGGCTCTGAGGGGTGAGTGGACTCACAGGATGTGAAACACAAAGTGGGCAAGCTACATCTGAGCTTGACAATTTCCTTTAAAACGTGATTTGTTCCCTTATTATTTCTCCAATTTGTGGGTGTCTGGCAGTGATGCTGCAGGACAGGCAGCTCCCCTGGCCCCACAGTAAATTGGGATTCTCAGCTGAGCCATGACTTGCTGTGGGGTGCCCTGGCAGAGGTGCTGCAGTGGGAGCAGGTGAGGATTTGGTGACCAAGGTGACAAGGAAAGGCTGGGTGCTACTTTCTCTGGAGATGCTGGAGCACAGCGGGCTGGTCAGCCCAGGCTGGGCCTGGGGACACCCATTGGAGCAGGGTGGTGTGCTCAGGACAGGGGACAGGTACTGGGGGACAGGGGACAGTCCCTTGGCTCTTGATAAGACAGGCAAGTGGGAATCAGGACCTGATCCTCTCCCTGAGGGTCTGTGGGACCCAATCTGTGCTTCAGTGTCCCCACCTGCACTCTGGGGACAGTCTGAGCTACCTCTGAGGAGGCATGGGGTGCCCTGCCTGGCTCTGCAGAGCCCCTCGTGGAAGGTGCCACCCTGTGCCAGGTGTTGTGACTTGCCAGGTGTTGTGACGTGCCAGGTGTTGTGACGCGCCAGGTGTTGTGACGCGCCAGGTGTTGTGACGCTTCAGTGTCCCCACCTGCACACTGGGGACAGTCTGAGCTACCTCTGAGGAGGCATGGGGCACCCTGCCTGGCTCTGCACAGCCCCTGGTGGAAGGTGCCACCCTGTGCCAGGTGTTGTGACGTGCCAGGTGTTGTGCCCTGTGCCAGGCGTTGTGACGCGCCAGGTGTTGTGATACCACCAGCGCCACCTGGGAGGAGCCCGAGTCCTCCCAGCCACCCCGAGAGACCCCGGCCCGCCCTGGAGGAGCCCTCCCGCGGGGGAGGACAGCGAGGAGGTGACGGAGGGAGTTTTTTAAAGACTATTTTTAGCTGTCCTGACCTGTTGGGCCTTTTTTAGCCGGCGCGTGGACGCGGCTCCACTTCCCGCCGGATATGCAATGCTGCACTATGCATGGGTTACTACAATAATAAAGCTTCGATCTTGGCCTTTTTATCGAGCCATGCAGGATGGTCTGGGAGCCTCCATGGAGCTTTCCCAAGCTCCGTGAAGTCTGCTACAGATTACTCCTGTGGCTAGCTGGGAAACGGCCACAAAAGCACTTTTGGGAATGTGACTCCGTGATCACACGGGTGCACTTTTGGAAATGCGACCCCGTGATCACACGGGTGCTCCGGGGGAGCGGGCTGCCCTGGGGGCTTGTGCCAGCACCAGCGGGGTCCCTGCTGTCCCCAGGGCTTGGGGGGGCTGCAGGGGCACCCTGGGGGTGTGTGCTGCCACAGACACGTGTGTGTGTCCAAGCACAGGTAGAGCTGCGTGGGGGAAGCTGGGGGTAAGCACAGGGGGGTGTGCGCCGGGCTCTGTGATGACTTACAGCACATCTTTGCACTGTAGAGGTTTAGTTAGCTTTGCCTTGAATGAAATAAAGTTTACGTTTACTAGAGAAACTCGCCGGTGTTTGGGGTTGCTGCGGGTGTTTGTTTAGGTCTGGGGGGCGGCTGAGTGAAAATAACCCTGTGAGGAAGCAGGAGGAAGGCTCGGGACGCTGAGTGAAAAAACAAATCCTTTCCTTTAATGGGAATAGGGGGAGGCTGTGGAGCACAAACATCATTTCTCTCTGTACAACAGGAGTGAGCTGACAGCAGCTTGGCCCCCCAGGAGCCATCCTGCCACAGCGGGGTCAGCACAGGGCAATAAATTAATCCTCCTCCGGAAGGGAGCTCGGGCCAGAGAGATTCCTTCAGCAGCCGCCGCTCCGAGTCACCCTTTGCCTCCTTGGCTGGGCTCTGGCACCCTCAATCACAGCTGCCACGAGGCTTTGGGAGCCTTGCTCACCTTCCATGGCTGGAGATCCGTGGCCCTGCTGCTGCCAGAGCCAGGGCAGAGGGTGGGAGGGGAGGCTGGGGGCGAGGAGCGACCTGTTCCGGCAGGTCTCAGAGCTCTGACTGTGAGGAGAGAGAGGCACAGAGGGCATTGAGGGCTCTGGAAGGGCGGCCAGAGCAAGAGGAAAGCAGCAGGAAGTGTCCCTTGTGGGGCAGCTCAGCGAAGGGAGCTGCTGGACGGCACTGACCCTGCGCACGGCGTAGATCCAGTCCAGGTAGGCACGGACGCTGGTGTAGACTCCAGGCGTGCTGGGGGTGCCGCAGCCCTGGCCCCAGCTGACGATGCCCACGACCTGCCAGTGCCCTCCCGAGTAGAGCAGGGGCCCGCCGCTGTCCCCCTGGCAAGGACAGACCCTCAGGATGCCCCACAGAGGCACAGCTGTGCCCAGAGCAGCTCTTCCCTCCCAGGAGCCGTGGCACAGATGGGTATGAACCCACCCAGCCCCTGCCCAGCCCAGCCCCACACCTGGCAGGTGTCCACGCCGCCCTGGGGCAGCCCGGCACACAGCATCCTGTCGGTGACATCGCCGTGGTAGGCGGCCACGTTACAGCTCTGCGCGTCGATGAGCTCCACCTCAGCCTGCTGCAGGCGCTCCGACAGCTTCCCTGGGGGACACACGGCCTCTCAGAGGGACCCTCTGCTCCTGCTGGGGGCTCTGCCTCGTCCCTGCCACCCCCGGGCTGTGCCACTCACCGTGCTCCTCTGTGTAGCCCCAGCCGATCACCCACAGGGGGGTGCCCGGCACCAGCTCCTCATCAAAGTAGGGCAGGCAGATGGGCTTGGTGCTGTCTGGAAAGGAGATGGGAGGGGGGCCCAGGCTGGCTGGGGACAGCCACCAGCTGGGCACCCACTCGGTGCCGTGCCAGGCATCACCATCCCAGCCCGATGCTCAGTGCCAGCAGGGGACATTGGGACCCCTGCCCCGGGCAGGGCTCTGCCAGGCGCACCTGAGTCGTGCACGGGGGAGCGCAGCTTCACCAGGGCGATGTCGTTGTCCTTGGGGGACGCGGGGGTCACCTCGGCCAGGAACACCTTCTCCACGGCGATGGTGGCAGCGCCCGACAGCAGGTCCGAGCCCGCCTTCACACGCCAGCTCTGGATGATGGGGTTGTTCCTGTGCACAGAGAGCGCTGCTGTCACCTGTGGGGACAGCCCCAGAGCCCCCTGCCAGCCCCAGAGCCCCCTGCCAGCCCCATTGGTCGGTTGGCCTCAGCGAGCATAGAGAGATATCATATTATAGAGAAAATAAGGTACAGAGGTTCCTGGGTGATTGCCAGAGTGCTGAGGGTGCAGTTACTGCTGAGGAGGACAACGGAGAGGAGGAGAATTGCCAGGGTGACCTCATAGCAGATATTGAGCTCCTGCCTGTAGTGCCCCAATCAGGGCGCATTTTGGATTGGAAGCTCAGCCTGACCATGGGATGGAGTGCATGCTCAGCTCGACATGGCTGATAGGAGGAGCAGGCCTAGGCTGGCAGGAGGTCCAGCAGCGCTCAGAGCCGCGGGCGGTGCTCACTCACTTGAAGCAGTGCGCGGCCGTCAGCACCCAGCCGGGCCCGATGATGCTGCCCCCGCAGATGTGCTCCTTCCTGTACTGCAGGCTCACCTGCCAGGGCCACGCCTCGATGGCGGCCGGGCTGCCCCCCAGCACGCGCGGGGTCCGCACGCTCTGCCCGCAGTCTGTGGGGACACGGGGACACGGGACACGGCAAGCCCAGGGACAGCAGCGTGCCCAGGGTGCCTCATCCCCACAGCGCTGCTGTCACCCCTCATCCCCAGGCTTGCTGGAAGGGGTCAGCTGCCCCCTGCCTGCTCCAGCCCCCCAGAAAATTAAACTGATAATTAGTTTAATCAGGGTAATTTGCCGGTAAAGGTAAAGCTTTGTAAGCCTCCCTTAGGTGTTTCACTGCTGGGAGGTTTGTGCTGGCTTAACGAGGTGAGCAGTAATTAAATCCATCTTTCCTCGTGCAAACACCGTGGAATAGGCTTGGGATGGAGCCACATTCCCACGGGGCCGTGCCAGGAGAGAGGCCCCAGTGCCCACAAGGCCCGGGCACCACGGTGGTACTTACTGGAACAAAAGAGTGACACAACCAGCCCCGAGAGGCATTTCCTGCAGGAGGAAGGAAGAGAGCTGGTTTGGCTCCTCTGCCAGGCACCACCAGAGGCTCCTGATGGGGTGCACACCGTCCCCACTCACCTGCCTGGCTCAAGCACCTGGAGGCTCCCGTTGCTCAGCACGACCTCGCGGGGAGGCAGAGGCTGCCCCGCGCTCACCTCCACACCCTGGAATGTTGGGGTGCTGGGAGACATGGGGGGACAGGGCTTCAGGTGTGGGGGAGCACATGCACTGGATCCCATAGGAAAAGGGGGCTTCTGTGGGACAGGGGTGCCAAAGTGGGGATGTCACAGCCCTGGAGGGCCCAGGGACAGGAGCAGCTGAAGGAGGGGAGAGAATTCCCTGCCATGCAGAGGAGCGAGCGGTGGCTGTGGGAGAACTCAGGGGGCTCTTTGCTGTTTCATTTGGGACCTGGAGAATGCCAGGTTTGACTCAGTCTGGGCTCCTGCAGTGGCTCAAACACCAGAACCCATCTTAAAAGGGATGAGCCTCGCTGCCCAGGTGAGCTGTGTTGGCACCCTGGGCTGCTCTGGGGAGGGCAGGGCTGCAGGTAGGGGGCATGGAGGCAGAGCAGGGGCAGGGCAGGGTGCCCGTGGGCTGGGACAGAGCTGGGCACACACTCTGCTCTCACAGGAGGCTACCAGGCTCTGAGCCAGCTCCTGGGCACCCACAGAGAGCTCTGCGCGCTGGGGACGGACTGAAACCATTAGTGCAGAGCTCTGAGTGCTTCACAGACCAGCAGGGCCCCAGTCCAGAGTAGCTTTTAGGAAAGGGGAAGCAGGGCAAGCAGCCAGGTACCTGCTGTAGCCCATCTGCTCACAGGCAGCTCTGGCCAGCGCTGGGGTGAAGTGGTCGTGGCACACACAGGACCAGGTGCCCGTGTGGCTCTGGAGCACCTGCAGGATGGATCTGTCTTTGGACACGCGGGCTGCAGGCAGACACACGGTCAGCTTTGGCATGGGATGGATGCAGCAGCCCGGCCCCCCGAGCTGTGCTGAGGGGTGTCCTGCACTCACCGCCGGCTGGTGGCCCCTCGGAGAACCACTGGGGACAGTTGGCCTCGTCCTCGCCCTGCAGACAGTCCAGATGCCCGTCACACACCTGCTTCAGCGGCACCAGCTTCAGGGGCTGCTTGCAGAACAGGTAGTGGTGGTCCAGGTAAATCTTCACTGCAGGGAGAGGGGGGCTCAGTGCCGAGCCCCAGCTCCTGGGCAGGCTCGGGGGGCTCAGCAGGGAGCTGGGGGGCTCAGCAGGGAACTGGGGATCTCAGCAGGGAGCTGGGTCTGTGCTGGCCGAGCCCTGGCCATGGGGAAGGAGGGGCAGAGAGCAGGAGCTGTACCCAGGAACCCGATGGCGACCAGGCAGGCCAGGGTGAGCACCACGGCCAGGACGAGGATCCCAACACGCTTGAAGGACTCTGATGGCCTGGAGGATTTGGGTCTCGTGTAGGGACCTGAAACACAGAGGAGCATGGCCCTGCGTGGCTGGCACCTTGTGCAGGGACTTGAAACACAGAACAGCGTGGCCCTGCGTGGCCAGGCTCAGCCTGGCACCTCTCATCCCCCCCAGCTCCCATCTCCTAGCCCTGTTACCTCTGCCGTTGAGCCGCTCCGAGGCCGAGTCCTGCAAAGCAGAGAGGAAAATAGTCGTGAGCTGAGACTCAGAGAGCAGCTGGAAGGTTGGAGAGGCAGCTGTAGCCAGTGTGGTTGGCCTCGTGGTGAGCTCACAGCCCAGGGATGGCAGCAGGGATGAGCAGGGACACTGCCCCGACCTTCACAGCCCAGGGAGGGCAGCAGGGATGAGCAGGGACACTGCCCCGACCTTCACCTGAGGTGACTTCAGAGCTGCCAGGAATGGCTTGTGCTGCTGCGGTGACAACACCCAGCTCTGGGTCACCCAGGGTCACCCGCCGCCGTGTTCCCATAGACACCACCTGTGCAGTTCCAGTAAGTGGCTCTCAGTGGCACAGAGTTACTGTCATTAACACACCTGAGGCTTGAAAAGTGACAGGTGTTGCGAAAGAGGCGCTCTCTGGTGTGCAGAGACACCATGAGTCAAAATACACACGCCTTCGGGGCCGTGGCACAGGGCATGTCCCCACGGGGGGGTTGTGGCTCCAGCAGGGTCACAAAGGGGTGGCACAGCCCGGGTGCTCCTGCCGGGCCGCAGTGACACCGGAGGAACCAGCCCGAGCCAGGGGAACCTGCGCTCCCAGGGCGGGGAGGGCTGTGCCGCTGCTAAGAGACGGGGTAAACACAGCCGGGGCTGCACAGGGGATGAGTCAGGCATCGATCCGCTTGAGCTGCTCGGAGTTATCTCAGAATTGTCCTCCTGGAACGGCTCCTCGTACGAGAAACCCCGGCCATGGGCGGGCAGGTGCTGTGAGCCCGTGGTGGGTGGGTGGGCTGGAGCCCCCTCGGGAGGTTCAGGTGGGCACTGTCGGTGTCTGCTCCGTGATTTCCAGCCGTGCTTGTGCCGTGCCACAGAGCAGCCCTCTGGAAAGGTGTTCCTGCTGTGCTGAGCCTGCTCCCTGCCAGCCCCAGCGAGCTCCTCCCTGCTGCTGCTGCTGCTCCTGGGCTCTGCCACCACAGGTAAGACCAGGATTTTGCATGAGCAGAGGTAAGGAGGGTTAAACCCACTGTGATAAACCCACAGATCCAGGTGCACGATCCAGAAGGGCTTGGGAGCCTTTGCTCCAAGAGCAGCACAGTCTGGAGGTGATGGTGTTTGTCACACCAGAGGGGAGCAGAGGTCCTTGTGCCATCCTGGGCTCAGCGGCCTGGCAGAGCAGTGTGTTTGTCACACCAGAGGTCCCTGTGCCATCCTGGGCTCAGCGGCCTGGCAGAGCAGTGTGGGGGCACTGGGGCTGTGTGCCAAGGCCAGAGGAGAGGGGAGCCCTTCGTGCCCGGGTCACAGTGCCAGGGCATGCTCAGCCATGCACACATGCCCTTCCAGCAGGGTTTACAGCCAGTGCCAAGCCATTATCCCTGGGCTGGCACACAAAGGCAGGCTGGCTGGTGAGCCAGGAGCTGTCGCCTCCCTGCCGTGTCCCTGCAGCATGGCTGGGGCTGCTGGCGTTGGGGACAAGCAGTGACCTGTGCAGGGGAGGGCTGGCTCCTGCCTGGTGCCGCGTTGCCGTGTCCCAGCACGCTGGAGTCTGGCTCCTTGAGGAAATGCCAGCAGCCTTGCTCCCAAAGCCAGGCTCAGCTGGCACCCGTGCCCAGTGTGGGCAGCTTGTGCCAACTCCCCACCCTGGCACAGGCTCTGGGGTGCAGAACCTGTTTCCTGGTGCCAGGGAGCTGCTGGAGCAGGAGGGCAGGGTGGGCAGGGGAAGCTGGGTCCTGCATCTCCCACCTCGCTGCCCTTCCTGAGCCACTTCTCTGCAGAGAAGGGAAGAGCTCCCGAGGCTGGGGAGTTTTGTAATGCTGCCCCAACCTCTGCCAGCCCAGGGCACGTGGGGCTGGTCCTGCCTCATGCTGACCTCCTGTGTCACCTGGGCCTGGGCCGGGCACCTCCTGGATAATGGGATCCTAACGGTTCCCTGTGGGAACGGGCCGGGTTGGGATGGATCCTGCAGGGCCCTGTGCAGCAGCACAGCTGTTCCTCTGTCCCCACACCGCCCAGAGCTGTCCCCATCACCTCATCCACTGTCCAGAGCTGTCCCCATCACCTCACCCACTGCCCAGAGCTGTCCCCATCACATCAGACACTTCCCAGAGCTGTCCCCATCACCTCATCCACTGCCCAGAGCTGTCCCCATCTCCTCATGCCCTGCTGGGCTCCTTTCCAAGACACCAGGTCTGGTGTAGATGCAGATGAGATGGGTGATTATTGGGTTTTTGGGGTTTTTTTGCATTTTCTTCAGTCCATGAACCTCTTCTGTTCCAAAGGCATTCAGAGCTTGGGGCTGCCTCTCCGTGACTCCTCTCAAGCCCCACCACGGGCAGGAACTGCGCTGGTTAAATCCACAGCCAGGGCAGGAGAGGAGGCACATGATTTCCTGCAGAGCTCCGTGCTACCGTGACTGATTGAGCTCCCTTGCTGCGTTCTCCTGGAGCTCTCCGTGGCACCGTGGCCGTGCCAGCCCCAGCTGTGCCCGTGCTAGCCCAGGGGCCATGCAGTTCTGCAGAGCCTCTTCCCCCTGTGAGCAGGGATCCGTGCTGGGCTGCAGGGCGTGCTGAGGGCTCTGTCCCTCCCTCGGGAGCAGCTGCTGTTCCCTCACCCCGCCGAGCTTCTCAGGGCGATCCGATTGCGAGGGTGACTCCTTGGCTGGGGGATTTACCCCGTGGGTGTGTGCAGGCACTGCAGGGCAGCTCCCCACCCTGCAGGGCTGATGTGCAGCTGTGCTGCTGCTGCTGCTGCTGGAGGGTTGGCAGTGCCCGGCGAGCCTGGCCATACCCCTGTGCCCTCCTGGGGAAGTGTCCCCCTGCCAGGGAGGGACTGCCCGGGCTTTGGTGGCTCTTCCCGCCCAGGTGCCCCCGTGCTGGGCAGAGGCACTGAGGGCTGTGAGGGCCTGGCTCTCCCCCAGGTGATGCCCAGGACTGGGATCAGGCCCTTCAGGAGGTGCTGTTCCCCTTGGCATGGGGGACACTGCCTGGCTTGTCTGTTCCCCGGGCTGGGAAAGGGAAAGGCAGCCCCCGAAATGTGGGAGAGAGAACTGGAGGCACCCAGGCACTGTGCCCAGGTGAGGAGCAGGAGAAACTCTTCCTTGGCACCCAAGCACTGTGCACAGCCACAGAAGGGGTGTGAGGAGCAGGAGAAAACCTTCCTTGGCACCAAAGGTCCGTGCCCAGCCACAGAGGGATGTGAGGAGCAGGAGAAACCCTTCCTTGGCACCCAAACACCGTGCCCAACCACGGAGGGGTGTGAGGAGCAGGGAAAACCCTTCCTCGGCTGCTGGGGAGCAGCAGCTCCTTGGCTCTGGGCTGCCCCATCCCCTCAGCGCCGCTCCGGGCTGGGGGCACGGGGTATTCGTGGGGCTGGTGCCCATCCCGGGGCTGGTGCCCATCCCGGGGCTGGGGGCAGCGCTGCCACAGACTCACCATGTCCGTGCAGCTCCGGCGGGGTCCTTTGCCCGCAGAATCCCGGCGGCTGTGCCCGGTGCGGGCCCGCGGAGGCTGCGGCTGCCCTGGAGCCGGCCCGCGGCGCTCCGCAGCCCGTGCCCTGCGCTCCGCGCCCGCTCCGTGCCCACGCCGCGCTCGCACTGGGGCAGCGCCGCCCCGGCCCTCCTTAAAACCCACAAGGGGAGTTGTGAAACAGGAATTCTGGTTTGTATTGTAATACAACACCGGTCTATCAGCAGCACCATCACCTGCGCTAATCTCCCGAGCATCTGCACCGCAGGTGACTCACCTGCCGGGCTGCTGTCACCAAGTGGCTTATCAGCAGGGAACGGACTGATTTTTCCTGCTCCTCCTGATGATAAGAGGATCCAGGGCCATCCCGCTCTTTGTGCGGCTCTTCCGCGTTGCGCGGGGCTGTTGTCAAAGCGAGGTTCGAGTAGGTGGAGGAGGAAAGGAGCAGAGTTTGTGCTCTGGGTCACTCGGGCTCTGTGTCCCCGCTGGGGCCGGGTCACGGCTGGGGAGTTAAGGGAAGGCAGGGGGTGCCCATGAGAGGTCACCCCAGGCTGCAAGGGGGGCACCATGGGGTGATCTCGGGGTGGCTGAGGCTCGTGGGTCCGTGATTATCCAGGAATAACCAATCCCTCTGGGATGGAGCCGTCTGCCTTAGCCTGGCAGGGTGGGAAGGAGGTTGAGGAGTGCAGGAGGCAGTGCCCGAGGGGGTGAAGGTGCCCAGGGAGCGGGCTGGGGTCGGGGAGGCTGCTGGCTGCCCTCTGCCACTCATGCTGGAGGTGCTGGGCGTGCAGGATGTGCCGAGCAGCTAATTACCCCATTCTCCTATGAAAATGCAGCTAATTACCCCCTTCTCCCGTGGAAATGCAGCTTTCCCAACAGCCCTGCTGCTGCCAGTGGCAGAGCACCCACGGCCTGCAGCTCCTCAGGGAGCTGTGCCAGCCCAGCCCTGCCAGCGGGATCCTGCCCATTGCACAGCCTGGCCGGGGATGCTCCTGCAGGTAAGGGGTATCCTCCCCACACCCACACTGAGCATCCAGCCCCCTTGGGGGGTGCAGGCACCTCAGCCCTCGTGGTCCCTGCAGTGCCCAGAGGATGTAGGATGTGCAGCCAGGGATGTAGGGCCCTGCGCTGCTGTGGCAGATTTCAGCTTGAGAAATGTCTCACGGGCTGCAGCAGTGGGAGCTGGGCAGGCCTTGGTGCACCTGGCAGGTCCTGGCAGCCTCCCCAGAGCATCCCCGTGCTGCTGCGGAAGGGAGACCAGCCCGGGAGCCACGGCAGGAACAGCCAGTCCTCCTTAGGGACCCACAGGCCCTGAGGCTGCAGCTGAGCTTTGCAGGTGTTGTGTCACAGCCCCAGAGCCTCCAGGGCTGCGCTTCCTGGAGTGCCACTGTCACCCTTCCCTGCTCTGGAGCCGGGCATGGCACAGCCTTCCGGGCATCTGGCTCTGCTGGGGTCGGGCAGAGGGCAGGCTGGGCTGGCCAGGGTTGAGTGACCATCCCTGAGCCCCACGGACACACCCCCATCCCATCCCATCCCATCCCATCCCATCCCATCCCATCCCATCCCATCCCATCCCATCCCATCCCATCC
>JAWWMQ010000105.1:6502958-6523193 GCA_035047885.1 Chlorospingus flavigularis
TACAGGTGAGCGGAACATGGACCCTCGTACAGGTGAGCGGGACATGGACCCCGTACAGGTGAGTAGGACATGGACCCCACACAGGTGAGCGGGACATGGACCCTTGTACAGGTGAGTGGGACATGGACCCTCGTACAGGTGAGCGGGACATGGACCCCGTACAGGTGAGCGGGACATGGACCCCGCACAGGTGAGCAGGACATGGACCCCACACAGGTGAGCGGGACATGGACCCCGCACAGGTGAGCGGGACATGGACCCTCGCACAGGTGAGCGGGACATGGACCCTCGCACAGGTGAGTGGGACATGGACCCCGCACAGGTGAGCAGGTGCCTTTGCCCCCCTCAGGGGACAGAGCTGGGCTGTTCATGGCACGGGCAGTGCATTGCTGCCCTCCCTCCCTGCTCCCATGAGCTGGGGCTCACTGCTGGGTGCTGTGCCCTTGCAGCGCTGCTCAGAGCCATGCCCTGGGATGTGGGCACCTCTGCTGCCGAGGGTGCCAGGGCAGGGACGCCTCCCACACCGGATACGGGGCAGGGCCCGGGCACGCCGCCGTCACCCTCCCACGGGCCGTGGGCGTGGGGACGGGGCAGTTTCGGCAGCCGGCTGATTCAGGGAGGCTGTTGCAGCATGTTCCTCCGGCCCCGCGGCTCCTCCGTGACTCATGGCTGTCACAGCTCCCCGACATCGCCCTGTGCGAGGGGCTCGGGGCTGTCACAGCTCCCCGGCCTCGCTCGCCCTGTCCGGGGGTCCCGGGGCTGTCCGGGGGTCCCGCGGTCCCTGACCTCGCCCTGTCCGGGGGTCCCTGACCTCGCCCTCTCTGGGGCTCTCTGACCTCGCCCTGTCCGGGGGTCCCGGCGCTGCCGCTCGCCCCTGCCCCAGCAGAAGCATTGGCACCCAGGGATGCTGAGCCGTGCCGGGAGGGGCGGCTGGAAGGGAAAGGAAGGGCAGGGCAGGTCCCGCTCCTCCCCGCGAGCCCCGGGAGCTGTGGCCGGCGCTCCGCGGCTGTTTGTCCGTCCCGCCAGGCGGAGCGGGTGCTGCGGGCTGCAGGACGCGCCGGGGCCGCGCTCGCTGTGTAAACACCGCGACCACAGGGGAAATGTTCTCACTCCGCTGGCATCTGCCTAAATTTAGCCGCTCTTAGGTCATCCCTTCCGCTGTCTCCTCGGTGCCGCATCGATTCCCGTCCCTGAGCCCTCCTGGCTGTGCTGGGGGCAGTGCCCAAACTCCCTATGCCCTCCTGGCAGTGCCCAAACACCCTGTGCCCTCCTGGCAGTGCCCAAACCCCCTGTGCCCTCCTGGCCGTGCTGGGGAACAGTGCCCAAACCCCCTGTGCCCTCCTGGCAGTGCCCAAACCCCGGTGCCCTCCTGGCCGTGCTGGGGAACAGTGCCCAAAGCCCCTGTGGCCTCCTGGCCGTGCCCAAACCCCCTGTGCCGGCCTGGCACAGCCCAGCAGAGCTGTCCGCGCAGGAATCGATGCTCGGTGGCTGTGCCCGGTCCCTCGGTACCCTGGTAGCCTCCGGGGCATTGATCGGTGCTGGGTTTTGTCGGAGGGCAGGGATGGGGCACTGGCGGAGCCGCTGCTGGTGATGACCGAAGCATCCTCTAGAGGGAACTGCCAGCCCAGGAATGGCTCCAGCGCCACCAGGGAAGGAGCAGCGCCCCACGAGCGGCGGGGATACGGCCTGGTCAGGGTGGCCACCTCCGCTCCCAGTGACCGTCCCACCTGGGGACAGCGGGGGTCTCCGGCATGGGGCTTTGGGGACAGCAGAGATCGCAGTGCCACGGTGCTGGCAGCGCCGCAGTGGGGACAGCTCATGCCGGAGGGTTGTACCCCGCTCCCGGCTGTCCTGTGCCCTGCAGGGGACAATGGGGACCCGCTGCAGGGGACAATGGGGACCCGCAGCCTCCCGGGGGTCTGTGTGCAGAGCCCCTCCTGCCTCTGCTTTCCAGGACAAGAGCCCGTCAGGGTCCTCGGGGTTGTCTTGGGCATCGGGCTGGCCCTGCTGATCCTGGCCAGCTTTGGCTACGCCTTCATCCGCTGGTACCGGCGGGGACAATGCCAGCGCCGTGAGTGGGACAGGGGACAGGGCAGGGGATGGGGGGACAGGGCAGGGGACAGGGGGATGAGGGGACAGGGCAAGGGTATGGGGGGGTAGGGCACGGGACAGGGGGACAGGGCAGGGGGGCTCAGAGCACGGGGTTGCAGGGCCTGGGCTGTGGGGAACACAGGAGATGGGAACCCCTGGTGCAGGGGGCTCAGGGCCAAGCTGGGGGCACCCTGGGGTGAGGAGGAGGATGCACAGCAACGTCCTGGTGCTTGTCCTGCAGCCTATCATGCTGTCCCCAGCCTCCCCCTCACAGCAAAGCAAAGGTGGGTTCACAGCAGCACACGGCTCTGACTCCTCTCCCTCCTCTTCCTCGTGCCTCCCCAGGGCCTGACTTTGTCTTCAGCCTCTACCACTCGCGGTGAGTGATGCCATGGGGGGACCCGGGCAGGCTGGCATCTCCCTTTGTGCAGTGCCAGGGTGCCACAGCCCCTCCCCAGCCAGTCCTGCTGCTGGCAGGGGCTGCAGGAGGAAGGGTCTGTTGCTCGGTGACCCCTGTGCTGTCCCTGCAGTGGGCTGGGCTCGGTGGCACTGGAGCTGGTGCCACCCTTCAGCATCAGCGGCTCGCTGGACACCCCGGGCACTGCCTACGAGCCCTTCCACAGCCAGAGGCCGTGAGGGGAGAGCTGGGCTGCTGAGCAGGTAGGAAGGACATCCCCTAGTCCCCCCCAAGGCCTCCGTGCTGCCTTGCAGCCCCTGGGCATCACAGCTTTCCTCAGCACAGCCCAAGGTTTTCCAGTCCTGCCCGTGGCTCTGGGGCTCAGAGGCTTTCCCTGAGCTCTGGGTTTGGTTTTTCCCCCACAGGCCTTGGTTTATGTTTCCTTTCCTGCTGTCCCAGGCACAGAGGATGGGGCTGGAGCCCTGGGTGCTCCTGCAGATCTTCCCCTCTCTGCCTCTCACTCACAGCCCGGCACCAACAGAAAAAACAACCAAAACTGCCCGGGGGGAATTCCTCCGTTTTCACTTCTGTAAGAAACAGTCCCTGAATTTGTTGGATTTCAACCCAAATGGCCACAGTGCAGTTTCTGTTGCTGAAAATCTTCCCAGGATCACAGAATCCTTGGGGCTGGAAGGGACCACCTGGTCCAACTGCCCTGTGCCCAAGGTCACCTGGAGCAGGTGACACAGGAACTCACCCAGGTGGGTTTGGAACCTCTCCAGAGAGGGAAACTCCATGAATTCCCTGGACATCTCCTCCATCTGCAGCTCCCTCACTGGGTCCCTCCAGTCATGGGTGCACAGGAGGTGCCTGGGCCAGCGCTGGTGCTTGGGATGGAGGAAGAGGATGCAGCTTTATCCAGGATTCCTCAGTATCCTGCAGAAAACAGCACATTCCCCACGGCTCAGAGACCTCCCAGCCTCCTGCACACCCAGAGCCCTGGCACCAGGCTGGTCCTCAGGGAACCAGCTGAGGAGCAGCCCCAGAAGTGGGTGAGTGCATTGGTGCAACTGCAGAAAACACCGAGAGGAAATGGGAAATCTGTCTCAGACCTCCTCCTCCTCCATCCAGTACCTGCACCCACATGGAAGTTGGTTCTCCACACTCCCAGTGCAAGGAAACACCTCAGAAAGCCCGTGTGGAAGTTCCTCCTGGATTTTTGGTGCCGTTTGCCTTCATTTTCAGCAGAACAAGGGGCTGTGGAAGTGCCTGGAGCACAGGAACAGCCCTGGGGAGGTTCTGTGGCCACACAGAGGGGCCCTGCTTGGCCAGGGGGGCTGGTGAGGCACGGGGGGACCCTGGGACCATTTCTTTGCAAGGTTGTCTCAGAAGAAAAAGGAAAAACTCACGAGAGCCACGTGGCTGTGTGCGTAGGGAAACCAGTGAGGACAGAGTGGGATTTCCAGGGCAATTTCAGATTTCAGAGGGACCAGCTGTGCTCTCGGCCCCCGAAACTGAACCCTGCGGTCTGTGGCTTTCTCCTGGCTGAAAAGAGACCTCTGACTGCTCAGGGGAGGGGAGATGCAGCTCCTGGGGGCTGGGAGCCCTCGGTGTGAGCAGGACCCAGCAGAGCCCTGCGTGACACAGGATCCGCCCGTGGGGCCCGACGTCAGCGGCGTTCAAAAGAAAAACAAAAAAAAAGCCACGTTTTTGATGACTGCGTTTTCCAGAGGAAGTTGGAAAAAAATAAAAAGAAAGCAAAAAGTTTTAACCCTCAAAATACACAGAGGCAGAAGAGATGGGGCCAGTGGAGGGGCAGGAGGAAGGTCCCAGTGCCCTCCACATCCCTGTGGGATGCAGGGATGGATCTCACGTGTGAGCGGCACCATGTGAGGTGTAAGAGAAGGAAACACAAAGGATCAACCCCCTCCACCTGCCTGTGATGGAAAAGCTGAAAAGAAACCCAAAACCCTTCACCTGAAAACCACATTCCCCCAGGAGGGTTTCCACCAGCAGTTGTACTTCCCACCCTGAAGGTTCCTGGAAATGACTTCTGGAAAAACTTCCCTGAGACCTGGAGGAGCTGCTGGTGAGCTCAGCCTGTTTCCACTCTGATGACAGCTGTTCACAGAATCTATTTGTTTGGAAAAGACCTCTGAGGTCATGGAGCCCAACCTGTGACCGAGCACCACGCTGCTGAGCAGAGCCCTGACTCTCGCCTTTCCTCCACCCCTGGGTTTGACCTCTCCTCCTGTCCTTCCCTGGGGATGTCCCATGGGATGTGCATCCCTGTGGGACCACTGGGAGCAGCCCAGCTCCTCTTCCATTCCTATGGGACCACTGGGAGCAGCCCAGCTCCTTTTCCATTCCTATGGGATCTCTGGGAGCAGCCCAGCTCCTTTTCCCTGCTGCTCCTCTGGTGATTGCCCCCACAAATTCCCCAGGAGCTCCTGGAGACCTGCCTTGGTTCTCCTTTTTCCCAGTTGTGACGTGGAAATTCTCCTCCCCACATGAGGCAAAGGCACATTGCCTTCTGATGACAGGGAACATCCAAATCTGGAAACAGACAGCTCAGCTTGACCTTAGCAGAGGATAAACAGGCAAATGGACCAAATAAATAACACATCCTTTCTGTATTTACAAATGAAATGCAATAAATAATGTCTGTGTCCGAGAGTGGCAGAACACAGACCATAGTGTGGGTAGGACTGCCCTGGCTCGTGCAGGGCCTGTGAGTGCATCCCAGATCCTGCCCTGGGCTCCCCCAGGGGTCTCTGTAGGGTCAGGAAGGGCTCTGGGTCCATCCCTGGGGTCAGGCAGGGCAGGAGCCCCGTGCTGCCAGCAGCAGGGTGCTGATGTCAGCCTGCCCTCAGTCTCTGTGTTGTGAAAGGCTGGGATGGCACCGGGAGTGGGGACGTCAGCCCAGCTGGCCCAGGACAGGGGGAAGTGGAAGCACAGGACCAGGCCAGCCCCCAGGGTGGCCCTGCAGCCCATGCTGGCAAGGCAGAGGTGCCCCGGGTGTACCCTTGGTGTCCCAAGGAGGTGGGGATGAGCCCCCCAGCACAGCCCATCCCTGTGTCCCCTTAGCTGGGGTGGCTGCAGGGGTGCCCCCAGCAGGGCTGGGACAAAGCAGCCCCAGCAGGGGCTGAGCTGGTGCTGCTGGGTCACAGCTGGGCTGGCACCGTGCACATCCAGGGTCAGGAGTAGCTTATCCAGTGGCATTCGAGGTAGTTGGGTCGCAGCCCAGGCTGGTGGTCCCAGGGTCACAGGTGGCTGTCCTTGCTGTCCCCCCTGAGCTGGCCCAGGGGCTGGGTGGGCAGCGGGACCCAGCTGGAGCCGAGGCTGGGCAGCACCCCTGGGAAGGCAGTGTTGTTGAAGATGTGCAGGTCGAAGGGAGTTTTCGGATCAGGGCTGGCTTTGGAGCTCAGTGGAGCCCCTGGGGCTGCCCAGCTGAGCAGGGTGGGCGCTTGGGGCCCCAGCTGGCTGGGGAAGCTGCAGGCAGGGGCTCCCCAGGGAGAGAAGGGCTGTGTGAGGGGGTGCTCGGGGTTGGATTGCTTCAGATACCCCTTGGCCACAGCCAGCTCACAGCACTCCATGTCCAGCACGGTGTCGGTGCTGCCCAGGCCCTGCAGGGACCCTGCACAGCCCGGGAGGGGCTCTCCCTGCCCCGGGCCCCCCTCTGGCTCCACGGTGCCCTTGGACTGCTGCAGGTACCCCCGGAACTCCACTTCAGCCTGGCTGGTGGCAGGGCACAGCCCTGGGCTGGTGTTCCCACTGCCAGAGGAGCAGCCAGCAGCAGGGCAGGGGCTCCCCAAGCCCACCCCGCTGTCCTCAGCCCTGGGCAGCTGCTGCCTGTAGCCCTGGGGCTTGGGGGCCAAGGAGCAGCTCAGGGAGGAGGAGGAGGAGGAAGAGGAGGAGGAGGGGATGTGCAGGCAGATTCCGCTGTCAGTGCTGGTGCCGCTGCTGTCTCTGCTCCCCGTGGGTCCCAGCTGGTCCTTGGGCCATGCTGGCAGCTTCCAGCCCTGCTCCAGGGGCTGCTGGGCTGTGCTGGTGCTGCTGTCAGGGCTGCTGCCCGGCTGGGGCTCCTTGTGGCACAGGAAGAGCTGTTGGATGGGGTCTGCATCCAGGCTGCCCGAGGATGGGGGCTCCTGCTCCACCCAGAGCGAGCTCTGCTTCATGAGGGACTTCTGGGAGGGAGAGGAAGAGGGGAGTGAGCTGTGCTTCATCCCTGACTGGTGCCTGCCTCTCCCAGCTCTCCCCGAGCCTGCAGGGCATTGTCCCTGCCTTACCAGGGCAGACGGTGTCCTTACAGGTCTCCTGATGTAGGTACAGGCCAGCAGAGCCCCCAGGAGCCCCAGCAAGGACAGGGTGATGAAGAAGGAGCTGAGGATGGTCGGGAGGAGCTCTGCACTCCCTGCAAGAGAGGACGTGACCAGGTGAGGGGGAGAGGGGATTCCTCAGTGCTCACAGCACCCAGAGGCTGCCCTGGCGTGGATCCCCACACTGCCAGGGCAAGAAGACTGGGATGGGGGGTCAGCATCCTGAGGTTCCCCCCTCCCTGTGTGTCACTTACTGTCCCTGGGGCCGGTGGTGACACACTGCTCATCAGAGCGCATGCTGGGGACGGGCATGTTGGCCAGGCTGGGCTCCACGCTCAGGCAGTACTCTGTGAGCCAGAACAGCTCCCTGATGGTGAACTCGGTGCTGTTCTTCACCACCGTGATCTGCAACAAACAGCACGGGCTGGAACCCGGGAGCCCCCAGGTCCTGCTTCCCTCCCTCCTCCTCCTCTGCTGTGCCCTGGGAAAGTCCCCAGGGTGTGCCGTGATAATGATGACAGGAGCTAGATCCAGAATTCCCCCGAGAGCTGGAAAACTCTGCCATAAAACACGCAGAGAAGCCTCTCTGTGCCGCTGTGGCTGTGACAAAGCTCAGCACTTACTCCTGCGGACACCCTGCTTTAACAGTCTGTTTTTCCACTTGAGCAGCACCCTGTGGGACAGATGGGGACAGCAGGGGAACAGCCACTCCTCTCACCGTGTGGTTGTCCCGAGTTCTCCTGAGGTGCACATGGTAGCGGCTCATCTCCCTCTGCAGCTCTCTGTACTCGGGGCTGATGCTCCCGGGGCGCAGCAGCAGCCGCAGCCGCACCTGGATGGAGTTGCCCATCACGGAGAGGCTCTGCCCTGCCAGGCGCAGGCCAGCTGGAAGCAGAGCAGTCACAAGGGCAGGTCAGGGCTGTTTCCTGTTCACAGCTCAGCCCCTGCAGCACCACACTGAGCCGGGACCGTCCCACCCACCCTCGGGCTGCCCCATCCCCCTGCGCAGCCCTACAGGAAGGTGAGGAGGGAAATATCCCAGCTCCCGTTCATCCCTTGGCACTGAGACAGAGTAAAAATCCCCCAGAGTAGAAATCCATTTTCATTTAGGTGAAATATACATCTTAAGTCTGTAAGGACTAAGCTAAAGAGAAAACTGCACCAATGAAAGACAGAGATAAAGGGGAGACAAGAAGAGACAAATAAAGAAAGACAGAAACTGCTGTAGAAGCAGGTCAAGTTGGCCTACGAATTCTTTCTGATAAAAAAAAGAACTAGCAGCAAATGTCATGCGAAATCCGTAAAAATGAATATGTATGAACCTATTGTGAAACTGTATGCGTATGTATCTGAAAAAGAGGTAAAAAGAGACCTGAAGTTCCCAAAGGTACGCATGCCTTTTAAAGAGAGCAACCTCCGCATGCGTCCAGCACTGCAATAATAAACATACCGGCTTTACAACTTTCACAAAGTTGTAGAGTGTTTGACTCCCTCCCCAAAACAGCACCCTGACCCCCCAGCTCCAGCACAGGCTGCAGACAGAGCCCAAGGCACCTTGCTCTGGGGAGAAGCTTCCAGTCATTTTCCAGGCGGACGTGAGGTTCCCAACCACAGCCCTGACCTTCGCGTGGTAGCGCTGCCCTGGGTGCAGGGTGTAGTGGGTGAGGTCACAGGAGAGCTCCGCGGTGTTCCAGCACTCGGGGATGGCTGTCCAGGGCATGCCTATGCCATAGCTGTGGGAGAAGCACCGGGGGTGAGCAGAGAGCTGGGGCAGGGCAGGGCAGGCCAGGACCCGTTGTTGTTACTCCCCCTCGCTGTTACTCACGCGATGTATTCCACGTCGTAGTTGGCGTTGCTGGGGCAGCCGCGCCCCGGCTCCCACTGCAGCAGGTGCCAGCCCATCTCTGTGGTGATGTGTACAGAACGGGGCCTGGGCAGCTCCTCACCTGTGGGGCACACCTGGGCTCAGGTGGGGCTGCACAGCCCTGCCCCACCTCAGCCCCCAGGAGCCTTGGGATGACCTCGTGCAACTTCACCCGTGATGGGTGACGTGACAGCGCTGACCACCCCAAAGGTTCCTCTTTCCAGCTTCCAGGATTTGCTCAGCCCCCTCTTCTCCTTCCTCTTTGTTTTTTGGGACAGCCCAGCTGGGGTTTCTTGGTGCTTCTCAGCCCCAGGAAAGGAGCTGTATTTGCATCCCCCATCCCCTGCTGCTCGCCACCAGCTCTGTTTGGACTCGGCTTTCCTGTTTTGCTCTTCTGCTGCCTGGGTGAAACCAGACTTTTTCACACCTCCTGCATGATCTGCGTGTTGTCACCTGGCAGAAAAGCCCTGCTGATAACATCTGACACTTTGCCCTTGCAGGTGTCCCTGGCAGCTGTTGCCTGCTGGCAAACTCCAGCCCAAAGTTGTGTCCTCAGTGCCTGTGGCTCATCATGGGGACAATAGGGACAATGGGGACATGGGGACAATGGGGACATGGGGACCAGTGGGGACAAGCCAGGCTGGTGCCCCTGGCTGAGCCCTGGGGCTCCCAACCAGCACTGAAAGGCAAGCAGTGAGTGAGGAGCCCTGGCCATGCCCTGCTCCCCAGCGCTGGTCTGAGCACTGAGCACCCAGCAAAGGCATCCAGGCTGTGCCTCCCATCCTATCCCCCATCCCACGGATCCCACCCGGAGCTGCGAGGCTCAGCCCCGGCCAGCAGGGCGATGCAAGCCGGCGGGAGGGACTCACCGTGGGTAGGGCAGGCGAGGAGCAGCGCCAGGCTGAGCGCCAGGGCGGTGGCAGAGGGGACCATGGCCGCTCAGCATCCTCCGTGGCAGCAGCGCAGAGCGGGGCCGGGCTATGCCCCGGCGGGAGCCGAGCGCTCGTTTTTCCCCCAGGGGCCGGCTCAGTGACGTCTCCGAGGCGTCAGGAAAGTCACCGAGCAGCCACTTCCACTTCTCTTTGCTGTCCACCCACTCACGGCCAGCCTCAGCCTGGGCTGGGCTTTCCGACAGAGCTGGAGAGGAACAGTTCTGGGGCTTTTCTGAGCAGAGCTGGGCTGTGCTGAGAAAGGAGAGAACGAGTAAGGGATGCCTCTGCCTTTGCTGCTTTGTTGTGAAATGAGATGATAAAAGCAGGGCACAGGTGAGTGGTAGCACCGAGGGCGACCTGGCACAGGGGTTTTCCTGAGCACAGCTCCGTGTCCTGTCCTGCCAGCAGCTGAATCCAGCCAGGTTCCAGCAGCCCTGCAGCCCCAGGAGGGGATTCTGGCTTTCCCTTCCTTTGGGCTCAGCCTGCAATTCCCCTTTCTCCATTTCTGGGGCTGAGTGGGAGCCTCTGGGCTATCCTGTGTCCTGCAAACAGCCTCACACAGGGGTGACATTGGAAATCCCGTGTGACACAGGGGCTGCCACTGTCCCCAGGGCTCTGGGAGCCCCCAGGTATGTCTGTGACCCCATGGCTGTGGGGTCTGGTCCCACGGGGATGTCCTACCCAAATCACCACCCAGCAGCCTGAGTGTAAGTGCTCTGCTTTGCCCCAGAGCTTGCTGGAGGGCTTTCCTGGGGCCCTCATGTGATGGAGAGCGATTTTCCTCAACAAGAGGAATTTCCCACTGGGGAATTCGTGGAAAGAACACAAACAAAAAGAGCAAGAGAAACCAAAAGCGCTGCGGACAGAGAGCATCAAGGTGGGCACAGACATGCAGGCTCCTCTTGGAAGAACCATCTTAAAGGCTGAAGTGAGAGATTTCTCCTGTTTTCCCGGACTTATCCTTTCTGACAAAAGCCAAGAGCGGCCACAAACTCAGCAGCAGATCCCCTCCCTGCCCTGGTTTATCCCCATCAGGGCAGACCAGCTGATGTCCTGCCACTCTGCAGCTGGCCCCCAAAGGCACAGACTGTGTTTTGTGCAATGAGAAACAACGGCACCAAAAGGCAGGAGAGTGGGAGTTCTGTGGAAAAGCCACAGCGGGGCTGGCCCTGCGGGTGAGGCGCTTCAGAGAACTGGGAGAAGCAGTTGGCAATTTAGAGGAAAGTGAAAGAGGCTGAGGAGGAACGAGAGTTCTGCAGAATTCTTGGATGATATTACAGCAGAAGCGTAGATGATATTCTCTCTCCCAACAGTGGGGAGAGAAAATACATCTGACTCCACCTTATCAGAAGGTTAATTAATTACTTTATTATGCTATATTATTTTATACTATATTATTTTATAATATATATATTATACTATATACTTTATTTTATATATGATATATTATATTATGTACTTTATAATAGATATATTATATATATAATATTATACACTCTATTATATATATAAAATATATACTTTATTATACTATATTACACTATGTTACATTGCATCTAAACTGAATCTGCCAAGCACTCAACTACCCAAATCTCGTGACTGTCACCCAACAATCCCAACACACACACACCCTGACAGGCCAAGGAAACAAAACCCCATCACTGTGGGTAAACAATCTCCATATTTCATTCTACTTTGGCACAACAGGCACAGCAAATGATAAGAATTTTGTTTTCTTTCTCTGAGGTTCAGAGAATGTGAAACCCAGAAACATTCTTGGGAAGAATTGTGCCTTGCTTTCCTGTGTGAAATGTGGCCACAGAGGGGGCTCGGGCTGGAGCCTGAGCTCTGCAGGGAGGGCACAGCTCTCCAGGTGCCACAGGAGAGGCTGCTGCGGGCACACTGAGAGCCAGGCTGATGTGGCTGATCCTGAAATGCCTCCCTGAGGACACACCACGGAGAAACCCAGCCCAGGAGCACCTGGGGCTGTGCATTTCCCTCCATGCCGTCCCTCAGGAAGCTTCCCCAGGGTGCCAGCAGGGCCAGGCAGGTGAGGCTGCAGGAGCAGGGCAGGGATGGGCCCTGAGGGCTGGTTCTGCACAGCCCTGCTGCAGGACAGAGCAATCCAGGATCCTCAGCCCAATTCCCTGGAGCCCAGAGGCTGGAGCAGCTCTCCTGGGCTGGTGGAGCCAGCTCTGGCTGTGTGTTCCAGCTCCTTTTTCGTGGCTGGGAGGGCTCAGAGCAGCAGGAAAGGTGAGGATTTCAGCCGGGAGCTGTGTGCATGCTGACATTTACCATCAGGCTGCTGGGGTCAAGGCGCACACGCTGTTCCCTGGAACTGCTCTCTGTAGGTGGCTTTGCAGCAGGCAATGAGCAATTCCTGGAGCTGTTTTCTGAGAATCCCTTTCTGGGGTGGACACAGCTGCTCAGGAGGGCTCAGGGCTGCCTGGGGTGCAGCTCAGTGCTTGGCCACCTTGGCACACAGCATGCACAACCTGCAGAGGCACAAAAAGCAAACAAAACCCCACAAAAAACACTCCTGGCTGTGAAAACTACAGAGTGCACTGTGGGGTGAGGGCTGGCTCAGAACCCCTCTGTGAGCTGGGAGCAGGAGGGGTCAGAGGGATCCAGCACAAACTTTCCAGCCTCCAAAGGAGTTTTGCACCAGGGCTCCTCCAAGCCTGGATGTCCCCATTTGTCTCCTGCCCTTCTGATGAGCAGGTGTGGGTGGGGAGCTGGATGAACGAGGGATTTACACTGAGAATGATGCCAGGAGAAACCTGTGGCACTGAGGGTCAGGATGAAGGGTGAAGCTGGGCCTCTCTCCTTTAGTCCTGGAATTTTCACCTGTTCCTACCTGAGTCCTTGGTTAAGCAGAGCATCCCCAGGCTGTGCCTGCAGGGCAGGCAGGAGGCTGTGCTGGCTCCTGGCAGAAGCACCGCTCCATCAGCAAAGGAATTAAAATCCTCTAGAGGAACCGGAGGGAAACGGCGCTTCATTTCCTTTGGGACAGGGAATTCCTGACTTCTGGCTCACAGCCGCGAGGTTCTCCTGGCTGGGCATGGCTGGGCATCCTCTGCCCTGTGCTGGGCTGGGCAGGAGAACCGCGGGTGAGTGCGTGAGTGAGTGGGGGGCACAGCGGGGAGGAAGGGGGTTCGGGTGAGCCAGGGGAGCCCCGGGACGCTGCTGTTCCCTGGGGCCGGCTCTGCCCCGCTCGCAGGGCCCCCTGGCCGGCCGGCAGAGCGCAGGTGTTGTGGAGCTCTTGGGAAACCGGCGGCGCCGGGGCCGGGCAGGTCCGACAGGTTTGCTGCGCCGCCGGCACTGACGTACGAGCCCGCTCGCCAAACACCTCCTGGGCCGGCCCCAGCCGAGCTGGCCCCGCTCGGCACCGCGCTGCTGGCATGGCCGAGCCGCGGCTCTGAGCCCAGCCCAGCCCCGAGCCCGGCCCATGGACGGCAAAACCTCCCCGGTAAGTGCGGGAGCTCCGGGCGCCACGGACCCGCTCCCCTCGGGCTCTGGGGGGGACCGGCTCTGCTCCTGCTCTCCGCTCCTGCTCTCCGCTCCTGCTCTCCGGGTGTTCCCCACGGCAGCCGGAGGGAGAAGGAGCCGGAGGAGCTGCCTGAGGAGCCGCAGCCTCCGGCACCCCTTGGAGGGAGGGCAGCCACAGCATCCCGGGTGCTGGCAGAGCTGCCGAGGCTCCTCCGGGTGCTTTGCCACACTGAGCTGTGAGCTGAGGGTGCTGTCAGAGGGATCTGGTGCCCCTTGGCACGTTCCTGAGCCCTCTGGCTCAGTTTCCAGCAGCGCTGCGCTGGTGGGCACAGCTCCCCTCGCCTGCTCTCCGGGCAGTTTTCCCTGCGCCCTTTTGGGCTGGGCTGGCTGGGACCTGCTGAGCCCGGGATGTGGGGCTCTGCTGAGCATCCTGTCATGGGGAAAACATCCATCCCGGCCGGGCACCGGGCGAGGCAGCGAGTAATTACCGTGCTGAGCAGCGCCGGGTGCCAGCGACATCCGGGACGTGTGGGGCTCCAGGGGAGGAGAGCCGGCTCTGACAGCGTCCCCTTCCTGCCCCTGGGCCTGGGGGGCTGCCAGGAGGGGCACAGTGGGTTCGTGCTGGGTGTTGGCTGGCTCTGGGGAGATGCAGAGCGGTCCCAGCTCTGGGTGGCATCGCTGCATCTTGGTGATGGTGGGGCAGGAACTGGTATGGCCACACGCAGAGACCATTGCCCAATACTGGACAGCCCCACTGGGGCACCTGGCGTTGTCACCTGGGTTAAATGGGCCATCAGGAGTGCCAGGAGCCACCCTTGGCTCTGCCATGGTAGCAGTGTCTCTCTGTCTTTCCAGGCCTCTGCTTGCCCCTCTGTGGAGCGAGGTGAGCAGTGGTTGCTCTACCCCTGGAACATTTTGTGTCCGTGCCCAAAGGGTGCCCACAGTGGCACAGGATGAGCTGTCCCTGACCAATAAACAGTCACTCACCTGCACTTGCAGAGTGACAGTGCCTGGCTCTGGGATTTCACTGTGCTGTGTGTGTCAGGGCCTTGGCAGTGCCCTCTGTCCTTGTTCTGATGCTGGGCTCTGTCCCCTCCCAGGCAGGCCCCGCTCAGCAGCGGCACTTGAGCTGGACGCTGTCACCCAGAGGGATTGCGGCTCTCTAGGCCGGGGACACCTCTGTCCTGGCGAGGACAATGTCTCTGTTGTGTGCTGGCTGAGCTGCTCTGAGCAGACACTGGGTGCTTCGGGAGCTCCCAGACTGGGCACAGGAGCTGGGCTGAGGGTGGGCTCAGCTGGGGAGGAGGATCTGAGCTCATTGAAGCCAGGCTGCCCCTTTCCCTCTCTCCCCTCTTGATGCTCGGGGTTTTGGGAGCTCTGTGTCCTGCTGCTCCCCCAGGACTGGGCCCAGGTCTGCTTACAACACCCAGGTGTTCCCTGGCTTCCGCTTTCCCTCCCACTCCGAAACCGCGGCTGCCTGCTGGCTGCTTTCCCTGGAGCCTCCAGCCGTGCCTGGATCACCTTTCCCCTGCTCATTGTCCTGGCTGCCGTGGGTTTGGGGGCCTTTCCTCCATCATGGCAGGGCGTGGAGCTGCAGGTCAGTGCCCAGCTCAGGGTGCAAAGGGGATGGGCAGAGCTGCTGCCCATGGTTTGGGGGCCATGCCCAGCTCTGCTCTGGGATGGGGTGTGAGATGCTGTTTGCACTCCTGACAGGTTTAGCAGAGGGCTCGTGCTGCAGACAGGCAGTGTGCACTGTCTGCAAGGCGAGCAAAGCTGGCCAGGAGTCCCTGAGTGTCCCCAGTGTCCCTCCTGGCTGTCCTGTGGATGCCAGCCCTCTGTGCCAGGCAGAGGCTGCCCGTGCCCCTCTCCCCTGGGCACGGATCACTCCTGTGGCTGCTGCAGCACCTGCAGAGCCGTGGGGAAAGGGCTGAAACCGCAGCGGCGCCTGTGATCCGGGCTGGGCTCTGCCTCTGACTTTTACTCAAAAGCCAGCGAGGGATGAGTAAAGGTTTAAAGGTTTTGTGGGCAGGAGCCGGCGCTCGCTCGCTCGCTCGCCGGGGTCACGCGCTCTCCCCAGCAGGAACAGCTCTGCAAAACCACCTCAGTTTGCTCTGCTGCAGTGGCCCCACACTGCTCACTGTGGTAAGGGCTCTGCCACCCTTCCTGGCAGCCCACAGAATTATTTAGACTTAAAGTTTTTAAGGAAAGAAGCAGCTGGGAGTTCGCCTGAGTGTAAGCAAGGGCATCTGCTTCCTGCTGAGGAGCAGTGTGACCTGTGGCACGTTTGGGTGTTAATTTGATGTGCTTGCACACTGCAGGTGGGAGTGCTGTGGCATCCAGCACTGCTGGCTCCCTGGGCAAGCTGGGCTGTGCTTTCTGTGTGTGGTGGAGAGGTCTGTCCCTTGGAGGATTGTAGTGCTGCTAGAGCAAAGGGTTACAGCTGCTGCAGGGTGAGATGTGACACATCAGACGTGGGGACAGCACACAAATGCCAGGGGAAAAGGGTATTTACAGAAACCTCATTTCAACGCAGGCAGGAGAGACCCATTTCCCAGGAATGGTTCCTGTCATTCCCACATTGCTCTGCCCAGGTCCTGCCACAGCTCTGGCTGTCACCCACAGCGGGCACTGAGGGTACCCAGGGATGCCCCGTGATGCGGGTGCATGAGAACTGAGATCCCATCAGTGCTGTGACTGCTCAGGCTCATTCGGGCACTGCAGGGCACCCTCCAGCCCTCCCAGCCTCGAGGAGGAAACTGAGGGGCCCTCCTGGGCTCCCTGGCACCCTTGGGAGAGGGCAAGGCTGCAGCAGTGCTGGGAAATGGGGCTGTGGGCAAACCTGGAGCAGATCCAGGCTGCTGGGGAAGTGCTGGGAGTGGGGCTGATGCAGTGAAACAGAAAGTGCCTCTCTCGCTCCTCCCTGTGCACAGGAGCCTGGGGAGCTCCACAAGGGTGGGGAGGAGGCTCCCAAGGCCAGGGGACACCAGCAGTGCCTGTGCCAAGGGCCCGGGGGTGGGAGGAGGTTTGTGCCGGGGGTGGGAGGAGGTTTGTGCCGGGGGTGGCCCTGGACACGCTGCTGGCCAGGGAGGGTGACCCTAAGCCAGGGGTGCTGTGGCCACTGGCTCTGCAGGGATGGGCTCATCAGGCACAGCCCGAGCAGGGCAGGTGTGTGCCAGGTGTGCAGGGCACAGGTGTGTGCCCGGTGTGCAGGGCAGGTGTGTCCCCAGTGTGCAGCACAGGTATGTGCCCGGTGTGCAGGGTAGGTGTCCCTGATGCGCAGGGCAGATGTCCCTGGTGTGTGGCACAGGTTTGCCCTTGGTGTACAGCACAGGTATCCCCGGTGTACAGCACAGGTATCCCCAGTGTACAGCACAGGTATCCCTGGTGTACAGCACAGGTGTCCCTGGTGTGCAGGGCAGGTGTGTCCCTGGTGTGAAGGGCACAGGTGTGTGCCTGGTGTACAGCACAGGTGTCCCCGGTGTGCAGTACAGGTGTCCCCGGTGTATAGGGCACAGGTGCGTCCCCAGTGTGCAGCACAGGTGTCCCCAGTGTGCAGGGCTCAGGTGTGCCCCCAGTGTACAGCACAGGTTTGTCCCCGCTGTGTGGCTGGGCTCAGACCCGTGCAGGACACGTGGCCACGCCGGGCTGTGACTCACAGGTAAAGCCCAGGAAGTGACAGCAGCATCACCAGGGAGGGCAGAGCCACGCTCACACAGCACCAGCAGCCTCTCGAGCTGCTCAGCAGGGCTCCTGGCTCCCGGCAGGGAACACGAGAGGGGGAAAAGCCAGCTGGGAGGGAGAGGGGGCTCTCAGCAGCATCCCCCTGTGCCCGTGTCCCTGCCCTGCCCGCTCCAGAGCTGTGCTCAGAGCAGTCCAGGGCCAAAAACCAGAGACAGGCTCCCAGAGGGATGTGTTGGAGCCCATCTCTGGGTGGTGAGTGGTCCCCACAGAATGGTGGCTCCACTTCTCCCTGGGCTCCCCAGTTCTCATTCCCCAAAATGGTTTGGATGGAAAGGGACTGAAGGCCCACCCAGTTCCAGCCCCTTTCCATGGGCAGGGACACCTCCCACTGGACCAGGGTGCTCCAAGCCGCATCCATCCCACAAAGTGTAGAGGAAGCAGCATTTATTTAGGGATTTGTTCATCTCTGGAGGGAAATGAGAGGCCCTGGCTTCTGTCACCAAGGGAGCATTTGGGAGAGTGTATTTTGAGGAAAGGAAACAGACACATTTTCTTTTGTGAATTCATGGATCAGGAGTGACACAACTGCAGAGCCGCATTCCAGGGTGCAGGACGTTTCAGGGCTTGGAAAACACCGATTATTAAGTGTTACTAAACAACAGCTGGAAATTGCACTGTATTTTTCAAATGGCTAATTAAGGATAGATGCATAAATTGGGGCACTGGCCCTGTGGAACTGGGCCACGGCGTGACTGTCACCGTGCCAAATACCCGGCTGATTGCTCGGCTCCCAGTGATGCCTTTGGGGAGCTCAGCTGCCTGAAGGGGACAAACCCAGTGCCAAGGAGGTATTTGGCCATCCTGGGTGGGATGTGGCTCAGGTTCTGGTACAGAGAGAAGCACTGGGGTGGTGACTCTCATGGCTCGTTGTGGTGCCAGGGGGGCTCAGCTCTGTCTCTGAGCTCACAGCTGGCAGGGTGGGGGACTCTGGTGGGCAGCAGCCACTGCTGGTGACAGTCCCCTGTGCCCACAGACCACTGCCTCGCCCAGCAGTGTCCCTCCCAGCCTGCTCCATGTCCCCACGGCCAGCAGCATCTTCGGTGCCCGACCTCCGCCGCCTCGAGAGAACGTCCTGGGCATCAGCTTCAAACCCTACAGCCCCGAGTCCGGCCCGGCCCCGAGCCCCTGCTCGGCCTGTGACAGCTCCCGTGAGGATGGGGACAGGGCTGACCCATGGCCTGGCGCCTGCCGGGCTGGGGAGGGATGGAGGGAGGCAGGGAGGTCACAGCCAGCCACGGGCTGGGGTGTGAGGGGTGTGGGGGGCAAGGGAGAGCACAGTGACCACGGGGCAGGCTGGGGTGTGCACAGCCCTGCTCTCCCACAGCCCAGAGGTGGCTCCTGACCCTGACCCTGACCCTGACCCTGACCCTGCCTCTGCCCTGCTGCCAGGATCCTCCATGTTCAGAGCTCCCTGCATGAGCCAGCGGCGGCTCGCGCTCATCTTCTGCGTCTCGGTGCTCATCGTGCTGCTCATCGCCCTCATCCTGCTGTGTGAGTGGGGTGGGGGCCCTGCCCGGAGGGCTCCGGGCTCCTGGAGGGGGCTCAGGGGAGCTGGGGGTCAGCAGAGTCTGGGGATACCCACACTGGGAATTCCCAGAGGGAAACCCCTGGCCCAGAGACAGGGATGAGCTCCTCCCGTTCCCTGAGCGGTCCTGACATCTGCTGGAGAGACAGGAGCTGGGGAAGGAGAAAAGGAGCTCTGCTGCTGGGCTGGTGCCAGTTTCAGGGGTTGGGGCTGCAGTGGGATTTCCTTCTGGTGGGCAGCTCAACCCAGCAGCACCCAGAGCTGCCCTCCCCAAGACAAACCATGGTCCGTGGGCAGAACTGGCACAGACACCGGGGAATCCCTTCAATCCTGCTGCCACTCTCCAGCCCCGGGCTTGAAGCACTCACAGGCTGAATGCATTTCCTGTGGGTGAAGGGAGAGGGGCTGGGAGCAGCTGGGCAGCACAGGGGTGCTCAGGGTGCCCAGTCCTCCCCCAGCAGCTCCTCACTCTTGCTCACACACACCTCACACTCACACCCAGCGATGGAGAACGCTCCAGATGCCCACCCAGGTGGGACACAGCACACCACCCATGGCCAGCCCTGGCCTCAGCCTGGTGTTCTCCCGCTTCCAGTCATGTTCTGGAGGTCACAGACGGGCATCCTGTACAAGGAGCCAGCGGAGAGCTGCAAGGACAGCGCCGTGCGCTGCGACGGCGTCGTCGACTGCTCCCAGAGGAGCGACGAGCTGGGCTGTGGTGAGGCACGGGAGATGGGATGGGGGCAACGGGGAGAGCCCCAGGAGCACCCCTGACCCTCCTGCCCCATCCCACAGTGCGCTTCTCCTCCGAGGAGTCCTTGCTCCACGTGTACTCCAGCACCGAGAGCCAGTGGCTGCCGGTGTGCAGCAGCGACTGGGACGAGTCCTTCTCCAGGAAAACCTGCCGGCAGCTGGGATTCCAGAAGTAATTCCTGGAGCATGGGTTGTTCTGCTCTGATGGGTGCTGCCAAAGCCCTGCCCTGTGCCCTGCACACCAGGGAGAGTGCAGGGTCAGCTCTGCTGTTTCCCCCTCTGGGCACAGTGAGTGACCCACATGGGGACCCTCACTGCCTGTCCTCTCCCCTCCCAGCGCCTCCCAGACCGAGTTCATCCCCCTGCGTGTCCCTGGCAAGAGCCTCACGGTGACTGATGAGCGAGAGACCATCCAGCAGAGCCTCAACAGGTACCAGGGTCCCCCTCAGCCCTGCCCTGGTGCCAAGGGACAGGGCTGAGGCTGAGGCTGAGGCTGGCTGTCCCTCCTCTCTCCCGCAGCTCCCAGTGTCTCACAGGAAAGTACGTCTCCCTGCGATGCACAAGTAAGGAGCTGGCTAGGACACAGCCGAGGGTGGGTGCCCTTTGCACAGGCTTGGGAGCCCTTTACCCCCTTCTCAGCACAGGGGTGGGCAAATGGACATCTTCCAGGTGCTAGAAAAGCACCAATATTGCATCCCCTGCAATAAGTGTGGCCCCTGTGGGTGGTGGGGATGCTCTGAGTGTGTCCCCCTCCATGATCCCCTTCCCCCCGAGCCTTTCTCCCAGCCCTGCTGTCCCCCCAGCCTGCGGGCAGAGGATTTCTGGCCGGATCATCGGTGGGAAGGAGACCTCTGTGAACAAATGGCCCTGGCAGGTCAGCGTGCAGTACGGGCCCATCCACATCTGCGGCGGCACCATCATCGATGCCCAGTGGGTGCTCACGGCTGCCCACTGCTTCTTCATGTGAGTGCTGCTGCCAGCCCAGCTCCACGGCCCTGCTCGCACTCTGTCACAGACGCCTTTTATGGAAAATCCTCTCCTTAGGAGTTTTCCTCCTGAGAAGCTGAGAGGCCTCAGGAACAAAATGCAAACAATGGTTATCTGCTGCTGTGGAATGCAACAGG
>JAWWMQ010000105.1:6523293-6534400 GCA_035047885.1 Chlorospingus flavigularis
GCTGTGGAATGCAACAGGTGCATCTGGGATTGGTCTCATGTGGTTGTTTCTGATTAATGGCCAATCACAGTCAGCTGGCTTGGACTCTCTGTCCGAGACAGAAGTCTTTGTTATCATTCCATTCCTTTTCTATTCTTAGCCAGCCTTCTGATGAAATCCTTTCTTCTATTCTTTTAGTATTAATATAATATAATATAATATATAATATATAATATATAATATATAATACAATATAATATAAATCATAAAATAATACATCAAGCCTTCTGAAATATGGAGTCAGATCCTCATGTCTTCCCTCATCCTAAGACCCCTGTGAACACCATCACACTCCCTCCCTCCTGCCCTCTCTCTCTCCCAGGAACAGCATGAAGATCCTGGATGACTGGAAGGTGTACGGGGGGGTGTCAGACCTGAAGCAGCCCATGGAGGGCATCCCCGTGTCCCAGGTCATCATCAACTCCAACTACAGCGACGACCACGACGACTACGACATTGCCCTCATGAAGCTCTCCAGGCCACTGACGCTCTCAGGTGAGGTCACCAGGCTCACTTGGGCTTGGCTGGGTGGTGTTTGGGGGACAGGGAGATGGACAGCACTGAGAGGTGTGCCCTGGGAACCATAGGGTGTGTGGGGCTGCTGGGGCATCCACAGAACTCACAGAATTCACAGAATGACCAGGTTAGAAGAGACCTTAAAGAGCATTGAGTCCAACCCATGTCCTAACTCCTCAACTAAACCATGGCACCCAGTGCCGCATCCAGCTCTGCTGCGGCCACCTTGCCTGTCCCGTGCCCAGGAAGGCTCTGGCACCCGCAGCCGTGGGCTCAGCTGTGCCCCCAGGAACACAGGGGCCGGTGGGTGGGATGGGCACGGAGGGAGCCTCTCCTGCGCCCCTCGCTCCTCCCTGGCTGCCGGGCTGTGCTGATTTCGGTGCCGGTGACTCACCCCTGGCTCCATCCCGCTCCTGCAGCCCAGGTGCGCCCCGCCTGCCTGCCCATGCACGGCCAGCGATTCCAGACCGGCCGGTCCTGCTTCATCACCGGCTTCGGCAAGACCCGGGAGAACGAAGGTGAGGGGCTCCCCGCAGGCTGCCCCTGCCCCGAGCGCAGCCCTGCCGGGGCCCTGGGGGGCTTTCCCGCGGGGATCACTCCCGGGGTAGCCCCGGAGGGCTTTCCCACCGGGATAACTCCCGGGATAGCCCCGGAGGGCCTTCCCACCGGGATAACTCCCGGGATTGCCCCGGAGGGCTTTCCCCCAGGGATAACAGGGATAACAACTCCCGGGATAGCCCCGGAGGGCTTTCCCGCGGAGATAACAACTCCCGGGATAGCCTCGAAGGGAATCAGTCCCGGGATTGCCCCGGAGCGCTTTCCCCCAGGGATAACAACTCCCGGGATTGCCCCGGAGCGCTTTCCCACCGGGATAACTCCCGGGATAGCCCTGCCCCCGAGGCTCTGCAGAAACCAGCCCTGCGAGAAGCGGCCGCTTCCTCCCTCGCTGGTGCGGGGCCGGGGGCGGCGGGGGATGGCGAGGCCCCCCCTGGCCCACAGCTCTTCCTGCCTTGCAGATAACACCTCCCCGAAGCTGCGGGAGGCCGAGGTGAAGCTGATCGACTACAAGATCTGCAACAGCGACAAGGTGTACGAGGGCTACCTGACCCCCCGCATGATGTGCGCCGGGTACCTGCAGGGAGGCAAGGACGCCTGCCAGGTGAGCCGGGGGCACACCTGGGCACCGCTGCCCTGTTTGGGGACCCATCTCCTGCCTCCCCTCCTCACCGCTCTGCCCCTGTGAGCCAGGGCGACAGCGGAGGGCCCCTGGTGTGCGAGGACGATGGCCGCTGGTACGTGGCCGGGGTGACGAGCTGGGGGACAGGATGTGGCCAGAAGAACAAGCCCGGGGTGTACACACGTGTGACAAAGCTCCTCAGCTGGATATACAGCAAAATGGAGGTGAGGTGGCAGGGCTGGGCCTGGGCAGGGCGGCCCTGGACAGGGGCTGTGCCCCCAGCCCAGCCCTGGCACCTCACCCCGCTCCCCTCTCTGTCCCTTGCAGAGCGAGAACGACTAAGGGCAGGATGGGCACTGGGCTGGCACGGACCACTGCCCCAGGCAGGATGCCGCCAGCCAACCCCCACCTCTCCGGACTGTCCCTGCAGCCAGGGACCCGTGGCTGCCCCCGAAGTTGGAAACAGCACCTGCAAAGCGCCCCTGCCCTCGCCTGGTGCCAGGGGTGGCGTGGTGGTGGCTGGGACAGCACCCAGCCGGGCCCGGGGGGACACAGCCCATGCCAGCAGCTGGCCGTGCTGGCTGGGGACACCTCCCTGCCCCGTGTGTGTGGCTCTCCTGTAAATAGACCTGTCTGGACAGGCTGTGTGAGTGCTTCCTGGAGGGGCCCTGGCATTCTCAGCAGGCGAGGGGCTGCCAGCAGTGCCAGTGGAGAGGGCACCCTCTCCTTTAGCTGGGTCACAGCAGTGCCCATGCAGAGGGAACCCTCTCCTTTAGTCACAGCAGTGCCCATGCAGAGGGAGCCCTCTCCTTTAGCTGGGTCACAGCTGTGCCCGTGCAGAGGGAGCTCTCTTCTTCAGCCAGGTCACAGCAGTGCCCATGCAGAGGGAGCTCTCTTCTTCAGCCAGGTCACAGCAGTGCCCATGCAGAGGGCACCCTCTCCTTTAGCTGGGTCACAGCTGTGCCCATGCAGAGGGAGCTCTCTCCTTTAGTCACAGCAGTGCCCATGCAGAGGGAGCTCTCTCCTTCAGCCAGGTCACAGCTGTGCCCGTGCAGATGGAGCTCTCTCCTTCAGTCACAGCTGTGCCACCTGAGGCTGCAGGATGTGGCAGCTGTGTCCACCCTGCCACACCTGCGGGCTCTGCCCCAAGGGGAGCCCCGAGCTGCGGATATTCCTCCCTCTGGGAGGCGCGGCCGCTGCCCTGCTGTTTGCCGAGGGATTTAGGAAGTTCCTTTTAAGGATGTCCCTGCCTGCCGGAGAAACGCAGAGCTGTTTATTTTTCCATGCCGTGGCTCCGGTCGGAGCCCGCGCTCCCTCCCAGCCCCGCGGCCGCTCTCAGTGCGCTCCGGGCGGGGTTTGGGGCGCTCTGAGCCCCGGGGGTGGCTGTGGCAGCTGGGACAGAACCAGAGGGAGCAGCCCTGCATGTCCCTGCTGGGAGCTCTGCGGTGCCCGAGTGCTGCCTGCAGGGATGGCACAGCCTGCCGTCCTCTGTGTCCTCCCTGCCCGTGCCCCAGCAGGGACATTTCCCTCTGGGAAACAAGTGCCTTCATCTCCTGGTGGGTGCTGGGGCACACAGGGAGATGCCCAGGGTGAGCAGAGCCTGCCTGCTCCCCTCCCCAGCCCCGGGGTCAGCTGCAGGGGTGGGTGCTGTGGAGCCTGGCCACCCTGCGCTCGTCTAATAAATGTTTTGGTAGTGTCCCACGTGGAGATGGCTCTTTGCGGTGGGCTGGAAAGGAAGCAGCAGCGTGCCAAGGTGCCAAGGATCCCTGGGGAGCGGGCATGTGATGGAGTGGCCTTTCCTGCCCATCACCTGCTGCTCGTGGCTGGGACAAAAGGGATGCTTTCTGCTGCTCGGGTCCTGGGGACATCCCCTGGGTTCCCAGCACCGACCACTTCCCCTGGAAAAGGTTATGACAGCTGTGGTGTGTTGTGATAGCATATCTGGGTGAAAGCACCTGCCTCTCCTGGGGCTGGGGCTGCACCTGCTGCTGCTGCTGGGAAGGGCTGGGGGAGTTCCTGGCCTTGTTCCCTTCTGTGCCTTTGGACAGGGCTGTGTGGTTGCCCTGGACCTGAACTGAAGCAAAGGGAGGGACCTGGTGCCTTTTGGGAAGAGCCAAGTCAGCCTGTCCCCAAATCCCTTTGCAGAGCAGCAGAACAGAAACCTCCCAGGGCACAGGAGCTGCCCTGGAGAATGGGGTGAGCAGGGCTGGGGGCTAATCCCACCTCCCCAGGGTCAGGGGGCTGCTCCCATCCCATCCCCTGGACAAGGGCTCTGCTCCCATCCCATCCCCTGGACAAGGGGACAGCTCTCACCTCATCTCCTGGACAAGGGGACTGCTCCCACCTCCCCACCTGGACAAAGGGGGCCCTGGGCAGCCCTGCTGGGCTCCAGCCCGGCCTGGGGGTCTCTGCTCCCCCCACACCGAGCCTGCACAGGCTGCAGTGCCTGCCCTCAGCGTGCAGGGCAGCACAAGTTTCCATAAACAGAAGCAGCTGATTCTGAGTTAGAGATGGGGCTCTGGCTTCCCTAGTCTGGTTAAAGTGGGAATTCAGTGGGCCTTAAGGCACAGACCCAGCCCAGGTTTGTCCAGAGGGGTCTGGGGGTTTCTGGGGATAAGGCAGAGAGGAGCAACAGCTCCTGGTGGTTCATTACTGTACAAATTGATCTTTTGAGGAGGAATAACCCAAAAATGGGAGCCCAATAAGAGCTGATCTTGCTGGAGCTGTGTTCCTGGGACCAGTAATGCAACATTTCAGCATGTGTGGGACCTTCTCCTCTGCTCTGGATTTCTCCTCTGCTCTGGATTTCTCCTCCTCAGGGGTTATTGCTCTTCTGAAAGTCTCTCACAGCAGAGAAATGCTTTCAGGCCCTAATACCAATTTAATTTATTTATTCTCAGCCTGGCATCCAGCAGTGTGTCCCCCCAGCCCCACAGGCAGGTATGCCGTGCTTTCCCAGGGGATGGAGATTTCTGAGCAGATTAGCAGTGATTATTTCCCGTGCAGCCTGGCCACGGCTGTCGTGCTGCTCCCAAAGGCTGTGCAGATGGAGCAGACGCCTTGGACACCGCTCTGCCTCCATTTCTGGGGGAGCAGAGCTGTTCTGGGTGCCAGCCCAGCCCCGAGGGACAGTGCAGGCCATCCATCACCTGCGGCTCTTGCAAAGCCCTTTGCTTGCTCAATGTCCTCCTCCAGAGCATCTCCCGAGTCAAGGGGTGCTGAGCTTCGCCCCACAGCTGTTCCCAAGCTCCTCTGAGCTCTGGAAATCGTGGGCCAGCATCCCAAAGGGACACAAATTACAAAAATACAGCCTGGCAGGCACCACGTGAATTACTGCCCATTAGCCGCGGTTTTCCCGATCTCTCCTTTTATAGCTCTTTGTTCTGCTGTGTCAAAACACGTTTGTTTACAGCGTTCCAGCGATGATGTTTGCCTGCAAAAATGCTTTTCCTCTAGCTGGGGATTGGTTCCTTTCCCTGGTCAGTAACATCATCACTTGGCACGGGTGGAGTTCAGCTGGAGCTGGGCTCGGTGGGGCAGTGCAGGAGCACCAGGAATGCTCAATCTCTGCTCCAGCAGGGAACCAGGGCACCAGGAATGCTCAATCTCTGCTCCAGCAGGGATCCAGGGCACCAGGAATGCTCAATCTCTGCCCCTGCAGGGATCCAGGGCACCAGAAATGCTCAATCTCTGCTCCAGCAGGGATCCAGGGCACCAGGAATGCTCAATCCCTCTCCTGCAGGGATCCAGGGCACCAGGAATGCTCAATCTCTGCTCCTGCAGGGATCCAGAGCACCAGGAATGCTCAATCTCTGCTCCTGCAGGGATCTAGGAATGCTCAATCCCCCTCCTGCAGGGATCCAGGGCAGCAGGAATGGCTGGCCCTGATGGAAAATGTTGTTATTGGAGAAAATGCAGCCTTATGGCTGCACACAGCTTTGTCACTGCTCCGCTCTCCCATCTCCCTGAGGCTCAGGGGCTCTGAACAGGCAATTCCCAAGCTTGGCATTACAGGGAGACACCTTAAAATGGGAGGGGGAAGTTCTGGAGGGCAAGTGGCTCCATCCCTGCCCCGGGCCCATGGGGAGGAGATGCTTGGGACACAGGCTGGTATCAGTCCTGCCCTGCTGGAGCTGTGGCTGTGCTCCTGCTCTCCCAGACACTGAGCAGGCAGCCCAGCCCCCTTGCTAACATAAATCAGCATCTCCTGCCTGGCCTCTGCATCACTTTTGGCCCAGTTTCTCCAGAGGAGAAGCTGGAGCTCGGTGCAGCCTCTCCAGCAGCCCAGCTCTGGGGAGCCGACATTCACCACGAGCGACTGCTGGAGCTGCTTTTCCTCTTCCCTCCTCACATTCACACTGGGATCTCTATTTTACCTGAGTTTGCACAGGAAAAAATAATTGCTGCTGATTTTTTTTAGTTCTACTCACTTTGGGCAGCTCCTTGGGAATTTGTAAATAAAGAACCAAGGGAGGGAGGGAAAGCACAGAGTACATCCAGCAACACCCAGCTGTGTCCTGGCTGCTGCTGCATGGGACATCTGTGCTCAGGGCCCCACCGTGCTCACTGCAGCCCCCAGGGCATGGTCACACCCGCATGTTTTACTGTGTGCCGTGGATAATGACAGCTGAGAGGCAGATAAGGGCAGAGGAGGCCAAAACTTGATCATGATGGTTTGATCCCTGCCTCCCTCTCTGCAGGGTAACTGACAGCCTTATCCTGTTATCCTCATGCATTAGAGGGACTTGATGCTTTCCAGCTCCTCAGTGTTGGTCTGTATCTCCTGACCCTTTGAATAATTGCCTTGAAATGCCAGTGCTGGTTTATTTTCTCCTTATGTTTTACTGGAAGCAGGAGATGGCTGTGGATGGAGCGGTGCCGTCACTGCCTGATCTCTATCTCAGCTGCGTTGGAGGCAGCAGGGATGAGCCAGCTCGGTGCTGACAGCATTGCTGAGGTGTTTTTCCAAGCAGAAATGGCTCTCCAGGCAGGCAGAGGTGTGTCTGGGACGGGGTGGTGCCCACAGCTCTCAGCTCCAGCCTGGCAGTGCCCCCAGCACCCTGTTCCATCTCAGTGAACAAGGATCTCCTGCCCTTCCTGCTGCTCCCAGCACGCCTGGCTGTGTGATGGGAGAGCTGGGGCCTGCCACAAAGCTCTGTGTCAGGGCTTTCAGAGCTCTGACAGGGCTTTTTGGCCAGCCCTTCTGTCACACAGCGCGTTGTCCTGGCTGGCTGAAGCGTGCCCTGGTTCCTGACCTGCCCTGGGCCACTCCAGGTCTGGTTTTGTGCCAGGTGCTTCTGGATGCAGGGCAGGCACCAGGTCCTGGGTGTGCCTGAAACGGAGCCAGGCCAGGCTGGACGTGTCCCTGCTGCCCAGCCTGACCTGAGATGGGCTGAGTGATGTGACCGAAGCCCTGTGAGCTGGGCCCCCTGGCCTGGCAGCCCTTTCCCAGCTCTCAGGAGGCAGCAGGGGCTCTGTGCCATGTTTGCAATTCATCTGTGTGTGTTTTCTGAGCTCCCAGCCTGTTCCTGGCTCTGAGCACAGCTCAGGGCACAGTCCAGGCCTGCTGGGCTGTGGGAAGGGAGGTTTCACAGCCAGGTGAGCGTTTCCCTTCACCTGCACCTTGTAGGCAGCCTGACTGCTGTAGAACCACTGAATGCTTCAGGTTGGAAGGGATCTTCAAGGCCAGCAAGTTCCAAATCCCTGACACACCTTCCACTATCCCAGCTTGCTCCAAACCCCATCTAACTTGGCCTCGGACACGTCCAGGGACGGGGCAGCCACAGCTCCTCTGGGCACCCTGTGCCAGAGCCTCACCGCCCACATGGGGAAGAATTTCCTCCCCATATCTCATTTAACCCTGTCCTCCGGCAGTGGAAGCCATTCCCTCTGTCTCTCCAATCCATTTCTTGTCCAACTTGGCCTTGGACACTTCCAGGGACGGGGCAGCCACAGTTTCTCTGTGCCAGAGCCTCACCACCCACATAGGGAAGAATTTCTTCCCCATATCCCGTTTAACCCTGTCCTCCGGCAGTGGAAGCCATTCCCTCTGTCTCTCCAATCCATTTCTTGCCCCCAGTCCCTCTCCAGCTCTCCTGGAGCCCCTTTAGGCGCGGGACGGGGCTCTGAGCTCTCCCTGGAGCGTCTCTTTTCCGGGCTGGAACACCCCGGCAGAGTCCGGAGCAGAGTCGCTCCATCCCCCTGAGCATCCCCGTGCCTTCCTCTGGGGGGATCAGGGAGCCGCCGGGGGCCGGGCCGTGCTGGCCGCGCCCCCGCCGCTGCCCGCGCCCCCCGCCCCGCAGCACCGCCCCCGCCCCGCCCGCCCGCTCCCCTTTGTGCGGCAGCCCCGCTCCGAGCTCCGCGCTCCGCTCCGCTCCCCGGCACCGCCCGGAGCCGCGGGGCCAGCCCGGCTCGGCCCGGCTCCGCCCTGCCAGCTCAGGTGGGTCCGGCCGCCGAGGGGTCTCGGGGGCGGTGGGGAGGAAGGAAGGAGGGAACGGGGGGCTCGGGGTGCGCCCGGCAGCGCCGCTCGGGGTGCGAGCCCCGGTACCGGCTGCGGGACCGACCCCAGCCCGCTGCCAGCGACCCCGCCCCGCTGCCCCGGGGCATCGCCCCTCGCCGCCCGCATCCCGGCCCCGGCGGCTGCCATGGCAACGCCGGGTACCGCACTTTCCCTCATCCCACCGTTGCCTGGTTACCAGCCCCCCGTGCTGGGGGGGATGCCCCACCCGCGACCACCGCGGGGAGAGCCGGGCACGGGCGGTGCTGTGCAGAGCTGGAGGGAACCAGGGGATCCCGGGGAGATCCCGGGCTGCGGGGGGATCCCGGGGAGCCGGGGGGAGCCGGGGGATCCCGCTCTGGCAGCCCTTGGCAGCGCTGTGGCTCCTGTTGTTCCGTGTTGTAGTAACACCGTGCGTAAACAGCCGAGCGCTCAGCCCGGGAAGGCGTACGGAGGGAGGGAGGGAGGGAGGGAGGGAAGAGCAGCGTCTCTCTCAGGGTGTGTAATTAATGCTTCCAAAGAAACGGGTTTTGGAGTCCATGTGGTGGAACTTGGATCTCGCAGGGATATTTCTGCGGGAGGGAGAGTGACAGGTGGTTTGTGTGGATGTGAATGAGCAGCGTGAAGGAGCAGCCTCTCCTCTCGGGGAAAGCCGTGTGTGGATTGGAATGGAGCACCCATCTTGGCAAGCCCGCAGCGCTCCGAGATGCTGGTGGGTCCCGCTGGGATTTCCAGTCCCGCTGGGTGGTTTTGCTCCCAGTTTGAAACAAAGACAAACCCGGAGAATCCCCGCTCATGCACAACTGGACCACGGTTCCCCGGCGGAGTGGAGTGGAGAGCTGCCAGCATGGATGCCATGGCTGCCAAGCCAGGCCACCTGTGGAACCTGCTGGAGGATATCCTGTGCCTGCAAGGTGTGAGTCTGCCTGCACCTTCCCCCCATCGGCCTCATGGCCCACACTCACCTGGAAATCTTATCTGCTTTGTCCCAACGTGCCCGTTCAGGTAAAACATGGAGGGGAGCCACAGCTGTGCTGGGCGTGGAGGGCACTCCCTGGCACAGCAAAGCAGCAGCTCTGCGTCCAGCTGCTCCCCGTGTTTGCCTTGCAGGCTGTGTGTGTGTTTGCAAGGTGTGACGAGGCTGCTGAGCTCTGCAGCTGTTGTGCCCCCGAGCATGGGAGGGCACCGCTGGCAGTGGCAGCAGGGAGGTGTCCTGTCCTGCCCTGTGCCAGCCAGGGGCTGTGCCACCTCCCACCACTCTGTGCTGGGGCAGTGTTACTGGGCACTGCTGCCTGCCTTGTGCTCACGGTGGTGACAGCAGAGGAGAGAAGGGAGAAAATGTCTGCTCTGATGTGCTGCAGAGCGTGGCCCTGCTGTGGTACCCAGCGCACTCAGGAGCCTCAGACAGCTCCCTGCTGCTCTGCCGGGGTGTTCTGATGGTCTGGGGCACTCTCACCCCCAGGACCCTCCAGGGAACCCTTCCTTTGTCTCACCTGTGGGATTCTCCTGGCTGATGCCCCTGCAGAGCCAGGTTATTCAGCTGGTGTGTGGCCAAACAAGGGTGTGGTGGGTCCAGGCAGGTGCACGGTCAGGGTTACAGCCCTTGGTTATCTGTTAATCAAATAAGGAGGGATCAGGAGCAGCAGACTCCTGCAGAAGGTGATGCTTTGTAGCTGCTGGAGCCCAAGCTGGGTTCCCTGGCCAGGCAGCCTTAAGCTCAGCAGGGTTTGCACTTCACCCAGTGAAGGGTTGGCCTCGCTGCCTCATTGGGGTGTCCTCGGGCGTCTGGGGACTGTGCTGAGCCACACATGGCTGAGACTCTTTAATGGTTTAGGGTCAGTTCCATGAGGCTGGAAGAAGCCCTGCAGGAGGCCAGTGGAGTTCTGGGGTACAGGTGAGGGATGGTGTGCTCAGAGACACCCCAAACCAGCAGAAGAGACAATCACACTGCAGCAAAGCGTGTCTCCCAGCCAGGCAGCCTCTGAATCAGCACCGGATTTGGGAAGGGCCATCCACACCGGAATGGCGAGGGCTGGAAATCTCCTCTCCTCTCTCATTTAGCAGCACGAGGCACAACAACAGGCACATTAATAGGCAGATTGATGCTGACGTGAAATGGCAGAAGAGCCCGTCTATGCAGAGCTGGAAATGTCCATTCACACATGCACGCTCTTCACCGCCCCGGGCAACGGAGCGCTGCTGTCACGGTCTGGGGGGCTTTGCACAGAAACCAGAGATTTTAACTGGCTCTGATCTTCGGGAGATGCCCTGAGGACTCCTGACGGAAGGCGGAGGCTGCGCTGTGATGGCTGAGACTTGACAGGGCATAGCCACTTAAAACAATGAAAAGGAAAAGGGGACTTGGAGATCCAACGGCGTTACAAATTCACCTGCCTCGCTCTGGCAGGGTTTGCTGCTCTGCAGAGAGCTGAGCCAGGCAGGAGAGACTGGCTCTGTCTGCCCGGATTTGCTGCTCCTCTCCTGGCCTGGGCTCCGTGCACGCACACCCACCAAACCAGTGCATGGGCAAGGAGGGATCCTGCAGGAGGAAGAGGCTGAGGAGGAGCCGTAGCTGTGCTATGCATGGAGGGAGTGGTGGCTGTGTGTGTGGCAGGGCTGTGAATCATCGGTGGCGCGCGTGGGTGCGGGCGGCTCCCAATGCCAGGGTGTCACCCTGCCCTGTCACCCGGCCTTGTTGGTGTCACGACTGGCTGTGCTGGGCACAGAGAACTGACCCTCACCATGGGGCCTCTGGCAGCACTGGGTTAATCCCCCAATGTGACCATGTTCACAGGGGTCCCAGGATGAGGGAAGAGACGAGAATGTTGACTCCATGTTTCAGAAGGCTTGATTTATTATTTTATGATATATATTACATT